>OV816026.1:114254138-114854138 GCA_929113105.1 Agrypnus murinus | reverse complement strand
CTAACAAAATTACGGCATCGTACTTTGGTATCTTTTCGCAATTCATTGTAGAATTGCTCTTTAGCATTTTCCTTGGCGTCTTTCGTAGGAGGGGGGGGGAGTGATGAAGGTAGTTATGGAATCTTTCTCTTACACGTAAGCTACATATTGTATTATTCACTAGGCAGAAGCTTATTACCGATTTCTTTAACCGCTTACTTATTAAGAATTCAGTTCTATATTGGATTCTTATGTGTCTCCTCCATTATACATTAAAATATATTCAGGCTTTTCAGTAGCACCTCTTTTGCCCCATCTCGCTCTGGAAGTGCTGTTACATGCATATTGTGTTCAGGTACTTCCGTTACTTAAAGTAGACTATCTCTGCAGTGGAAAGTTGAACATTTCTGCTAGAGTTTAAAAATTTGCGAATGCAGAAGAGATACTTTTCACTCGTGTTTTTTACGAGAGTTTTAGTAAGGATATTAGAGCAATATCAGTTTTATATTCATCCGAAAGCATTACATTAAAAGTCGTATAGTAAGTCGTAAAAACGATGCTTTTACAATATAAAAATTATCATTCAACATTGTTTTTCTTTGAACAATATGGAATAGTTATGTAAACAGTTCTTTACTGGCCGTGTAAATAGTTCAGTAGAAAGTCTACTAGGCTAGTAAAAACATTTTTCTGGTATGTTACATTGTTACGTATAATACGTCTCCTGCGGCCGTCAAAAAATCAAGTATACAAGGTGACGAAGTTATCTTCATATTTGAAATAACTTCCTTATTATTAGAACTAGAGAAAAAAAATATATAGAGCTATTGATTGCATGGTATATTAAAAGCTACAAATTTGTTCATCATATATTAACTATTACAAGCTAATAAATTTTCCTTATAAAATATTTATCACCGGTTGGTTTTATTTGTTAGGCACGATAGCTGACGTTTAATTAATTCTGTTGCTATTAAGACTAATGAAAACGTGATAATTTAAATTTATGGAAGATCGTCGAATTAGCTAATATTAGGTTGATTTAATTATTACACAATTCTTGTTTCAGTTGTAATTTTAAAGTTTATTTTGAATTTCTTAGTTTGTAATAATACACAATAGAAGAACAAAGTTTTCCCAATATCCAGTATTTAAATATATTTTTGAACTCACTATCTAGAAAGCAGTGTTCGACGCACTGTCTAGTCAACCGGGAACACTTGTTTCCCGGTTAAGTAAACCGGGAAACACTCAGTGGTGCCAACTGCCAACCCTTGCAAAATTTAAATACCTTTTTTACTGCAAAATTTCTGCCGAAAAACAATCTGTCACATTTGTCAATTGCAGTCATGACTTGCTTTGGTTTATTTTTTTAAATAAAAGTTGTGAAATCAGATAAAAATTTTATTTGACATTTATAACAATGACTACGTTCGTTTCAAAAAGTATTGTACAATTCTCTTGCGTGAACAATGTTCCCGCGTTCACGCATATGAAGGCCCTCGCTTCCTTCGGTCGCTCGTGCTTCAAAACTGCGTTCACGCGGGAACATTGTGTTCCCGCACTCGTATCGTAAATAACTAAATTTAACTTCCAATTTTTGTGAGTCATTTGTTAATATGTTTTAATGGTGGTGGTCACAAATCATAGTAACATTATTTATAGACTGAATGAAACACCCTGTATAAAAATCAGCGCTTCCATTTTGTATTTATTAGGTACGCGGTGTAAAAAGGCAAGACTTTAATTTTACGCATACAAGGAGTATTAGATTATATTCGTTTAAAAAGTTTAAATTCGCAAAAGAAAATTTTCCATCCAATTCATGGTTAGAATAATGACAACATCTGTCACTATTAATTTTTTCAAAGAGTATTAGATCATAGATACCTGTGCAAATTTTACTGGACAGTTTAGGGTGGAACATTTAATATATGAAATTTTTTTATATATTATGTAATTAGGAGATCAAGCGATACTTTAAATCCGAGAAGATGTATTATAACATCTTCGAGGATTTAAAGAAGCTTGATCTCCGTATTGCATAAGTTGTTTTATTATATTTCGTATTTTAATCCTAATTTCTCTCTTTTAAAATTCATCCAAATTTATTGTATAAAGAAGCAAGTTGCCTTGTCTGTGTCATCATACGCGTAACCAAGGAGATAAAAAGCAGCATGTCACGTGTGGCTGTTATGCAACATCAAATGATTTACGTTGCCAACAACAACGGAGATCAAAATAGTCTTGAACTCCGGTGTCATTGACAACGGAGATAAAGATATACTTTATTTTACTAATTGTGGTATATAAACAATTGTTTGGAATACGAAATGAAATAAAATATTTTATTTCATTTCGTATTTCAAACAATTATTTATAGTAGTAATTTACAGAAACAACAGAATTGAATTTCAGCAGCGGTTGCCGAGTGACTCACTACCTTGATGACTTGATCATTTATTAAGGTCGGTAAATAAAATGTAACATACGTTCATTGACCTAATTGTGATGCAGATTTCATTGCCTGTTTTTTATTTTACGAATGTCATTTTAACAAAATGAGTAAAACTTACCGTTTAGATGCAAACAATCTCAATAACATGTGTTCAAATAAATCGTTGGAGCAGAATAAAAGGTTTCATTAAACGGTTCTGATAAATTCCCCCCTACACAATTACCGCGAATCACCTGGAAATAATGTCTTCGGACAGCATGAGGATTCTCGTCAGCCCAAATGTGGCTGTTGCGTGAATTAAAAACCCCCGCCCGGGTAACAGCTTTCGTCTGTCCACAGCACATTTTGTGCAAACTGAGGATTTTCCTGTTTGCGTTCCAATAGCCATTGGCAAAATTGCACTCACGGTATATGATCTGCAGGTTCTAGTGGGTGTACTTTTTGAAAATGGTTGATTTGAAAAGTTCCGTTCATTCAGCAGGCGTGTTTGGTTCTGCCATAAGTTAAACAGTAACTAACTACAATTAATTAAACTACTTAACACTAACAAACACTTAACACTACCTCACTCAAGTTATTACTTCTAAAACGTGTATTAATACATAATCGAAACTCAAGTTTACCGCCACCTTAACACAAAGAAAGTTGAGGACAAACTGCAGATTACAAATTTTAAAGATCTGAGTCATTAACAGTTATTTACAGATGGTCAGAATGAATGTTTGTTATTATTTAGCTAAAACGTTTTAAAAGCACGTACTTACTATTTTGTTTTGGTTACAATATTCGAAGAACTTATTTACCCGGCTACCTGCTTGGGTTTATTATGGTTATTTTGTTGATGACCTTTAAAAGTATGTACTATTTAATAGGCATAATTTTCATACACTTTTATCTACTACTTTGCAGTAACGTGCCTATTATTTTTATAAGGGGGGTTGTCATTTCAATAGGGCATTTCAGTAAATTGTTAGTAAGATGTTACTCTACACATGTTTCCCTATTGTCCTTTAACGGGAAGGACACATTTTCCAAAACACCCTGTATTAATTTCATAATTATATTGCGAAAAGTTATATATACAGGGCGTCTTCAAATAAACTCAGAGGGATAAATAGCGTCAGATATCTAAAACTCAAGAAAAAAACTCTCTTGAAAAGATCTGTTTTAATTTGTAAGAAGTTGCTTGCAATACTTGTTGTTAATACGGTCCTGTTATGTTTTGCTTCAATTTAAGTAGTAAATAAAAGTGGTCGATCACTGAGATAACTGAAACAATGTAAAATGATACCTAATTATGTGTTGTATTTTAGCCTGCCGAGACAGGAAATTTCGAGGGGGAATATTGGTCAAGGACAACTTCATCCCTCCTTCAGAACCCTTACATCAACGTAAGGATTCTTGCTATCATAAACTCATCATATTTATTATCAAAAGTTTGTTTGATGGAGTCTTCTGTTTTAAATAAAATTGATTAACAATAAAAATCGCCCGTGCTTTATTTAACACTTTATTTAAACATGTAATTTAATAAAAATCACTCTTTAATTTAAGACTAAAAGTATAATTTATTCTACTGTATTCTTCGAATGCCATTAAAGAACGTAAAAATGTTGTGTATACGCAACTGTCTTGTCCAGTTTGATTTTATTGTAGTAAATAACCTAACAACCGCAATAAACTATTTACTAAATCAGAACAACATATTTTATTTACAAGCAGAGTATGAGAGACAGATTGTTTAATACAAATTGCCATTATCAGATCATAAACAGTACCTAGCGTTCGATGTTTATTTATTTCATTAATGGCTTCAGTTGTAAACAATCTATTAATATCGCAGATTAGAAGTCGTAATGTAATTTGCTTCTTAAGTCGAACGGTTATTTTTAGGAAATTAAATGTTCTCTTTCAAAAAATCAGATATTTTTATTTTAAAACTGTTTTTAGACCTCGAATTTATTTTAAGATAAACAAACTGCTACATAAGTAAAAATGGCATGTGTTTTATTTACGAATGTATTTCAAGATCAACAGTCATTTTCGTTAAGTCATTCTTAGTATTCTGCGGCACAGACAAAATCGTGCTTTTATTGACAAATTATTTCAAGTTCCACAAACAACAATCCTCGGCATTATGCGACATAAGGAGAATGTTTAGCAGAGTGCAGGACAGGACTGAAAACTTTAACTTTAAATAACTTGGAAAGTAAACATTATCGAAAAAAAAGCTATAAAAAAAATTTTTTACACATCATCAAATATGTCGTATTTTATTGTTTTTATATTGTTCTATGAGCTTTTGTTAAAAATTAAAGTTTTCTTAACGTATAAAATACGTTTGTAATTTGATTGAGTTAATTGCTCAATGCATTAATTTGAACAATATATCACATTATCACAATATAATCTTTTTTATAAACTAATTGTTTCAAATAAATAAAAGTTAAATTATAGTAATTGCATGAGATTGATAAAACATTTAATGTTGAATGTTTCATGATTTTGAAATATAATATAAATACAAAGATTAGTTAAAGTTTCACAAGTTTTATTAATATCTTAACCTGACAATATTGTTTCGACACTTTGTGTCATTATCAAAGGTAAATAAGATTGATAAACAAACACGTTGCTAAGGATAAATACATACAGAAAATAGGTAAGTAGATACAATACATAACAAAAACTAAATATCTAACACTTCTAATAAAGGAGAATTACTAAGCTCAGTTTGTTCATTCATTAAAGGTACTGTGCGTTTATGTCTGTATATTTCAAAAGCTTCTAAAATGTCTAATTTGTGTTTGTTGTTGCAAAAATGTAAGAATTTAATGTTGTTTTGAGGTGTCATTGGGTGGTTCTGTTCCAAAATGTGTTTGGCATAATTCGATTTGTCTGGATGTTTAAGTCTATAAGAGCGTACGTGTTCTTTGTATCTTATGTCGAAATTTCTAAGTGTTTGCCCAATATAAACCGAGTTACAAAAAGAACAATTCAAACGGTAAATGCCGGATTTCATGATATCTTCTGTTTTGTCTTTAGCATTGAATAAAAATGAAAATAAATTAACGAATTGGAAAAACAACAAATCATACATAAAAACCCACAACTACCAAAGCTATATGGACTGATTAACACACATAAACAAAACATGCCTATACGACCAGTAGTATCATATATCAACGCACCTAATCACACCTTGTCCAAGAAACTCAACCATATTATTAACATCATAGGATACAAATCGAAATACTCTGTCAAAAATTCATTAGAATTAGTAGAAAAACTACAGAACATACATCTTCCAGCACATTCAAAACTTGTAAGCTTTGACATTTGTAACATGTTTTCAAAGATTCCATCGCAAGACTTAGTAAAAAGATTAGAGTTAATTCAATTATTTGATCTTTGTATCAGTCAAAATTATTTCACTTTTAATAATATAATTTATTTACAGAAAGATGGTTTACCTATGGGTAATTCTCTAAGTCATTAGCTAACATATTTATGGATAATTTGGAAGATCGAATATTGGAATTAGATCTTTCTAAACACATTATTTTTTGGTTTCGTTACGTTGATGACATTTTAGCTTGTTTTGACAGTTCTTTTGAGGTCATCAATGAGTTTTTAATTCTTATTAACAGTCTTCACAAAAACATCACGTTTACACTAGAACCAGAACAAAATAGAACTATTAATTTTTTGGATTTAACTACTACAATTAGTACAAACAATGAATTTGAATTTTCCATATACAGAAAACCCACAAGCACAGACGTCACTATACCTAACGATTCATGTCATCATAAAATGCATAAACTAGCGGCTTATAGATCTTTAGTACACCGAGCTTTAACTACTCCAATGAAACGATCATATTTTGATAAAGAAATTTCAATCATCAAACAATTAGCATATGCAAACCATTATAACCATAACATGATTGACACTTTAATTCAACAAAAAGATTATAGGTTAGCTATCAAAAGAATATTTCCAATTGGCACTCAAATACAAGACACAAACTACATATCAATACCATACTTTGGCAAGATATCAGAACAAATTGCAACTATACTAAGAAAAACCACCAGTTACAAAATAACCTATAAAACTAACACCAACACCTTTTCATTTTTATTCAATGCTAAAGACAAAACACAAGATATCATGAAATCCGGCATTTACCGTTTGAATTGTTCTTTTTGTAACTCGGTTTATATTGGCCAAATACTTAGAAATTTCGACATAAGATACAAAGAACACGTACGCTGTTATAGACTTAAACATCCAGAAAAATCGAATTATGCCAAACACATTTTTGAACAGAACCACCCAATGACACCTCAAAACAACATTAAATTCTTACATTTTTGCAACAACAAACACAAATTAGACATTTCAGAAGCTTTTGAAATATACAGACATAAACGCACTGTACCTTACAGAATGAACAAACTGAGCTTAGTAATTCTCCTTTATTAGAAGTGTTAGATATTTAGTTTTTGTTATGTATTGTATCTAGTTACCTATTTTCTGTATGTATTTATCCTTAGCAACGTGTTTGTTTATCAATCTTATCTACCTTTGATAATGACACAAAGTGTCGAAACAATATTGTCAGGTTAAGATATTAATAAAACTTGTGAAACTTTAACTAATCTTTGTATTTATATTATATTTCATGATTATGGAGTTCCACAAAGTAAGGCTGGAGACAGTAAACGCTATTTTATGATTTTATTTATTAGACTGTATATATTCGGTTTTTTCCCCGACAATATTTTTTAAATATAAAGAAATAGAACAAAAACAAATTTTTAAATTTAGAAAAATTGTATTTGATGGGGGCCCCTGGACTGCAGACCACCTAGCCCGCTCCTAAATTCGGCTCTGCTCTTGTCGGATTGTAATTATAATTTTTACAGAAGAAACCTTTGAGGAAGAACAGACATAGTTGTGGGCAGTAATGGCTGAAAAAGGATTACAGGACAATTTTATTGTTGCTAATTCTAGCAGGGTAATACTATACTGGAGATTAGCTTTTCTTGATTAATCCGCAGCGAATATATAGGGGCGAGAGTTGGTAAGAGATTAACCTCGGAATATTTATACAACTCACTAGTTATCACCAATAGATGGTCCTTACATCCAAATATATTTGATCATAATTTATTGATATAAATTTTACTAACTTTCATAGCTCTTTAAGATTTTATGTAGAATTGTGGAAAATATAAACACCTCGTTTTTGACATACTCAATAGTTTTCAGGCAGTATTTAATTAAAGTAAGAGTAGTTGATAAAGGACAAAATTTGGTTGCAACGTTCTTCCGGCTGAACTCGGCTGTACTTCCTGTGATACGAGCTCGGTTTTATCTTTAACTATATTGTACAGAGAGGATTTGTGTTGCAGGACTATGATATGCTCTAAATACGTCAACATTTTTCATTTTAATGTGGGAATAAATTAGGATTTTCTGAATTTTTGTTTAAATTACGTTGTATATTTTCCAGCGTTCTACTTCAGCCACGTCTATGTAATTAAATAATAATTTTATTTTTACTCGTTGCTTAAGTATCAGGTAATTTATGATTTTTAAACTACCTACTTAATAATAAAATGTTTGTAAGAGTGAGCTTCTGGTAGAGTACGTATTTGTAGTTTTTGTGATGTAGAGTTAAGGAGTACTTGCTGCCAGGAATTGCTTATCTTTTTGCCTAATTTAAATCAGGATTAAGCATTCTACCTGGATTTTACATGTAGGATGCTATACGTCTCACCATCTAAATTTAACTTTATATTTAATGGAGGTTGCAGAATACATTTCCGAAAATCCTTTGAAATCTAAAGTGCAAGGGTTTGATTATAAAATAGAATACAAACTGGAAATTCCAACAATTTTAGAAATTGATCGATGCAAATCTCGTATTCCCTATTTCTAGTCAACTTAAAAGTGAGAGGAAGTGACGGTAATGAATATCCATAGAATGAAATATTGGCCCTTGTAAGGCGACGCCCCAAATTGGGGCCCAGACGACTACTGCCTTGATCCTCTCTATGGGGAAGACCTAAATGTCATTTCCGCCCTCCTAACTGGGTCGTAAACGTCTGATCAATAGGCCGCCCGCGCGTACTTTACATATTCTATTTCAAGTTTGCTTTTTTTTAACTGTGTACACAGTTTTGTCTATAAGGTAAATTTTTGATATGTCGCTTATAAATTAAGGGTTTTCGGAAAAGCTTTTTTTGCGGTTAAACAACCAAGTAGAAAAAAGGAAAGCGGATAAATGGGAAAATTAGAGATTGTGGTTTAAAAAAGTATAGGTAACAAAGTTGGGTGTAGCTGCGATTTTGACCTTTGTCTTTTTTTCATTAATTCCTCTTGCTCTCAATAGGGCATTGGTGGTGTGCAAATAAGATGTTTCTTTTTAATCAGTGTGGGCGGTTTAAAATCTCGTTATTGATAAGGAGTTTAATTTTTAATGAAGAAATTCCGCCTTCTAACGAATCGCTCGTTATTTAAAGTTACATTATCGACTTGCTATTAGTGACTAAAAGAAAATTTAAACTATAAACAAATGATTAAATTGATTTAGTTACAATTTTTCTATACATACTAATACAATAATAATTATTATTTTTATTATTTTTTAACATGTTATTAGATTCAGGCATAGATGCTATCGCAACAAAGATGAAATACACAACTCACTATACTTGCTTACCTTTAATTGAAATAAATGCTCCGGCTAAATATAAAGCTAACTCTCCACAAATGGAAACTCTCTCAGGCGGGTCGCTTCAAGGGATAACTAATTTCTTATATTTAGGGACACATTAATATAAAAACACATACTCAAAGTAATTTTCAAGATAATAACAACACAACTTTATTTTTTAGTTGACATATCCCAAAGAACAACAAACAAACCAAAAGGAAAATTGAAAATAGATACCAGAAAAATAGATACCATTTTATATGAAGTTAAAAGATAAAAACACTTCCTAATTATTAATTTAGCTTTAAATATTTAAATGCAACGACAAAAAAACTAACTTCTTGTCTTTTTAACTCTATCATTATTTTTTTATTAATATCAAAGTAGTTTTCTTTCTTTGGAGATTTATATTTTTGGTATCATCATATTTCTTAATTACTAAAAATAAAACTACTATTAAAAACGCACGTTCACATTTTAATTACTTTTTAATTTTATTTGCCAACTTTATTTTTAATAACCCCTCTTATGTCTCCTTGGCTGCTTTTATTAGTCTTGACAAAGAATTTAAGAAACTGTGTCAACGACCTCTTTCAAATATTTACAAATAAATGGCTTTACTAATTGGAATGAAAAATCCATTTATTTGTACAAGTGGTATTTTTCATTAAAGTCTAAATCCATTTATACTCTAATCTAATTTTTTCTACTAATAAATTCCCTCCAAGAATAAATTAAGCACTTGAAGTTCTTCCTAATTAAACACCTTGATTTACAAGTTTTTTAAATTTTAAACAGTGACGTTTTTCAAAATATCAGTAGCCTCTAAGTCTTGACATTGATTTGTTTACATTTTTATTTTATAACATAACCTTAAATTACTTTATGCTCTCCAAGGTTGTGCACTTCTTGAAAGATGAAGTTGGAAAAAAATTGTTACAAGTGGTCGTTCTTTTATATATTTTTGTCGAAGCAATTGAATGTGATGTGATTTTGCAGAAAACAAATGCATGTTGACATTTCTAACTATTCTTAACTCTATTTTTAATTATATATCTTAATTAACACTTAAATTAATTAGATAAACTTATAAGAAATTCATTTCCGAATTCAATGATATATAATAGTTATATAAACAACTAAAATTAACCTTGCAACTGAATGTCGATGACATCCCCATTTCCTTCAAACTTTTATTAACTTAATTATCCAAAAATACTTTTCCATGCCTTCCTATCTTCACAATTTTAAACAATATGATCTTAATAACATTATTTACATGTTTTTAGATGACAACAAATGCAAATAATAACCCAATTATAGTATTTCAATGAACGATCGAAAGGCGCAACATAACTAACTATATGTTGCTTATCTGATATCATTAATAAGAAGCAGCTCCTACATTTAAGATAGTAAAAATTATGTGGTAATGTAATTTTACAATCCTCCACCAAAATTATTTTACCAAGAGCTGTAAAATTTTGAAAAACAAGAAACTTATGCAACTGAGGAATCTCGTTAACATGAAAACACATTTTTAACTATTAATTGATAAGGTAAGAAAGTAAATACTTGTATATCTCTAATCTTGTCATATGGTGAAGAACTAAATAGTGAATAACAGAAGATTACAGTCGCAGTTAGATAGAAATACAAGTCTGGTTTTAAAAATACAACTGCAGGTTCTAACACTGAATACTAAGTATTTACATACGTATATCTTTCTTCATTATTGTGCTAAAAATGTATCTTCCTGGTTTGTAAATTTTATAAAATTGTAGTATATTACTGATAGGAAAACTAATTATTGTTCTTTCTATTGTTTTAGGTAAGTGTTCACAGCAAATTCGCCAACTAGTTGTTCCTTGGTAAGATGAAGTAGTTTCCACAGGTTTTTATTTTCTGATTTCTGATACTGATACTTAATTAAGTTAGTTAATTTTAAATTAGAATTTTAAAGTAATAGTAAGTTAAATTTTAATAGCAAGTACCTACATTAATAATAAGTTAGAAATAATAATTGATGATAAATTAAATTTAAAATAACCTTAAATTTGAATAAGCGCCTAGAAAACAGCTCCACCTCATTGTGGGCTAAAGGAAATGCAACAACGTCAACACGAAACGCAAAACGCAAAAATAGAATAGTTCTACAGGGTGTATATATAGAAAGTTATAAAGCTTGAAGGGGTGTATGTAATGACTATTAATCAATAAAAAAAGTTATAGGTAAATCTTTATCAAAATTTTAACAATTTTGGTGAAATCTGCATAAAATAATAAGAGTAAATACGGACCTGGTTTGTTTTAAGAATCTAATTTGCAATAAACCTATAAATCATGTCCACAAAGCAAGATACCGCTATTGCAACAATGGTATCCATATCACATTTGCTTCTTTACCTGCTCGTGTTGTTTGCTTAAATTATTTGTTTATTTAGCCTTGACAATGAGTCACTTATACCTCTTTGATTTTTTAATTTTTATATATATTTTTAATTTAATGTAAGTACTGTAATATCTTAAGCTTTATTCTTTTTATGTTAAAGGGGAGAGAGTGTGAATGTATGACTCTTGATATCTGATTGATATATAACTTTTGTTTACATTTGTTGCCTTGGATACTAAATCTTATCCAAGGGAAGGCAATCATTAAATTTATTCCTCCCTTCCTGTTGATAGTTTTTCTATTCAAGCAGAAAAAGTCTCCATCAAGTTGGTATGAGAACTTATTGTAAGCATAAGGCACAGTTGTGATTGTAAAGCAACTTGATAGATATTGTTGTGATATAGAGGGACAATAATAAAAAAGAAATATTTATTGTTGTGAATAATAACCCTCCAACACTTGATGAAAGATGAAAGGTTATAATCTTCAAAATAAATTTGTTAATGTAGAAATTCACAAACACAATTAAAACAGTCTGAAAATATACACAACTAAATATCACATACCTTTATAAAAAAATTCTCCGGCTATAATATCTAAACTGGAAAACAAGTTCCATAAATGCATGAGACGAAATCAAGCGGGTCGCTAATTAATTAGGAATCTATTTAAATTATATCTGTAAAACGTTGTTAATGGACCAGACACAAATAAATACACAAATAAATTTCTTTTTAAACATTTAAATGGATAATTTTATTCATTAATACAGAAAAGAAATAAAAATTTAAAATTCCATGAAGAGGAAAGAAAACAACTATTAAAATTCAAAATTAAAATTAAAGAAAATCAAATTAAATCTCGGTGTCATATAGATTTAACAAAACAAGAATTAAGAGACATTCTAGTTCTTTTTGTACTTTTTAATTCTTATCTGATCAATCCAACAATCTTAAATTACTATTAATAAAAAAAAATTAAAAATTGATAATTATTTTAAATTTTAAAATTATTTGGCGCCACACAAAAAAGTTAATCACACTAACTTGAAGATTAGCAGATTCCTGTTGGTAAAATTCAAACCTGCTTATTTGTTGTCAAGATGAGCACATTTCTATACCTTCCTTCAAATTGATTTTATTTGTGATTTTTGAAAATAATTATAATTATTAAAGGTGCAACACGTATCTTCCATGACGTGAGTACATAAAATAATTCTGTTATTTCAACAAGATTCCATTACCATTCCTTTAATTCGTTCCATGCAAAATAAATTTCCAAACATTTCTCCAAATAATAATAACAGTCTGAACACCAAATCTAAACACTGCACTTTCGTTTTAGTTCACTTTAATTGTTCATTTAAATTATTAAGAACTTATAAAAAAAATTACAAATGAAACATAATGACATTTGTCATAACCTCACTTTGTTGACATTTAAGTGACATAAAATTCACCAACATAACCTCGAAATTTTATCAAAATAATGTACAAACTGACATGACTTCTGCTCTGTATGAAAATTCAAGAGAGAGTAACTAAATTCTCGTGCTGTTTTTATAATAATTGGAAAACAATTTTGCGAATAACTAGTGATTTTCCTAGTTCGGAACTAGATTAATTTGGTTTCTTACTAGAAACAAAACAACATCTTTCCCACTAAAAACCTTTCTAATCCAATTGTCGAAAAAAAATTAAATTAATTGTTTAAATAAATGCTAAAAAATGAAAGAGGAGAGTTTTTCCTTGATTTTGGTACCCAACATGGCTATAAAAATATAAATTTAGAGTTAGGATTCATTGACAACCATCTTGAATTTTCTGACAAACATTACTTCACAAAAATTCAAATAAAAACATTTTAGCATCTTGCTATATCCTTTTCTTATCACAAAATTAATCCTAAGATCCTATCAAACAGAAATTACATAAACAAAATTATATTCATAATTTTGACAACAAAATTATGAATATAAAGTAAATTTTAACATTCTAGCAGACCCTGCTGAAACGTTACAATTTTGGGGTTTCAAGGGCCTAAACCTTATATATAAAAATTTCCCCAATTTAACATTCTAGTGTCAAATGCACCCTAGAACCTGGTTAGCAATATAGCAGTAAAATATTTTACTTAGAAATTCAAATAACATTGAAAAATATCCATCTAGTATGGAAAATCATGAATCCTCAAAGAAATAGAACACTTTCTTGAAATTCAATAATAAAAACTGTAAGTAAAGTAATAAATACTTGTGTATACCTTCGCACCTATGGCTTTAATAATTTTCAGGTGAAAACATGCCATAAAATGGCTTAAAAATATCTAAATGTCAAAATATCACCAACGACATAGGATCAAGGAGGAAAATTTATTCGCTATCACCTCACAGTGTTGTAGTGTATATCTTCAACATATTTAATGCAAAATTGTATTGTTTTTAAAATTAAAAAAAAGTGAAATACTTTCGCCTGGAAGATAGGCAACACATCGTGCATACATGTTATGCGGGATGTCTATATCACAATATTATGTAAAAACTGCAATTTTTAAATTGGTTTTACAATTGGTGATTAAAACTAGGACAAGATCTTAATGTTCGTTACAATATAAGAACTTAATCTATAGAATTGAGCTAATGAGAATCAGGTGAGAATGAATTCAATGAGAGACTAAAAAAAGCTTATAACTAAGACAGCGGATTCTTAACTTATGGGCTCGTTAAAAAAATGTGAATAACTAAAAACTACAGAACTTAACCTAACAGGAACGTGTGAACGTAATTTGGTTTGAAATCTGGGTTATTCTTAGTGTTTTTTTTTATTCATTTGTGGCATGAGTTGCTCAGTGAACAAAGAAGGATTGGCTTTATCATTTTTATGGTCTTTAAAAAATTCCATAGGTAGCTTGAGTGAAGTATTTCGGCCGGAGAAACTTGGAGTTCGGATTTTACAGCAGTGTGTAATCATAAGAGAAAGGCAAATCATTTAAGTAGTTCCTTCTACTGGTAGTTCTAATGGATTCTTTTAGAGTTCTATGAAAGCGTTCTATAACACCTTAAAGGTTTAGATGTTGAATACTTGTTCTAGAGTATTTCGTTCCTATAGAGGCGAGGAAAGATGTCCAAGTTCGTGAAAGAAACTGAAATGCGTTGTCTGTTGCCACAGTAGATGTTATTCCGTATCTGCTGATCCAATGGTCCATAACTGCGGTAATAATACTTTCTACAGACGTGTCTTGAATAAGAATACATTCTGGCCAACGTGTAAAGCAGTCTATGATAGCAGATATTTATAGTTTCTGTAAGAGGGCGAGTGGACTTGTTCATATGGACGTAGCTAAATCGAAAATCAGGTTCGGCGATGGGCTGTATTGGAGTCTTCATATGCTTCGTTATTTTGTTTCTTTGACATCCGTCACATGAAATAACCCATTTTTTAACATCACTGTTTATTAAGGTCCACAAAACCGATTTGTAATGAGTCTTTGCGAAGCACGTATTCCGGGGTGTAAAATGTTATGAAAGTTTTTGAATACACATAATTCTTTCTGGGTTCTAGGAATTGGAAAGTTATTAATAGCTTCTACTTTTGAAATTTGTGGCGCACTCTTTACTGTGTGGCCAAGAAAAGTTAGTTCTTTGAATCTAACGATCTAACTACACTTTTCAAATACAGTAGATGGTCTGCTTCATTTGCAGAGAAAATAAGAATACGTCGATGTAATAAAATACGTTATACAACCATTTTAACACTTCAGTAATGCAACTACTCCATGTACTGGGAGCATTCCGCAAGCCAAAGGAAAATCTCTTGAATTGGTCGCTTCCTAATGGAGTTATGATTTAGATTTAAATTAGATTGTTGGATTTGTCAATGTCCGGGCCGTAATCTCTACAAGCTCGAAAGGACCCATCTGTTTTTTATCAATGTTAAAGGACTTGACCAGGCGCTCCCCGAAACTTCAATGATTTCCTCTTTAGTTAGATCCTGAAGGCGAAAAATGAATGAAAAAAATAAAAACTGATCAGGGTTTAGACGTCTACATTGTATCGGTATTTTTTCTATCGGTTTCAAATAGGTATAATTTACATTTATATTTATCAAAAATCTAAATTTCGGTCCTGTAAGACTGTGTTTTATTTGAAGTAGAATTTTGCTATTGTAACGAGTGCAAGGCCTCGTCCTGCTGGTCCGGCCGTCAATGGGTTGTAGAACATTCTAGAGCCGCAGCGCAATAAACTCGACCTTCTAGTGTATTCGATATTGTAACGTTCTTTCTAAAAATAAGAATACAAGTGCTGTTTAAATCGTCTATTCACAAACAAATATTTATTTCTATACACTAATTAATACACTATAAATTAACGCTATGATTATAAACCATTAAAAACTATTATTTACAGACTATGAATTTCTAATACAACATTTATATTCACTATTTATTTTGTAATACACAGTTAATGACTTGCTGTTGACTGCCTCCCTTTTATCCGCGAGTCGCTTTTATATCCTCATATAAACGCACCAGAAAACGCTGGAACCTTCTATGTATTCTTAGAAAATGCTAGAATAAACCACGTCTAATTTACATGCTTGTGCGATACGTCATTTTCTCGAAGGCGGCAGAACACACCACCTGTCGCTCGAAAAGAGGTTCGTTCCTTTTCTCTCCCGTTACACTGCCCCCCTCTTCAAGTCTGTTCTGTCCCAGAACAGGTTTTATGCTCTGATTCCTGTAGAACGGGTCATGACGATATCGACAGTCTTCACCTCGACTACACGTTCCATTACGGTAGAAATAACAGTCTACACTCTTCGTTGGCCTTAATGCGGGCTGTGGGTCAAAACTGCAGACGAAGATCTTGACGTCCGTACCTCTAAAGACAACTTCCAGCATGTTTCTAACGATTCTCCAATCCAGCTGGTCCCGCCCACAGCCGAGTTTGGGAACTGCCAATTTGTTAATTCCCCTGGTAAGCAACTCGATTCTCAAATTCCATAGTGCCCTCCACAAGTCGGCGTAACTCGGTTTCTGGTAGTAAAACTGCTTGGTTACCAAGTAGTAAATGGATCGGTCATGATCAGGCAAGCGTAAGGATTTACCAACAGAGGGATTTTGTTCTCGAAGTTCATTCAGCCGTCCAAATTTATTTCTAAACACTACTGCGATCCCCCTGGACATACGGAGATCCTCGGAGACACAGTGGGCAATGGAATAATCACCAGGGACCCGGAAGAGATCTTGTTGCATCTCAGTCGTGACTCCGAATCGCGCTTTTCTAGTTCCAGAGAACGCAGCCATAAATTCTCTAAAGGTTGGCTGATCATCTTCAGGCCTTACGGTATTGATAGCCACCTCAGCCTCATCTTTCCGATCCGGGACTGCGTCATTATTTCCCTCATAGTGCGCCAGACGATTGGAGTGTACCACTTTTGGTTTCCCCCTTGGCAATTTCTGGATGCGATAAATCAAGTCATTTATTCGTTTCTTCACCTGGTATGGACCCTCCCAATTTCGCTGTAATTTTGGAGAATAGCCACGACGCCTTTGCGGGTTGTATAACCAGACAAGCTCTCCAGGTTGAAACCCTCCTTCTTGGGCCCTCACATCGTACGTAGCCTTCATCCGGTCACTCGCGATTCGACTATTATTTCGGGTTCGGTCGTGAATATCCTCCAACTTCTTCTTTAAGTTGATGACATAATCATTCCCGGCTACCTCCTGCTCTATAGGTGGAGACCCAAATTCCAGATCACACGGTAACCGTAACTCGCGTCCAAACATCACAGACGCTGGTGACTGACCGGTTGTTTCGTGGACCGATGCACGATAAGCCATCAGGAACAGATGCAGGTATCGGTCCCAGTCTCGTTGATGATCGGAGACGACCTTGGCCAAATATTTGCCCATTGTTCGATTCATGCGTTCTACCATTCCATCGGACTGCGGATGTAACGGTGTGGTCCGAGTCTTGCGAATGCCCAACAATCGACAGACTTCTCCAAAGAGTACAGACTCGAAATTGCGGCCTTGATCCGAATGCAGCTCCATGGGCACTCCGAAACGACTGAAGAACTCTTTGACTAGTACGTCAGCAACAGTCGCAGCTTCCTGGTTTGGTAGGGCATATGCTTCTGGCCATTTGGTAAAATAGTCCATTGCCACTAAGATGTATTTATTCCCATCGTCGGTTTCGGGAAATGGTCCGGCAATGTCTATAGCTATTCTCTCCAGAGGACTACCCACATTGTACTGCCTCATAGGTGCTCTTCGCTTCCCCAAGGGTCCGTTGCCAGTGGCACATAATTCACATTTCCGGCACCACTCCTTCACGTCTTCTTTACAATTGACCCAATAAAAACGCTCCCTAACTTTCTCCAAAGTCTTTTTCACACCGAAGTGTCCTCCTGAGGCACCGTCATGGAGATGTCGCAATACTGTAGCCACTCGGCTTCTTGGAACCACGAACTGAGACCTAATGGTGGTGCCATCTTCACTCTCCAGTACTCGCTTCAGGAGATCGTCTTCCACCTTCAATGACCCCCATTGGGCCCAATATGCTTTGAGCGTTCTGTTGAAAGGGCTGACGGCCTCCCAGGCAGGCCTTTCTCCCACGCGCTTCCATTCCAGTACCATTTTTAGTTCGGGATCAGCCTCCTGCTGTCGTTGCAATTCTTCCGGCAACCAATTGTCGTTGACGATGGTAGTCCTTAATACTTGGCAAACCCTCTCTTCCAAACGAGAGCAATGACGGCAATCCGTTGGACAGGGTCTTCTTGAAAGAGCATCGGCATTTCGATGACTAGTGCCCGCTCGATGTTCGGTGTCAAAGTCGTATCCTTGTAATCGTTCGATCCACCTTGCGACCTGGCCTTCAGGATTACGGAATTGTAGAAGCCATTTCAACGCTGCATGGTCCGTCCTCAATAAAAACTTCCGTCCGTACAAGTATTTGTAAAAGTGCTCAACGGACTTCACGACGGCCAATAGTTCTTTTCTGGTCACACAATAATTCTTTTCGGCTTTAGACAAAACCTTACTAAAATAGCCGATGACCTTTTCTTGTCCATCCTGTATCTGAGAAAGTACACCCCCAATGGCCAGATTACTTGCATCTGTGTCAAGTATGAATTTCCCTTCTGTCCGTGGATAGCTCAATATTGGTGCGGTTGTCAGGGCACGCTTCAGCTGTTGGAAAGCTGTTTCACACTCTCCGCTCCAAACATACTCGCGCCCATCTTCAGTTAACCTTGTCAGAGGTTTCGCTATATTGGCAAACCCAGGAACGAAACGCCTGTAGTAGGTACATAACCCAAGAAAACTACGAACTTGGTGTTTATCTTTCGGTGTTGGCCACTCTTGAACTGCACGAATCTTATCGGGGTCGGCTGCCACTCCATTTTGTGATACGACGTGCCCGAGATATTTCACTTCCTTTCTGAATATGTGGCACTTTTTCGGACTCAGTTTCAGATTGGCTCCACGTAGTCTTCGGAACACTTCCTCTAGATTTTTCAAATGTTCGTTGAATGATTTTCCGACTACAATCACATCATCTAGGTATACCAGGCAGGTCTTCCACGACAACCCTCTCAGGATGGTCTCCATTAGACGCTCAAAGGTGGCCGGAGCGTTACATAGACCGAAAGGCATAACTGTAAACTGCCATAGTCCGGAACCAATAGTGAACGCGGTCTTCTCCCGGTCTTCAGGTTCCATTTCAACTTGCCAGTAACCGCTCTTCAAGTCCAAAGTCGAAAACCATCGTGAACCAGACAGGGTATCTAACGTGTCGTCGATGCGTGGTAAGGGATAGCTGTCTTTCTTGGTCACGTCATTAAGCTGCCGATAGTCCACACAAAATCTCGTTGACCCGTCCTTCTTACTGACCAGGACCACCGGTGATGCCCATGGACTGCTGGATGGCTCGATGACCCCTTGTTCTTCCATATCAGTAATAATCTTTTCGGCTTCTGCTCGCCTTGCTAGAGGTAGACGCCTCGGCTGCTGACGGACAGGCATAGAGTTGCCTGTATTGATTTTATGTTTTACTATATTTGTTCGTCCCTTCTGGCTATCGTCAAGAGCGAAGATATCTTGGTATCGGTGAACCAAACCCTGTACCTCTTTCACTTCTGTTCTGTTAAGGTCTTCGCACGAACTAGTAACCATGCCCACTAATTTTCCACCATGGTCTTTGGGCGCTGGTTTTGGAACATCAGCCATACACCTGGCTACTCGGAATACTGGCACACACTGTCCCACAAGGGTACTCTTCTTCAATGTCACCGGATCCACATTAACGTTCATAATTCTCACCGGTACTCTCTTTCCAACCTTGATCAGCGCTTTTCCCACCAGTATGCCACTATGGATCTTCTTATCACAAACAGGCTCCATCATTCGCACACACCCTACCCGAAGATCTCCATCCAAACCCGCCTCGACAACCATCTCGCTTTGACCCGGCAATATCACATCTTCAGTCAACAAAACCCTTACAACCGGATCTTCTCGTGGGTGCAAAGGAAGTTCTTCGTTACCGACCTTCAAAACACCCTCTTTCAAATCCAACGTAAAACCAAATTTTCTCAGGAGGTCCATTCCCAAGATGAAGTCATCAGTGATATCGGCTACCAGCACCTCATGATCACATTCTTCACTTCCAATGCCAATCTTCATCTTCACCACTCCGCGTGTTGGTATCACTTCACCTGTTGCTGTACGGAGTTGAGTAGTTGTCGGTAACAATTTAATACTTGATTGTAGAACATCAGGGCGTACGATGGATTTTGTCGCCCCCGTATCAATAAGTAGTGGAACGGTTCGGTTAGCAATCTTTCCATCTACAAACAAACTGCCATTACTATTCTTTGATGTTACGGCATGGATCGTGATCTCCGGGGCATCTTCACTCAAGGTCAACGTTCGCCCCCTCTCGTCGACCCCCTTTAGTTTTCCGACGGCTGAACTTGTTTGGGTTTAGGGCAGCGGCGTCGTATGTGCCCTTGTTCACCGCAGTTCCAGCAACGGGGTCCTCGAACTTCTTGAGGATTCTTTTTACGGTTCTCTTCCTTCTGAAGAACTCTCATTAATAATTCTTCTAGGCGATCTTTAGAACCTTCATCTTCTTCCAAAACGGTCCGAACACGTCCGTGACCTCGGGACGCTTGTTTTGCAGCTTCAAATTCTAAGGCGTGAGCAAGCGCATCATCAGTTGTTCTTGGTCGTGCCAGCCTCAATGATTGTTGTGTTTCTCCGTCTCTTAACCCATCAATGAAGGTCTGCACAGCCAGTTGTCCCAGAAATGAATCGGGTGCCGTAGGGTACGCCAATCGGACAAGCCGCGCAACATCGGCTTCAAACTCCTGCAGGCTTTCTCCATTCTTCTGGATACGATTCTTCACTTGCGCGTGATACACTTGTTGAAGATGCGCGTCTCCATATCTCATTTCCAACCTAGACACTAACAATTGGTAATCATTTTCCTGTCCTGCTGGGATTGTTTGCAGGACGTTCAACGCGTCTCCACGCAAAGCCACAGTTAGAGAAACGGCCTTTTCCTTGCGTGTCCATCCGTTGGCCCCAGCGGCCGCCTCAAATTGTTTGTAGTAGGTGGACCAAGGTATCTTTCCATCGAACGTGGGTGGTTTTACTTTTATCCCTACGGCAGGAACCTTTTCTTCTTTAAATTGTTTCTTTACTTCATTAAACGGCCACTCAGAAGTTGAGGGAAACCGTAGTTGCCTCATTCTATCTTCCAACATTTCGATCATATCGTCTTTCTTAGTTGTTGGTGGTAATTGCATTTGGGCTATTTTCTCTTCTACCATCTTTATTACCCTATCTTGTTCCGCCAATCTACCTTCCAATAGTCCTAACGCACTGGCATTCTCCAAAAATTCTTCGAAAACTTTATCCTCCAACGCTTTGACATTTTCCAACAATTCTCCTTTCAGCATTTTAACATTTTCTTCCAATGCTTTAGTATTTTCAAGTAATTCTTGTTTAAGCATTCTAACATTTTCTTCGGACTTTCTAGAATTCTCTTCGGACTTTTGCAGTAATTCTTCTTTTAAAATTCTAGAATTCTCTTCGGACTTTTCCAGTATTTCTTCTTTTAGCATTCTAACATTATCTTCGGACTTTCTAGAACTTTCCAGTAACTCTTCTTTTAATATTCTAGCATTTTCTTCAGACTTTCTAGAATTCTCTTCCATTTTACTTAACAACACGTTAGTATCAATTGCGGGTCCAGGTATTTCGAAGCGGTAATTTTCAGGATCTTCCTTCTGTTCTAAAAGCCATTCTCTTAGCCGATTTATCAAAACTTCTTTCTTTCCATTACTATCCAAGTCCCTCTCGTCCAACTCCCGCTTCAAATCTATTACTAAGAGATCCTTTAATAGTTTCATCACCATTTTGATTGTTTGTTGAAATTATGTTTTAACACCAAAAATTTTATTCTCACAGCACTTTAATTAATTATTACGCGATTTTATTTATTTTAAACCCCACACCTGACACCACTGTAACGTTCTTTCTAAAAATAAGAATACAAGTGCTGTTTAAATCGTCTATTCACAAACAAATATTTATTTCTATACACTAATTAATACACTATAAATTAACGCTATGATTATAAACCATTAAAAACTATTATTTACAGACTATGAATTTCTAATACAACATTTATATTCACTATTTATTTTGTAATACACAGTTAATGACTTGCTGTTGACTGCCTCCCTTTTATCCGCGAGTCGCTTTTATATCCTCATATAAACGCACCAGAAAACGCTGGAACCTTCTATGTATTCTTAGAAAATGCTAGAATAAACCACGTCTAATTTACATGCTTGTGCGATACGTCATTTTCTCGAAGGCGGCAGAACACACCACCTGTCGCTCGAAAAGAGGTTCGTTCCTTTTCTCTCCCGTTACAATATATACCGGTATGATCGAGCGACTTCTAGAACATTTACATGGGGGTATATAATCGACTACGCGGATAAAAGAGGGGAGTCAACAGCGAGTAATAAAACGTGTATCACGAAATAAATAGTAAAGATAAATGTTGTATTAGAAATTCATAGTCTGTAAATAGTAGTTTTAGTTTGTAAACAGTTTATAATCATAGTGTTAATTTATAACGTTTTCATTAGTGTATGTAAATAAATATTTCTTTGTGAATAGACGATTTAAACAGCACTTGTCTTATTATTTTAAAAAGAACGTTACACTATGTAAACATTTTCTATAAAGAACATTTTAAGAAAAGATTGTTTTAAATTTGTATGAATTTAAAGGACGTTGAAGTCATAAAATAATGCTTCTCGTATTTTGTTTGTTTACATATATACGTTAATATTGGTTACATTGTGAGAAAACTAATGAAAGACCTTGATAAAACTTTGGGATGTGTTTAGTCATCTTATTTCAAAAAACATTTCGGTCAATATTCTGGGAATGCATGGATGTGAGATAAAAGTTTCTTTTGTTCAGAAGGTGACTTCTGCACGTGGTTGAAATTTAGTTTGGTTTCCCGCGTATTAATTCTGAAAATGATATTTCTTGTAAGTCTAGACTGCAGATGATGCGCTTTCTTGCACTAATTCCCGCGTCATTTCTGATTACTATTTTTTAGTCTATTAGGTCGAAATTCTCGCAGAATGCTAGCAAAAAGCATCCTTACTGCATAAAAAAATATGTTTCTACGCGCGGAATCCGGGGCCGAGATGTTAAAAATCTTCGCCGGGAGCTGGTGGTAAAAACACACCACTTTTGATCTAGCCTTACAGCAAGCGGTCGATTGCGGTCGATACTACAAAAATGCGGTTTCACTTTAGTAAAATAGAATTAAAAAGAAAATTCTAAAAACAGTTTCCGTATAGTTTAATCGACTGCCGGATTTCGGGTGCCGGAAAAGATAATTAAAAGAATCTACAGTTAATATTTACATCGTTTAATTAAGTGTTTGGATAATAATCGAAATTCGCGGTTTATAAAAATACCGTTGTACAGTTGGGGACTCTTTTGGATGTTTGTGCCTCTGAAAAATGGAAATCCGACTTTCCCTAATAAAGTGGAATCAAGTTAATATAGTTCCAGTTTTGTATTTCCGTTAAATAATATACCGTACCGAAATAAATTAATATTTATAGACATTCTCTTTTTTGATCGAAATCTCGATTAATAAATAATTCGTGTTATGTGCTTTCTAAATCCAGTTCAGATTTAAAGAATATGTGTGTTGTTTTATTGAAAACAATGAACCTTGTGATGGTTATCAAAACTAATAGCCAAATTTTATGGAACTTTTATGGTTGCATTTAGTTATTGCAGTTTGGGGTGAATTCGTAAATTATGATTCACCATATCCAGACTTTACGAGGGTTATTCCCTTGCATCTTAATTGCATCTGTAATAATTTTTTATAGTTGTCTCTCATTTAATCGTAATTCAATACAATTTTTTTTATCCACTAAACTTTTATTATCAACTGAGCTCTTAGGCAGGGACTTATTATTTAAATTCTTGAATGTAAAATTTGTAATCTTTTTATATTTTTTATTTTTCTTGGTGTTTTTTAAATAAATATAATTTTAAAGTTAATTAAAACCAGTAAGACAAAACCATTTAATTATGAAAGTTTTTATTCACATTTTCATTAATCAAAATTATTGACTTTGTTGAAATTAATTAATTTTTGTACTAAATTTTTTTATCGGTCTGAATTCATTTTCTGATTAGTGTGTTCAGACAGATTTATTAGGCTTATCTAATCTCTTCGATCTGTTTAATTATCATTAATTAAGCTTCAGAATCAGATGGCGCCCTTCTTGTGTATGTTTTTGTGTTTTTTGAAACCTTTATTCCATTACTGTATAAATTAGACAACTGTAGAACCAATACCTACGACCTGAACCTAAAAATTTGTAAGATAGAGCTAAATCTCAAGCCGTGGTAATTTTGAGCATCATTTAAAGTAAGTATTATGTTTATCGTTGTTTATTGATCTTTTTATCGATTTTGTAAGTTATTTAGTCCGACAAAAAAGTTATGTTTTGCGTAATGGAAGAAATTGTGTGTTTTGCTAATTACTTTGCAGGGTAGCTGCAAAATAACTTTGATGATGGTGTGTAGTAGCGATTTGTAGAAAGGTGAATAACTTTTTATGTAAAATGTTAATATTGACATTGAAATGTGGCAGAAAGTCTAACCCTAATATAGGTTGAGTGATATCTGCTAAAATAAACACCGAAATAACTGGTTTATTATGTAATAAATCAAACCTGAGGTTAAAAAGGAGCTGATTCTTAACAGACAGAAATTAGGAAAGAATGTAAATGGTAGATGGTAGGATTAAAAACGTCAAATTTGAATTGTAATCGCATGCTGTGATAAAATTTTCAGAGGTGATGGTTGCATTTGAGGTTAATATTTTGTTACAAAGCGGTTTTGGCGTAGGTAGTAGATACGGTGTCACAAATTTTTTGACATCGTTTTAAAACAGCATAGGT
The DNA here is from genome assembly GCA_929113105.1 of Agrypnus murinus. Lineage (NCBI taxonomy): Eukaryota > Metazoa > Arthropoda > Insecta > Coleoptera > Elateridae > Agrypnus > Agrypnus murinus. The sequence goes on along the minus strand of OV816026.1, from coordinate 114,829,053 downwards.
GGATGCAGTTTCTGACACGATTGCCAAACCGTAGATGATACGAACAAACATTTGTCGAGGTAGGTTGGGTTAGAGGTTGTTGGAATGACTAGGTTAAGGACTAGTGTTAACTAGCGTTTAAGATCAGCGACAGATTCTGTCAAATTTGAAATTTTTGTATTTCATAATGACGTTTGTGATGATTGTGTGCTCACAGTGATCCTTTTAAAATGCTGAGGTTAGCACCAAATTGCGAAACTAGTATCAGCAATTCGGTTGAAGGTTTAAAAAAAATTAATTATTTTATGAATTGATCTGAAAGTTGTATATGAGCACCTACTTTTAAAATGGCTTAATAGCGATCTAAAGTTGATTCATCTAGAGTCAATTCTGATAGAAAGTTTTGTTAATAAGGACAATATGTTCTACTCGTAAATCATTACAGCTACGCCCCGTTACGAGATTATTACTTATCTTAGTTACACCCTGTATATACATCCAAAACATTATTCTGTAATGTGGGCTTGGTAACGACTAGCCCCGGAGTTGGCATATTAGGCATTTTTGGAAAATATTAAAAACTCATAACATAACCGGGCTCTTTATATTACGGTCTTCCACTGCTATTACTTTTTAATAAAGCACGAACCAACAAAATTCATTATGCCTACATTTAATCGCGCAGGAGTCACTTAAACTTTATCATAAGAAAATTACGTAATATATGAAATAAGTAGTATAATTGTTTATTGTTTCTTTGTATTTGGTGAAACTCCATATCATGAAATAAATAAAACTGATTAGTTAAAAGTTTCACAAATTAATTATCTACCTGACAGTTGTTTCGACAGCTAAGCTGTCAATATCAATGGTGATATATGATTATATGCAGGGTGGCAGGGGTTAGAACCCGTTAATTCTAAGGGCTGATAGAAGACATCAAAAGGAACAGCAATGTCTTATACAACTTTGTTCTATAACGTACTACTTTTTCAGAAAAAAATAATAAAGTTGGAAACTTTAACATCATTTTGTCGGGTTAATACAGCGTTACTACAAAAGAAATAGACACTTTCAATGCTTTATTAGTCCAAAACTAACAATGTTATTATGAATTTATTGACCCTGTGGTATAAAGTGATTTTTAAAGTTTACTTTGGCAACTAACAGGTGTTCAATATGTGCTCCTCCTGACACACGGCACACATCCAGGCGATAGTCTAGTTCATTCAAAACCCGATGCAACATATCTGCATTGACGATTTCCACGGCTCTCGTGATGCGTTGTTTTAACTCATCTAAATGATTAGGAAGTGGAGTGACGTAAACCAGGTCTTTTACAAATCCTCATAGGATAAAGTCGCATGGTGTAAGTAAATCTGGACGAAACACTTCCACAGTGTTGGATAGACCGTGCAACAGCCGGCAACCGCGTTCTGATACGGTGGCCACCAAGGAGCCCTGACCTTACACCGTGCGACTTTTTCCTATGGGGATTTGTAAAAGACCTGGTTTACCCTCCACTTCCTAGTCATTCAGATGAGTTAAAACAATAACGCATCACGAGATCCGTGGAAATTGTCAATGCAGATATGTTACACCGGGTTTGGAATGAACTAGACTATCGCCTTGATATGTGCCGTGTGTCAGGAGGAGCACATATGTATTTAGCACCTATGAATCGCCGAAGTAAACTTTAAAAATCAATTTATACCACAGTGCCAACAAATTCATAATAACATTGTTATTTGTGGACTAATAAAGCATTAAAGTGTCTATTTATTTTGTAGTAACCCTGTAATAGACTTTAATTATGGGGCTTTGTCGTAAGATGCATTTCATCTATCGCAACAACAAACCTTAATAACATTTTATCGTATCGTATGTCGGTTCCGCGTAAAATTGAATTCTTTTTATAATTAAAAACTCATTTACTCAATTAAGAAACGTGACAACCCTGTAAAACTTGTAATAAAATTTGCTCCACATTCGCACAAAATTCTGATGTAGGAAGTTTGTCGAACTTGGGATAAAACACGTTTTGTTACAACCTTACAATTTAATGAAGAATATTTGGGTCAATGTCCGATCACAGCTGTGTAAATAATACTCTTTTAGAGTAAGATAATGCTGAGTTTGTAGTTTGTTGAACTGAAAATAATTTGTTAATAAAGCACGACTTTGTTTATCTAATAACAGTTCTTAATGATTTTATAAAAGAATATCTTTTAAAAAGAAAATTTATCTAATTTAAATTAAGTAATTAGGTTAAGGGATTTTGATGACGCCTTGTTTTGGCTACGTTAATAAAATCTTTAATTTTATGGTAATTAGGTGCCTTAATCAATTCTTTTTTACAAAAGATAGTATTATTTAATAAAAAAACAAATACGTCAAGAAATTTTGAAAGTATTCTGGAAATTAATAAATTTAAATTGTAGGTCAATTATTGTCTTATTTTTACATTTGATTTGTTATTTATCAGCGTGTTTTTAAGCACGTACAAATTTTGTTTACGGAAGAACAGGGTCGATTACAATTTTTGTAGAATTAGTCACCCGACTAATCTGCTTCGGATGTTCATTATTGTTAAACAATGGCTGTCATCATCAGTTTGTTTGTTTGATTTTCTAAAACAAGGTCAAGACCCAGTTGTAGACTGTGACTATACTTTAGCAAGGTTGCCAGATATGCCAATGGTTTTTTTCTAAAACTCGAAAAGTATTAAACAAAAAAAATTATTAAGACTTCTTTGTTACTTTTGATGTCTTCTATCACCCCTTAAAATTAACGCGTTCTAACCCCTGCCACCCTGTATAATATATCATATATGACACCTTAGCTGCCGAAACAATTCTCAGGTAGATTATAATAAATTTGCGAATCTTTTACTAATCAGTTTTATTTATTTTACTTTATTTAAGTATTATAATGATGGAAAAGATTAAAATATTTGATTAATATAGTGTTTTGCGTATTTGTATAATTTTTTAGATGAAATCTGTAATAAAAAAAGGAGAAACCCAAAACATACCTGGAAAAAATCTTAATTTTTACAACTTCAACAACTTGTAAATTTTCGAATTATAATAATAATAATAATAATAATAATAATAATAATAATAATAATAATTACTACAACCCATAACCTAAACCAAGGCCCCAGAAGCTATAAGCTTGTGCGGGAGGGAGGGGGCGATTATTATTATTATGTAGGCCCAATGTGCGGCTGCAGCCGACTTATAGATGGAACAGCGCAAATCCCACATTTGTGTTACAGCTAAGGGAAACTGCAGAAAACCTTAACCAGATCTGCCAGCACCAGGAGTCGAACCCGGGCCGCTTGGGTGAAAGTCCGGCACGCCAGACATTACACTACCAAGGCTGTTAAATATTTTTATATTTTATTACAAATATGTTTATTTGTTAATAAAAATCGCTTTTAAATGATTTATTACATTTCATAAATTGTTAATTAACCTGGGCTCGCAAAATTATGACCGGGAGAGAAATCCGTCGATCCACGGTGGTTGCGCATTAACCTCAGAACGGATTTACCATATAAATCGCCATCACTAGGTGTTTAAGAAAAAAGATTGTTTTCGAAAACGAAGGACCATGCACTAAAGCTTTTATATTTATATTATATTTATGACACAAAAAAGAAATCAAACCCGCTATGAAAAGTTAGTTCACTCTCAAGCAAACCTTGCCTACTCCTGTATTATTGTGTGTAGTAGGTACATAAATCACATTTATTGATATTTTACCTAATTTATTTTTTATCTGAAATAAATGATTAATTGTTAAACTTTTATAAAATACACCCACAGAGATATACCAATGTTGCAATAATAACGACGTGTAATTTCATTGTTGAACCTCCCATGGGGTTTCTAAGCTAGGTATACTCCATTGTCTACTAATTAGTTGCAACCTCGGATGCTGTTATAACTAATAATTGTGTTATGGTTCTGTATAATGGCTTTCAAAGGAGTCGTTCTAGATGTTATATTGCTTAATAAGATCGCTGCATCCTTATTTATTAAGGTGTAAAACGTGTTAATCAGTCCTTCGTTACGTAGGCAAACTAGAGTGCATCAAAATAATATTGTTTATAACTTTTTTTATTAGCAGTCCTGTAACTGTACTTATTTTTTAATTTATTCATATAATTTTTTTCCTTTCAAAAATGAGAGGTTATAGATTTTGCACAAGGGTATCTTTCTGTTACATAAAGCCCTCTTACATTAATAAGCGTTACGGAATGATCTTTATAAACGGCTTTGCTACCAGTTTTGGCTTATTGTATCTCTGGACCAAATCCACACTAGTATATAGGGGATCCCTATACCAACTTGTGCAGGTATTTGATATCCTGAATTCTAATTGAATTCCCGCGTTAAATCGGCGGGAAATGACCTTATTTGTTAAAATATGGAAAAATTTTTATTAAGAATAAATGTTTCTAATGATATTTTACGTTGACATACCGAGTTTGAACGAGATATCCCGACATAACAAAAATTTTGTTTTTCAACATTTTTGATACACCTCCGTAACTACTATTTTGAAATCATCAAAAACGCTATAAAGATAGAGTTAGAGTAGTAATAATTATTACAATTAATCATGAATATAACTGTGATCGCTTTCGTAATTCACAGAGCAACTTTTGAGAAAACTTTTGCGTATGAAATTCTTATCTGAAAAAGTTGTCAAAATAAAGACTATTATCTTGATCCCCGACGAATAATATCGCGCATTCCGCGAAAAGATCAACCTCCACAGATAAAATTCAATGTTCAATAATGCTTAAATAGACTTAAACCAATGCATTTTAGCAGGTGTCAAATTCATGTTATAACACGAATTGTAATTACCGTAGCCAAACTATGAAGATAGTGGCTTATTTCTTAAGACTTTTTTGAAAAAATGGTGGTGGTTTAAGACAATAATGTCAGTGAGTTTAATTTGAAATTGCAGTTCATGGTTATTGAATAATACAAGAATGTGATAGACAATAAAATTCGATTAATTGTGTCTGAAACTCAATAATAATATTGAATGAAATATGCAGTTGTTCGCATGTCACAGTACGTAACGCATGTGACATTATATGTAACGCCTTCAAGATGTAAAATGATCATTAAAGACATCTTAAAACAAATTATTTATGAATAGGTCGCAGAACTATTGCAAAACCTATAATTACCTAGTATTTCATGTTTCCACTTTGTCACTTATACGTAACGCACGTTTTAGCTTAATCTGATTGTAAATAACATCAGATATAAGAAAAACTAAATGTATTTTTATTAAGAGCAAAAAATGCATTGTGACGCTCTTCGGTCGGAAAATGTTCGTTGATGCGGTTTCGGTCTTGAGCACCAGTACTTTTTATCGAGAGTACACTCGTCAACGGCGGTGCCTAGGACAACTTAGTAAAAACACGGTCTCCAGGGCTCTTCGCCCAGGTTTAAACAGCTCACAGTTACGGGTTATTGTTACTATCCTTCACACAACTGTTGGACCACCTAGTGTGCCATGAGCGCTTAGGGTTCTCACATAGTGTACAACTTAGCTAGTCTTAAGAGCCAATTTTAAATCCTAAATTATGTTGGTAACCAAAACAAGAGGAGTATATGGCAATCGCGGTCGGTGCATACCTCAAATCCGGGGCTGAGGCAATGGAACCTATATCTCTATCATGCTCGTACGCACTTATTAAAGCAACGTACCGACATGTGTTGCATTGTGACAGCCCCGGGTTTTCGTATGCCGACACTGATCGCCGCTGGTCTATGGTATCCATATATACTATAACGAGCTTGTTTGGGGTATGTATCCTATACTCCGAGTAATCCTTATAACTGACGCCATTGCGCGGTGGTAAGTTTAAGTTCTAGTGAAGAAAAAACCTGACATAAAAGCTGCTTTCTTTTACTATGAAAACAGCGTACATAATTTCAAGGTTCGTACTGACGTTATTATTATATTATTTAAGTGAATTAATTGTTCCTGAACTGGCGAATTTGCTTGTCCTAGGTTTGAGAAAGCGGTCTTGTTCGCTAATCAGACAGGGTTATGAACAAATATAGAAAATATACAGTGCCATTTATTTCAGAACTAAAGCCAATTTTAAACCAAAGAAAAATGTTTCAATTTGATAAAGAAACACCCTGGAATACACTAGTTAGAAAACGAAAAAACTTAAAGTTGATTTGTCTTTCTATCTTGATAGTTGTTTTCAAGCAGTTCCTTGGGCACAACTGAGAAATAAATGTAAATGTTGGGAGTGTTTTTTATAGAAGATGTATTGGTCTGAAAATACAAATTTATGCGTTTTACCATGGCAATCTGAAATCATGTAATCTAGTTGTTATTTTATAGCTTGATATCTAAAATTATGTGAATAATGTTTAATAAGATGTAAGGATGAATTTTGTAGGAATAGGATGTAACTAGGTGGTTTTAATTAATGAATTAAAATTTTAATTTATAATTGAATGCATTTGAAGAATGATTTGGTTGACAAGTTCTAGCCACCTTATTATTGTGTTTTAGTACAAATATCTGATATCATTAAAAAGATAACTTTTTTCTCTATCTAACTATAGAATTTATTTAAACAATTATTAATAATTATAAACAATTATGTGGTTATGTAGATTAAGTTTTATATTGAAATTTGTCTTTAACTAGAAAAATAACCTAACAGTGTTTTGTTTTTGAAAAAATATAAATACAGCAAGCGTTTTGATGACAAAATCTCTGCAAATTTAGATATTTCAAGCAGTGCATATGTGCCCAGAGCAAAATTTTAAAATTTAAAGGTTATGTTGTGAATTCAAAATATAAACAAACCTAAATGTCAAAATGGCTAGAAATTGGTGAAACGTCGAATGATTATTAATAGGTTGAAGTTCTTTGAATTTAACTAGTTTGTTAATATATTATTGGATAAATTTTTTTGTAAGAAAATTTTTTATGAGATGAGATAGAGGTAAATTTTGCTTATTACCATTTAATTTGGACATTCATAGGAAAAGAGATGAATTTTTGTATTTCAACCATCTTAGTTATGAACCATATGGAAGAAAGAGGATTTCTCTTTTGTTACTACATCAGTTGGTAATTGAAAAGGCGCCAATACATTGATTTTTTATTTGATTTGAATATTTTAAGGTATTTAATTAGTTTAATTTTAGTGTTTAAAATAATACGAATGACAGAGATATTACTTTTAAAGATAAAAATAATTAGACTATGTTAGAATTGATCTTTCTTTGATTCAGGGAATCCAAATTTTATTTTTTTATTTATTGCAGTTTTTTAAATAAATTTTATCACTTCAATTCTAAAGAAACTTATGGTTTATTTTTTTGTTTTGTGTGTAGTTTAATTACATCGCATAGATTCATATTTAGTTATTGTCCTATAAAACGATCTGCCTGTTGAGTCTCAGTTGTGGTAAGATTCAAGTTTCACAACAATTATTTTAGCCGTAGCTTCTTCTTTTATAGTAAAGGTAGGCGGTTTATATTTTGTATATATTTTCACTGTGCAATTATTGAAGTCTGTTTTATGTGTTGTATATTGTATAGGTTTCAATTCATTTTCATAAACAGCTTAAAACAATCTTATATATAAAAAACTGTCTGTATTAAAAATTACAATGAACCTTACATTGAAAATGCGTGCATAATATCGTAGTATAGAGTTGTACAGAGATGTATTAGGGAATTTCTATAAGAAACTTAATACATGGTACCATTTAAAATTTTGATCGCACACGCAGCATACAGGGTGTTTCACTTTGATTGTACTACTTCTTAATTTCTTCATTTGCAAAATATTGATGTTGATCAAAGTTTCTTTTTGTAAGATTTCTCCTATAGGTTTGTAATATTCTAATTACACTTATTTATAGTAGAAACCATGCAAAAAGAAACTTTGATCTCACAAGCTAAGCACGACACACTTCGTGTGCAATCGAAACAGTATAATAGCTTCAAGATTAGCATTGGATACCGCAATTACTATATCGCTAATATCAGTAACAACGATAACATCAAAAGCGAGCTGAATGAATGTTGCCATAGAAAACCTGACCATAGATGCTTCAGGAATTCAACTCGTTATTGTTAATTGTTGTTGACGTTGTTGTTAGCCTTTTTCAAGGGAACACGCCCATATCTACTAGCCTAATGATATTAAAAAAGCTTGATTCCATATCCATTTGAATCTTTAATCAATCGTTAGTTTTAAACATGCATAAATAAAAGACACTCTAAAAAGAATTTGCTAAGTGCTTGACCTTTTAAATAATAAAACGCAGAAACGTAGAAAATCTCTAGAGTTTTATTAGCAAAACTGTAATTTACCTCGCTTCTAAAAACGCTAGGTTCTTGATTTATACATTTTTAATAGGTACTGAACTTCTTAGAATCCTTACTTAACAATTTAAGAGGCTACTAATGTAAGTTTGCTATTTAATGTTGCATAATCAAGTCAGTTAGTTATATAAATGCCTTAGTTTTATTACACAACATAAAAATGAGCCCATAAGCTTCATATTTCTCGATTTAAAACAGGGAAATGCGTAGGTTCGTGCTTTCCTGCTTGATCTGCAAAACGAAACTGAGCCATCATTGTAATTACCCCATGTTGATTTTGTGGAGGTTCGGAAGGATTATCTGTTGTTATTTAAAAAAAGAGTCAAATGTATACGTTTATTTTTATTGAAGTGGCTTATCGGCTGGTTTATTTTTGGCACAGTGTTAAATTGCCGATTACACATCGTTCGTACCTTTTAAATGAATTCAATTTACTTCACATTTGACGGATAAAACATGTTTTCTGCTAAAATTGCTAATATGTTTCAGAGATAGTAGAAAAAAAATTCTACCTCTGTCATAAGAAAATAAATAACCCATAAAATTAATTTTGATATTTCTGAGACTCAAAGCAAGACTTACGGATACCATAAAATGTTTTATATAATAAAAGCTTCCCTTCAGATTTGTCTTTTGTGTAAAGAGTGTTTTGTTTTTATTTCTGGAAGCATTTGAACGATTTTATTTAAAACTATAAAATCGACAATCTTACAAAACATGTATGTTGTGGCTGTAGTGTTGGACATTAAATTGATAGTTTTTTTTGAAAAGTCAATAAGTTCAACTTTTCATTATGTTATGTAATACAGTTTCATTTCAATTTCAAAAGACAGCGATCGGTGACGCAGTAAGCAAGTAGAGGGAGGATGTTTAGTTCCGAAACGTGACGAAGCGAGGGATGTAAGTAAACAATCCGGCTCGAGCGTATAGAAATGCATCGATTACAAATAACGCTTTTAGAAATATAAATACATAATTAAGAAATCGCGAAACTAAAGACTAAAAAAAATATAATGTCAAAGCTTATAAAAAAAAGTATTGGTAAATCGATTTTATAGAACTCGTAAAAGAGAACATGGCGGTATGTAAGGGTTTGTCTATACATCAGTTGTCTGTACAGGCTAGACTGTAGGGTAGGGTGCTCCAAAAACGTTTGAAAAAAAAGTTGAAAATCTTATGCTCTCACCCCCTAGAGTTATTGTACATCGAAGAAAAAGTGCCCTTAGTATTTTGGTATTTTGAATCGAACGGGATAAAACACTTTTTCGTAGATTTGGTATAGAATACTGAAAACTCAATAGGGGAGAGCACGGTAATAAGAGATGTCGGTAATAAGAGACGACGCCAATAAAACGGAGTGTGGAGACTGCATAAGGTGTAAATGAAGTTGCATAGGTTATTTAGTATGTTGTGAGTTGCTGTGCAATAAAGAGGTAAGCATAATGTAACAATTTTTTCCAAAAAATTGGTTTTAATAAACTGCTGCATTTAAATACATGCATAGATACCGTCATTGTCTCTTATTACCATGTTATGATAATTACTACTTGCAATTGTTGCTTTAATGAGTAGATAGTATTTTAAAACATGGATTTTGAGGTTATGTTTTGGTCAAATTATATCCATTCATGCTGGGTTAAACCGCTTGTTATTATTTCAGTGTCTCTTATTGCAACACTTTTATTCAACATATGTGGTAATAAGAGACAAGTGGGAGGGTAATAAGAGATTTCTATTCACTCAATCCAAAAACATTTTATTTCAGCGCAAAATGCCGGGAAAACGTAAAACAGACAAGAGACGATGTACCTATGACCCCAAGGCTATGGAACTGGCGGTAGATGCAGTTAAAACAAAAGGATATTCTTTGGGGGCAGCAGCTGCAAGGTTCCAAGTTCCTTGGTCAACTTTGGGAAAGCATTATAAAAAAATAAGGTTCAAGTCGGGGCTGGAAGAAGGTCAGAACTATCCGAAGATGACGAAAACACTCTTGCGTTATTTCTAAATCAATGCTGGACACTGGGCTATGGGTTCACAAATCTTGAAACACTTCAATTTGTAACTCAATTTGTGAAGGACGCAAAAATGAAAACAAGGTGGGGTGGAAAAGGCCCTGGACACGTGTGGTTCATCAATTTCCTCAAATGGCATCCAGAATTGTCCATCAGGAAAGGTGAAATATTGGGGCAGCAAAGAGGTCGAGGTGCTGATCCATACAGAATCACAGCTTGGTACACCAATTTAAAGAAAGTGTTTAAACAAGAAAAAATTACTTCAGAAGATGGATCACTTATATTCAATTGTGATGAATCAGGCTTTTGTCACGATCCTAAAGATGTAAAACTTGTGGCGCCAAAAGGCCTTAAGAGGGTCTCCAAAAATATTGCAGGTTCTAGAAAAAAAAGCACCACAGTCTTGGCTTGCTGCAGTACGGATGGTAACAAAATGCCGCCCTTTATCATTTTCGAAGGAACCTACGTGTGGTCAAATTGGATTCCTGAAGATGATTATGTCGGAACGCATTATAAAAAAAATAAGGTTCAAGTCGGGGCTGGAAGAAGGTCAGAACTATCCGAAGATGACGAAAACACTCTTGCGTTATTTCTAAATCAATGCGGGACACTGGGCTATGGGTTCACAAAGCTTGAAACACTTCAATTTGTAACTCAATTTGTGATGGACGCGAAAATGAAAACAAGGTGGGGTGAAAAAGGCCCTGGACACGTGTGGTTCATCAATTTCCTCAAAAGGCATCCAGAATTGTCCATCAGGAAAGGTGAAATATTGGGACAGCAAAGAGGTCGAGGTGCTGATCCATACAGAATCACAGCTTGGTACACCAATTTAAAGAAAGTGTTTAAACAAGAAAAAATTACTTCAGAAGATGGATCACTTATATTCAATTGTGATGAATCAGGCTTTTGTCACGATCCTAAAGATGTAAAACTTGTGGCGCCAAAAGGCCTTAAGAGGGTCTCCAAAAATATTGCAGGTTCTGGAAAAAAAGCACCATAGTCTTGGCTTGCTGCAGTACGGATGGTAACAAAATGCCGGACTTCATCATTTTCGAAGGAACCTACGTGTGGTCAAATTGGATTCCTGAAGATGATTATGTCGGAACGGCCTACACTGCACAAAACAAGGGATGGATGGAAGGCGACATTTTTTGTCAATGGTTTGAGCGACTATTTTTAAAAAACATACCTCCAATGGAAGATCGAGACAAAAAAGTTATTTTAATTTTAGATGGAGCTTCATCCCACTTAACTTATAAAGTCGCCAAATTAGCATTTGATAACGCTGTTATCTTGTTAAAGTTGCCCCCAAACAGGACTCACTATATGCAACCATTGGACAAAACAGTATTTAAACTATTAAAAACGGCTTGGAACAAGTTACTCATTGACTACAATCGTGAAAATCCAGGGACACTGTTACCTAATAAACAGTTTTCGAGATTTATACTGGAATTATGGGAAAATTCGTTCAGAGCTGAGCTTATCATATCTGGCTTTAAATCAACAGGAATATTTCCCGTGGATTCCTCAAGATTTCCAGAAGACGCATACGATCCCCTGAAACTTCAAAGATTTAGAAATCGTCAAACAAACCTTGTTGGTGTTCCTCAGGACGTCGTCGAAAATCCCCAGGAGGTTTTCGAGGAAGAAAATAATACTCCCTTAATCACAAATCAACAAGTCAACGTGACTGTCCAACAGGATCTTCCAGGTCCATCTAACAGTTGTCAGATGCCATCACCATCAACAGTAATATTACATAGCCAGACATGGTGTGTTCTACGATACAGATTGGTATGTTGGCCAAGTGAAAAAATTGTGTCAAGGTGGGAAAACCGAAATGTGTTTTCTAAAGTTCAATAAAATCGACCAATTTGTGTGGCCAAAGAAAGCTGATACAGCAGTGGTGGAAAATTAATTTATTTTTTATGGGTCACTTGACTTTCAGGGCTCACCTCCGTTTGTCATAAAACGGCACGAGTTCGCCGGGTTAAAAAGCAAATATAAAGCCTTTAAATAGTTCAAATAGGTAATGTTAATGTGGTATTTAATAATATTTTGTATTTCGTTTATATTGTTTTCCATTGTTTCTTTAATAAAATACTTTATTTCATGTTTTAACGAAAGTCTTGATTTTGAATTTCTGGAGAGGGTGTTTTCCACCGGAATTTTAATAAACAACCAAAATGTGAATTTTTGTAGATAGTAGAAACAAACGTATTCTTTGTAATGATATTTTTAACTTTTTATAAAAATAAATTGATAATATTGTAATAATTTGTAATCCTTGGGTAACAATAACTGTAACTTTTTATGATAATATATAATTATATATTTAAATAATATATATTTATTATAATATATAAATTTTATTTTGAATTAGTACATTATAGTCTTAAATCAATTCCTTTTCCTTATACATATAATAAAAAATAATTTAAAAAATATTTAGTGGCAATAATAATTTGTTTAAATAATATAACAAACATATGAAAACATCAGTAACAATTCACATTTTGGTTATGTATTAAAATTCCGATGAAAGACTGCAGAAACAATAGTAATAAATAAATATTCTGTACCGATTTATTCCGTGTTTCTTCCAGTGATGGGTTTTTTTGCGGCCCCGTAAAACATAGACAATATAAAAAAAATAAATATTGATTTTCTATGATTTTATATTAAATCTAGGAAAAAGTGTTTTTTCCTATATAAAATACATGGGAAATTGTATGGGTTTTGAGGCACCCCTAAATATCGTTCGTCTTCAAAATCAAAAAATACGGGTACTTTTTTTTTCGGTGTTGAAAATTCTTAGGAAGCGAGAGCATAAGATTTGCGAATTTAATTTATTGTAGTACTTTTACATACCTACTGCACGCGTATAATTTAAAAAATGATAGGAATAAAATCTAGATTGGATGTTGTTTCAAAAATTCTTGAACAGGTCTATTAGTAGTTTCCATATTTCAAAAACATGACATAAAAACGATAAAAACTCAAACTTTAGTGCCTTAATACAGTTATAACTACATATATTTCCTACTTTGAGTTTTGTCTACTGTTTTAAGATTTTTATATTTTTTGAGTATTGGAAATCGCCGCAGAACATATCGATGGTTTCAATTCTCGACGCTAATAGTGGTGGTCTGTCTATAAACGTAGTACAAAAAGTTAAGACGCGAGGATTTAAAATGGCGCCCCAAGTGGATGTCCGATCTCGTGCATTTTGAATTAAACATTTTAGATTTATTTAATTTAAAAATATAAAAATTAACAATTTATAAAAATGCAGTACTGTTGACTAATCTACACAGCTAAAGTTTCAATTTAAAAAAATAATTACGTAAACCGGCCTAGTGGATCTCTCAAACAAACTGGAACAAGTCTTGGTTTTAAATATATGTATTAAAAAATGTTAATAAAACAAATTAAATATTTAAAAAATCTTTGTTAAAAAATAAGTTTTATTTTTAATAACATATTTTTTTTATTTATAATAACATAAAATTTTTATTTATATTCTTAGATTATAGAAAATCTTTTACAACTAAAAAATATAATAATAAAAAAGTTTCAAAAAATTACCACCTTAAGTGTTTGAATCCGCGACGCATAGGTTTACAAAAACTTATACAATATTCTTAAAATTGTCTCCTGTATCAATTTTTCCAATTACGACGTAATTTATACATTACAAGCAATTTATGTAATTAAGGTGGAAACGCTGAAGTTCGAGCGAATAACATGATTGAAGTTTATCTACTTTAAATAGTACCTAAATATCCTGAAATTTACATAATCTAAACATTCAAAACATCGACAAAGAAATTATGTAAATAAATTTAAACAAAGTAATCGCTTTCATAATGATAAAAAGTACTCTACTTAAGTAAACTATTAAATAGTTCAGTTTTATATCCAACAGTAAACAGTATTGCCTATATAGGTTTAAGTTCGTTCTTCAGACGGTAGGATATTTACTTAAACTAATTATTTAACATTTAAGGGAAACATGATTAAAAAACTGACAAGATTTCTGAAATTTGTTAGAGATAATTTGTAAAATACGTAGATTAGGCTTATTTTTCTGACTTAACATCGATTTACTCGTAAATTAATCAAAATAAGCTACGCGCGGCACTGGTTTATTTAGTGTAACTATTGTAAAATTATTCGAATTATTACAGATTTTTAAAAAAGTTTATGACAATTTTTTACTTTTGCATTAACGAAGTAGAATAATATTGATTAATACGCTAATCGAAGATAAAAAACTATATGACAATTAAAGAATTTACTATCTTTCTGGTTCATGCTTAGTACAACCATATATGTGCTTTGGTGTAGCGACCTTACATGGGCAAAATTTACATAACAATATACTACTCTCACTTTCATTAAGCTACTCCCAGTAGACCAATTGTACGTCTCTGGTCCATTCTGAGTCTAACTATGCAGTCGGTTTACGTATAGGACTTGCAAGTGGCAAGTCTATACAATGACAAACATACAGACAAGGAGATTTGTTACGCCCACTGTCATTAAGTCACGCTCACCAAACCAACGGTATATGTTCTTATGTTATTTAGGAACTGGGCCTGCAGGGGCTGCGTCTATAAAGAGGCAAACATATTGAAAAACAGATTTAGCACGCCCAGCAGACTCACTCATGCCACCTCTCTGGTTCATATTGAATCTAACCATATAGTGTATATATAATAATGGAACTGGAGGTGCCGCATCTACATTTTATTCTAAGGCTATAGACTATTTGAGTTTACTGTGTCTGTGGAACTCCATAATCATGATAAATATAAAGATTATTTACAGTTTCATGGGATTGATTAAGTATTTTAGAACCTGACAATCATTTTGACCTGTAATGTCATTATCAAAGGTAATATAATAGAATGATAGATAAACACGTTTCTAAGGTTAAATATAAGAAATAGGTAATTCGATACAATACGTGTAGTCGTAAATAAAAATTAAGCACTTCGCAGTAAATGAGAATTACTGAGCTCAAATTGTAAAATGTCTAATTTGTGTTTTGTGTTTGTTGTTACAAAAGTGTAAGAATTCGATGTTGTTTTGAGGTTCTGTCCCAAAAGGTGTTCTGCGTAATTAGATTTTTCTGGGTGTTTATTTCAGTGTTGGCGACCTTTGTATCTTATGTCGAAATTTCCAAGTGTTTGTCCAGTATACACCGAGTTACAAAAAGAACAATTCAAACGGAAAATGTCCCATTTCATGATATCGTGTGTTCTGTCTTTAGCAGTGGATCAAAATGAAAAAGTACTGATGGCTTTTCGTAGTATATTTGAAATTTTTTCGGATATCTTGCCAAAGTATTGATATGTAATTGGTGTCTTTTGTGTAGGTGTTAATAAAATATCTCCTCTGTATAGCTAACCTATATTCTTCTTCTTTAATTAAAATGTCAAACATGTTATGGGTGATTCCATGAAAATGCGACATGGCTAGCTCAAAATAAAATGTAATAATCCTTTAAGATACTTAAGTCACTGGTAGTTTATGAAATATATTTTCCGGTAACAGTTACTTCAAAATCGAAAAAAGATTGCTTTTTGTTCAAATTCTGAAAACAGTTTCAACTTCCGCACAAACAGATTATTAATAATTATCTTGGCATTGCAAAACATTTAAAAATTAAAATTTAACTGTTTAGTTTAAGAAAATCGTGGTGTTGTGGCATAGATTAAATCACATACTTGCATTGGCTGTAAAATACATGGTAAAAAAATGATGTATTGCTCTGTTATTAGAAAAATAAAAGTAGCACCAAAAAAATGTAACGTGAGTGACCAAAAGGTATACATTTTTAGTTTGCACTTGTATTAGGCAACGTACATACTTATTCATTTATACTCTCTTTATTTGTTTCATATTCTAATACAAAAATGTAATTCTATTCTTTTATTTCTTCTTTAATTTGTTTAGAAACCACATGTAATTTTGTAACATGAGTTACCGGTAAATCATGTTACAATATGCAACATGCACAAAAAGTATCAAATAAACTATAATATACTAATTGTTTACAAATCAATTGCTAACTGTCAGTTATATCTTGGGTGTTCGGGAGACCACACGACGTTCACCCATAAAACTGGCTGTCTTCTACCCTTCCCCTATAAAGGGCAATGGATGAAGCTGTCAGATAAAGTGTGTGGTAGAGTATATGGAAAATTTAAATTCATTGTGTGGGTTAATTCTAATATAATAGTCCCTTTTCACAGGCCATGAAGGCCCATTGGGGTGTATAGCAGGGTAGGCTGCTATTCCTCGAGCCGTTCGGTACTCCAGGGTGGTAAAGTGGCTAGGCTTTACGCACCGACCGCCTATTATTACCCTAGGAAATGTTTTCCCAGGTACTCATTTTCACAGGCTGAGTCGACCTGGAAGCCTTAGATAATTTAAAAATGCCAATGTATTATCCCTGGGATTCGAACGCAGGACCTTAAGATTGGTAGTCACGTGACATACCCACTGAGCTACCATGGCTTCCTTCTAATACTCAAATAAAAAATTTAATAGCCATAATTTGTTCTGTTTCAATTGTAAAAGGGTGTTTGGTTAAAGAATGTTAATGTAAATTAAAAGTTCATTAAATATTTGATCTTCTAAATTATCCAGAAATATGTTAGTTAACAGAGTAAACCAGCTTTTAGAAAAAAATTTGTTATTGAAATTGAAATAATTTTGACTAATACAAAGATCAAATAATTGAATTAACTCTAAATCTTTTAAATAGCTCTATATTACTATTAACTGAGAGATTATCCAACAAAGGAATACACTCTTGAGGTGGTATTTCGGAAAACATACTAGATACGTCAAATCTAGCAAATTTGGAATGTAGTGGAAGATGTATGTTCTGCAGTTTCTCGATTAATTCTGATGAATTTTTTGTAGAGTATTTCGGTTTGTAACCTATGATTTTATAGGCTAGAAACATATATGCCTTAGAAACTTTATACTACGTTATGTAATATGCGAATTATTACTACAAGCAAAACAGTTTTGCCATCTAGGGTATAAATATTCTTTAACATCAAATCGATTTAATACTGTTAACTTTTGGTCAATGTTGTAAAATACAATATTCAGTCAGCTTGTCTACACAATTAGTCTTATTATACAAGAAGAATGACAGAGAATGTTCAATAACTCTCTAGAACTATATAGACTTTTCAAGAACTTTCAAATGCAAAATTTGAGGGGAATGGTAACTAATATATTCTACAATTTTTAGGCATAAACAATTGGGAAATGACATTTCCTACCCAAGAACCAAAAATAACTAAAAACTTGTTACTTACTGACTATAATATGATTTCACACCAAATGCAAGTTTAGAATATTACGCTAGTGTTATGGTAAAAGAGAATGAGCACTCATCGCCTCAAGAATAGCAAAGTCCATAAGTATATTCTTAAGATGTGTAGCAGGTGAGTAATTTTAAAATCAAGATCTTGCTACAGCAAAGGCAGTCCACTCAAAGTTGACTTTGAACGCGAGAACTAATATGAATAAACATTGAAGGTTTGATGGACTAAGATGATTTCAAATAGGGAGCTCTCGGAACGTACGGAGAAAAAGAAATAGGCATAGAAATAAAGAGAGGAAAACTGGAATAGATGTGACATTTTCTGAGAAAGAACAACTCGGAAGTGTGTAAAGGAGGAAGTGGGAGGAGCAATATGGAAAAGACCGCTATAAGAGGAAGTAAGTTTGTTCATATCGAGTAGGGTGGTCCACAAAAATAAAGTTTTAGAAAATTTTGCTCCCAGAGGCTCATTTGAATCTCCATATGAAGCAACTTATATTTGCCAAATATTAGCTGGATTGATAAATATTTAGGGGTGACTCAAGGTCAATATTTCTGGGCACATAGAATCACGTTAAATATTGCATATAAATACCTTATAATATAAGGTATCATACCTTATAACACAGGAAGGCAACATACATCATTGCAGAAACTAGCAGCCAGTCTTGGCCATGACACTAATGTGCTCAACATCAGCCGTTCCTCTATCAAGCGACACAGAGAGAAGAACCGGAGTAGACTTCTCAGCTGCTGAAAGATAGTTTTAAGGCTACTCCATCAATTGTTCACTGGGATGGAAAGCTCCTTCCTGATCTCCTAGACTCCGAGAACATTGGTCATCTGCCTATTATTATTTCATCTGCCATCAGTGGAGAACGCCAGTTGCTTGGAGTTCCAAAGCTGTCAGCAGGAACTGGGGAAGAACAAGCATCTGCAGTCTTCAAACTTCTCAATTAGTGGAATCTTACTAAGGATGTCTTTGACACAACAGCTTCCAATACTGGTCACCTCATGGGAGCTTGCGTCCTTGAGCAGAAGATTAGAAGATCACTTATCCATTTTGCTTGTCGCTACCACATTATGGAAGTTGTCCACAGTCTCCTTTTCAAGCGCTATCAGGCAAACTGGACGTACAATGACTACAGCAAGTTTGCTACAGCTGAGGATGAAGGCATAGTTAGCCACTTGATCCAGGTTGTAAAGGAAGATGTACTTTGCAAAGGACCAGCTTCAGTCTACGACCTATAGAGATGACTACAAGAAGTTCCTAGAACTTTCTATCCTCTTCCTTGGAGGATCCCTGCCTGGCTACCACTTCAAACGTCCAGGAGCCATGCATCACGCCCTCTGGATGTTCAAAGTCTTGATTTCGGCAGCAGGTTGAACATCTGACAGCGTGAGAGAAGGATTGCCTGCAAGAAGTAGCAATCTTTGCAGTCAGGATATACTTAAAGGCTTGGATTACTGCACCAGTTGCTGCAGCTGCTCCCTTAGCTGCACCTTCTCCTTCTCCAGCAGCTCCATGATTACAATTGCCAAGCTTCAGGCACAGCTTCGGTACCTCACTGAAAAGTTGGTGATCCTGAGTCTATTTGACCCAAATGTTCCCCTTGACACCAAGAGAGCCACGGTGGAAGCAATGTTACAGCAGCAAGGCAATGAGAAGTGCGAGAAACGACGAAAGCTTGAAGCATTTATCACTGGAATCCCTGGTGGTTCCCAACAGCTCTTGAATGCTCTGCAGTTGGATCTAAGTTTCCTCAATGATGATCCTCAGGTTTGGGAGCAGAATCCTAAGTTCTTAGAGGCTAAAAGCATCATTGGCAACTTCACAGTACTCAATGAGAATGCAGAAAGGGGTGTGGCACTTACTCGGGAATTCAATGGTCATCATACCAAGGATGAGGACCAACTCAACAATGAGTGGTGCTGCAGCCATGATACCCCCGCCTTGAGCAGCTAATACCCATATATTAGATGGGAGACTCCTGAGCCGTCAGGATAGAAACTTTAGGATGCTTGAGCTACCCCTAAATATTAACCAAACTGGATAAGATCTTGTCTCTGGTAGTTTTTAATAGGGTAAAATAAAATGAACCCCTAGGAGAATAAAATTTAAAACTTTATTTTTAACCATTACTTTGTGGACCACCCTAATATCGAGGTTAAATTACGTTTCGAATGGCAGAAAAGAATAGAGGAAATGGACGATCATCCTATGGCCCAAAAAGGAATGACGGTATCTGCTGCTGCTGCTACGTACAAACGAATATGTTAAATAAAGTAGTCAAATTGTATTTTTATCTTTTAAGGATATTTTGGAAGCAATTGATTGTGATCTCTCTCAGTTGAGGAAAAATAAATATTCATAGATTGACCGATTCCGAAATTTAAAACTGCTTTACGCTTAAAATCGCTTATTGTATAACAAGTGAAACCAAATTTTGCACAAAACAATTTTTCTTTTATTCCACCTAACTTGTTAAAAAAGTTAACTCGTAAGATTTCAAACTGTAAACTTGAACTCATCTTATTATTGCCGGGAGACATACTAGCATAACTGGGAAAACTTTCTCCAAAACATTTGTCAAATTATAGCTCCCAAGCCCTAAGATACATTTTAAACTACGTGTTTACCCTTATACTACTTTATGTTAAACACTAGGTAAAAAATATTTAGTGCCACCGTTTATTCGTAGCTACATTAATAGTCGTTTTTCGTTGTGATACGACATCCTTAATGACTTAAATTTTCCATTATGTGATGTCTCTTGCACTACTTCTACAAAAATCAATTAATGACCTTAATATTAGGAGAACAATAAATTGCGTGAATTGAACGCGTTTTTTTAGTTTGTATGTTTTAATACAAATGTAATACGAAAATTAAACCTTTACGAGATTTAATGTAGCATTTAGATACTTTTTGTAATACACAAAAAACAAAAAATGAACTGCTCTGCATAAAGTACGTAAGTCTAAATGCATGTAGTACTATGCAATGCAGTGAAAAGTTCTACTCTTGTATACGGAAAAGCAATTGTGATTTCCACTTCAGAACATTGAACAGTTAACCACGTGCCATTTTTACATCCTATTATTCGAGGTTCTTATTCTCTTGTACGTTTTATCTTTACATAGAATCTTACTTCTCGAGCTTTCACGTTTATAAATAGGGAGGTATCTCACAGGTGTTCCCATTATAATTCAAAAAATAAAATTCTCCTCCTATTATGGTAATTAAAAGATACATCTTACGAAAAGTATTTAAATTTTAGAGAATAATCCTCATATATTGAAAAGTTAAATTCTGGAATACCTGTAAATGCTTATCCGTTTCGATATGCGTAGAACTTTTCATTCCTAGAGAGAAACTTGTAATAGTATATTGTGTTAAGTGCAGAAAAGTGCTAATTTCTCACTAGTGTGAAATTGGCGTTTTTGAACGTGTTACACACTATACTTTATCTAGGACCACAAAATAAGTAGTAAAACACCAAAAGCTAAGAAAAATATTTAACCTAGAATTTGTACTAGCATTCATATTTTTTACGTGAAATCTCTGGCAATAAATTAAGCGATGTAATGTGAGCAGCTTCCACGATGTTTGGAGGTGTACAGGTGGACACTCCATTTTTCCTTCATCGGAATCACTTATGATAAATCTAGAATTTCAAAAACGACAAAAGTTAAATTTTTAAAGACAATAGTAATAATACGTTTACAATCTGTATAATTTCAGTTAATCTACTATTTAGTACAGCTAAACAATCATACGTATGTACTCGTTTTCAAAAGCAATTTTTTATAAGCAATCACAATTCAATTGTCAAGGTTATTAATCCCTTTGCTGCGAAATGTAAGCACATTCTGGCATCGCAGGTATTGCGGACAAGGAAAGATAACTTTAAGTGTACCCGTCACGCTTGCACTTGTGAATTATGTAGCAAATTATAAAAGCTTTCATTATTCTTATTGTAATTTAGCAATATCAATGACTAATATAATATTCACAATTATATAATAATGTATAAAATTAATTAATTTTACGTTAAGGGCTCTTTCGAATGATCGCGAAGCGGATCTTTCTACATATACAGGAGTTTACCTGTAATATAAATTCAAGGGATAGTTACTATAGAAACCAAGGTTTTTTCGAATGATTGTTATTTATAGAATCGCGCTACATGTTAGTTATTGCAAATAATAACAAAATAATTTGAAAGCCGATGCTCGGCATAACAGATTTTCGAAAACCTAAATTAGCGGATTTTCCAGACAACTTACTCTGTAGCGGAATTGTAATAGTTATTTATGTACCAAGGGCGTTAGGATGATGATAATGCCAGGAAGACTGTTCCAGCCCGAGGGCTTGAGCGGGCGTTATAGACTATAACGCCCGCTGATAATGCCCTGGTTGTTATGGAGTTGTTTATATAGTTTGTATCACAGGTATAATCACCAAATAATATGCAAGTGAAACACAAATATACTTACTAGGCACTATGCAAAATCTGAGGATAATCCTACACGCCATATTTTTGTTAGAAGTATAATCGCAAAAATTAATTAATCATTGAGCGGTGGCGCCCTCGCCCTGGCAATTTCCCAACTTTGTCAACGCGCAAAGACTTCAGATTTCAAAACATGTTTACATGCGCAAATAAATTAATGTTAATTGTTGACGTATTAATATTAACCAATTAATAATAATAAATGTTACTGTAAATGTAACACTTACTTAATGTGTTTATATAATAAATGTACAGTAATTAGTAATTGTAAACAATCATCAAAAAGTACATAATAATAAATAAATTTTAGATGAAGGTTGATGTTATTAAGTTAATTAGTGATTTACATTAAATTATATTTTGAATGTAAATTCATATAGAAAAATATATCGCTCTGGCTGGGAATCGAACCCAGGACCCTCCACTGTCTAGGTGGTATCTCTACCAATTGAGCTACTGAAGAACGACTATCAGCATAGCGACAAATTTTCCATATGATGCTTATAGCGGAAAAGTGCAATAACAAGAGTAAAACTTGAAAAGCCCAGATGGATAGTTCTTCGTGCCTAGCTAGCTTTCGTTTATGTACCTAAAAAACAACGCCAAGGAAATGCGAAGATTAATACAGCAATCAGTTTGATTTGCTGCATCCCGATGGATTTCGGCATTCGCAAGGCACAACATCAAAAGACGATATACGCTCTAAAGAACACAGCCGTGGAGGATAAAAACATCACTGCTAACTTCTACTAGAAACAAGTAGCGACAATAAGAGTTGAATAGCATCATACAGAAATGCGTTCTGTCGCTCCTACTGTTTAATATGATATATTCAGAAGATATCTTTAAAAATACACTCAGTGGGGGGGGGGGGGGGGCAGAAGGTACTGGTACCAATTAATAACATTGGTGGCCGATGATTCAATAACAGTCACAGATACTGCAGACAAATTACAAGTATTAATTAAACACGAAGACTTTCACGGCCTGAGTCAATGGACAAAGAACAACTTTTGTGTTTGGAACGTGTCATTTTGAGAAGAAGAAGTGTAACGATTAAACTGCTTTATTCTAGGGAATATCTGAAAAATTTAGAAGACTTAGTATATTTTCCATTTGGCTACGGCTGTATGTTTACATAGCCCCGTTAATGCGATCTTAGAAACGAATTTTTAATAGCTTTGCCCTTGCTCAGTAACCGCAGTATGGTGGGAAAAATTGATATCACGGACTCCTTACCCGACTTCAAGATTTTTACTAACCAGGTGACACATATGAATACAGAGCGATTTATGTCTATATAATTAAAAGAGAAAGAGAATAGAAGAAAATCTGTGGTAAATAATGCTTTTTATGTTATAATATACTGTAAATAAACATAAGTCAGTCAAATTACGCACTAGTAGTACTACAGAGGGGTTTCTGAGCCAATTAACCAACGCCTGTCGTCGTTGCTAATTATGTCACGCGATGCGGATCGTATACGTCGTATGCGTAATGAATTAGCGCGTGATTTGCATAGGTGAATTGTTGTAAAATTCCAATAGTAACTGCGTAATTAATAAAAATATTAATTTTTTACCTCGCTCTTTTGTTCAAGATTTGGCAGGTGGTTATTAACGATCTAGGGAGAGAAATCTAAATAAAGAGAGATTTTTAGGAAGCTTTTATTTTTATTGATTACACAGTTACTACTGACATTACACAACAATTCACATAATTATGCATGTTATGCACTAGTTCATTATGCATACGACGTATACGATGCACGTCGCGTAACGTAATTAGCAATGACGCTAGGTGGCGATTTTTTCGAGAGAGCCATTTTTCTAATTTTGAACGTAATTAGAGCCCCGCCTGATTGAAATAAGTGTGAATGTAGTCTGGCAAACTCGATAATGAGATGATGATTATATCCGTTTGACTCAACGGACTGCTGGTACGGACCTTATAAAAGTTCAGACCGACAGTCAATGAACCAAAAGGTGTGATAGACGAAATATCAACAGAAACGAAAAATGTCATAGTCCTCAAACTCCTAAACTGCTCAAACAGTTTTATACAGAGTTATTATTTTAAAAATAAGTGCTAGCCTACTCTGAAGGCTAAGTTTGAAACGAGTCAGTCCATCTTTGCTTGAATTTTCATCGGAAATAGAACAAGGTATGATGTATTCTAGGATACCAGTTTAATTTATTACAACAACCATCACCAAAGAATTTTTTCCAATGCATCTTATGGTTTTAACAGCTGTTCTAATTGGCACTCATGACTGTGCCTCTTTCAATGTGTAAATGTGTCTCAACTACTAATAGCTCTTGTTATTCAGTACTGAAGCGCGGATCGGTGTCAGAAGAGAATAAAAATGCTTCCAACTTTTAAAATGAATGTTGAAAAAAATGTCATCAAAATTTCTAACTTTACTCTTCTTCTGACTTTCAATGGCCCATTATTTGTAAAATTGAAATACACGATTTAATTCCTGGCTTGCTTTAAATTGTACGGGCGCCATAAGGCAATAGTTTCGTTTTAAATCGTGCATTTCAGTTTTACATCAAAAATCATTCAAGAGAAAAATTTACTGGTTACCCAAGGTCTCAAAAATAAAGAAAATTAGGATTTCAAAAAACGCGAAACACCCTGTACGTATTGGGTTGAATAAAACAATTGACTAGTACAGTGTACTCTTTTAAGAATTAACTTGCCAATACGAATTTTTTAGCCGACTGGCACCAAGAATATCGATATTATCGCCTGATGGATTTTGCCGAAAAGGTGCTAAGGTAAAAGATGACTGGACCACGATCGAGACTGGTTCGCAATAATTTTTTCTTAGCTATTTCATGACGAATCAGAGACCACAAAAAGTTACGCCCAAAAGTCCCTTGAGCAAATTTACTGGTGCAATTGCTGATCCATGTATGACATATATCTTCTTTCTTCGATAACACAAAAAGTGATGCACGAAAAAGCATTTGGACACTATTGGAAGAGATTTAAATAAGCTTTATTTTACCTAACCTTCTTCATCTGGATAAACATAATAGTTTCCTAAAAAACAAAAAACCGTTTACCCTCATTAACTCTTCGAGCTAACCATCTACAGGTGTTGACTTTTAGGGGGTTATTTAACAATTCACAAGGAAGCCCTATGCAAAAAATTCAAGGACTTACCTCAACGTTCCATTATTCGTGAAAATTTGTTCTATGTAAATTGACAGGACTTGAACAAATCGTATAATACTGTATTGAAAAGGAGGTATAGAATAGGATATAAAAGATATAAGATTTTAGTAGTGAAGAATTATTTTTGTTATAAGAATAGAGTGTTTTTATATTTGCGTGTCCTAATGAAGCCATTGTCCATCCTAATGAAAGAGATTTATTAGAATACGGAAAACAGTAACTTTTTATTTTTTAAAGTTAATACTATTAGTATTAAACAGCTGTTCTTAAAATGTCAAACTTATTTATGCTATAAAGAAAAACAAATGCGGAATCTGAATTTTCAGTGTTGCCAACTGTTAAAAAAGTTAACAAAGTTCCCCTAACAAATTTTATTTAAAATTAAATTATTTCTTTTTTAAATGATTAAAAATAGTATAATAGTTAGTAATAGTATAAAGTATTCGTTTCATAAGACGTTTTAGCGCACTTGTCCTTTAGAAAACTCCCCGCTACGCGGGTCGTTTTCTAAAAACGTGTCTTATGAAACTAATACTTTAATATACTATTTTCTACTCTAAAATCTTTACCCAGTACTCTAAAAATTGTTTACAGTGCTGTTTTTCTTACTGTGTACACAGTTATAATAATTTTTGCAACTAGTAGTTGTTTGTGGCAAATCTTATGGGTCTGCCATCGTTGATAATTAATGAAAAAGAAGAATTGGGGTGAGAGGATGGCGATTAGCCGTCAAGGGAGGAATGACTTCTGTAGGGGCGCTCAACTGTCTGCAGCTTGGGGTGCTTCCTATCCTTAATAAGGCGCTGCTTAATCAACTCTGAATATTAATTATGGACAGAATACAGTAATACCTCAAAGTAACTTCTGTTTTCGCGTGAATCAATTTAGTTAAAAACATGTTAGCTCTAAAATTCTTAAAAATAAAGCATACTCTACTAAACCCATTTTATATAATTAAAAGTTTTTTACAAGAAATCCAAATTTCAACCTAAATTTATGCACTTATTAAAATTTATTTATAATAGTAGGTGTTTATAAAGGGTATTTGGATGAAGTGGGTTATAAAACACCCTTGGGCCATCATTTCATATAATATAATATCAACACTCATATTATGATTATATTGGCTTAGACCCTTTTCTTGATAGTTAAAATTGGACCAAACCAAAGCCATTAAAAATAATTTTAATATAAGCTCTGCATATTTTTTTCAGATTAAAATTTGTGTAATACAGTTATGTTGTAAAATGTAACAAAAAGTATTTTACAAAGTGTTCATCTACCTATTGATAAATTCGCAGCATCAATTGCAGTTTCTCGTCTGGCTTTGCTTAATCTCCCAGTCTCGGTTGCAGAATTACGAAGCGGGTTAACTCGTGCAGATAGAGCAGCTGTAATTTCTGGCTATATTAGACTATAAATGTAAAATTGGGGTATAAAACGCAGCAGTGCCCATAAATAATTGTTATGGTCTCATGAACGTCCGGAAGCCTCAAGGGCGTTACAATGCAGGATTATCGGAATTTTATTTAAGTGAAAGAATTATAGTTTGTTCACATCGAAAGAAAAATGCACCATTCAGAGTAATATAGCTCGTGATTATAGCGAATAAGTATCGATCAGTCTTGACGTCACGGGATTCAGAACATCAATCATCGAGATACTCGAAAGGTTCTCATCTAAGAACATCAGCATAATCGGACCCAGGAGCGTCTCTCTATGATTTTAACTAAGAACATGAGTATTCGTACAAGATTAAAGTTAGAATAACAACCAAACACTGTCAAGAATTAATCATCGTCATCCTCTCTGTCGCAACTTTTCAACCTTTACTATACGTTATTAACCTTTACTGAAGCATTGGGGATGACGGAAGAGGGTTTATTGTTAGAACGCACGGTACTTTCAAGTTTTGAAAAGGGATGTAGTATTCTAATAACATGAATTTTAGTGAAGCACATGCTACCAGTGCGGTTTTATTTGATGTTAGGTTAACGTTAGGCTATAGAGAGTAAAATACGTCAAGTGAAATTTTTGATGAAGTATTGATTTTACAAACTACAAACAGACATACTTAAGAAAATTGGGTTAGCAACGTTTTGTTAGAATCTCCACAAAATATGAATCAGTATTTCTTAGTCTATAACTAATCTGCAATGAAAAAGCTTCTACTTCCTTAAAAATAGAAAAGGGAAAGCTTTTTGAAGCTTCGAATTAGGATGATCAAGGAACATAGTAGTGCTAAGAATTTAGGTAAGCGAGCGTATTTTCTTTTATTTAAATAGCTTAAAACTGCACTCATTATCCGCATAGAATAAATGTTTATAAATATAAAAAAAAATCTTTTTTAAATATGTCTGCAATATAGGCAACCCAAAGTGAAGAGATATGAGTCTTTAATATCTATGTTCTGAGGTAATCAAAAGTAGAATTCGAGTAGTCTAGTTTTGATTAGTTTTATGTCGAAATTCTTTAAATTATAGCAAACTAAGTATTCCAGGCTACAACTAGGAAAAAGGTTCAGCAGAAACTACCCAATGGGATTAGAGCCCAGAAATAATTTATACGTACAGGGGGCTCCAGTTAACTTGGTTCATGTAGAATAACTAAGTTCTTAGATAACCAAGCTTCACTAACTTAATAATAAAATAATATTATTAACAAAAGTAAAACAGGGCGAGTTGAAACTCAAGGGACAACTTCTACAATCTAGCAGCTACAAAATGCGAGGTCAACTGTATCAATGACAAGTGTTATAAGGCCATCGCATTAAACCAGTGTGTCCCAAAGTTTCGACAGCGGTAAGATGTCGTTTCAATGTTTCGGGTCTTTAGCACATAGTGTAATGATTCTTCAGTATTGAGAGAATTAAGATATTGAGATAATGTTAAAATAACAGGATAATTAATGATAGAGGCGTTGTTACAGAAACAAACATCCTGAAAAATGAGATTATGCCAAACACCTTTTAGAACAAAATCACACAATGACTCCTCAAAATAATATTAAATTCCTACATTTTTGTAATAACAAACGCAAATTAGACATTTTAGAAGCCTTTTGAGATATACAAACAAAACTCGAGGTACCTTTAACGAAGGAACAGATTGAGCTCAGTAATTCTCCTTTACTGAGTATTAGATATTTAATTCTGATTATTTTTATCTTTTTATCTAATTACCTATTTTTGGTATTTATCTTAGCGACGTGTTTGTTTATATTTATATTACCTTTGATAAATATATATGTATATTGCTGTGGATGGTAGTTTCAAAATTTTGGAAAATTTTGAAAATTTTGTAAAAATTTAAAATCTTTGTTAAAAACAAACACTTTTGGAATATTTTATCAACTTTAGCAGTTAAAAATATTTTTAAGTTACTGGTGTGTCATTGATTACACAACCAATGTGTACTTTTTAATAAGGTTAAATAATACATGTTTCTTTATTTATTATCAAATAGTTTATTCACCGATTTCTTAAGAATACGTAACATCCAGTTGCGCGCAAGTTATTGTTATTAGGTAATTCAGTGATGATTAATTTCAAATGATTAATATCGACGGGTTATGTGATTCTCATAAGGTTTTTGTTCATGTAAATAGTTCATTATTATTGTAAATGTTATGTAATAAACTGTAACCGTTGAGTCAACTATTATAAGTATGTTTTAATCTGCTATTATATTTGTAAATAGTGTAGTCATTGTATTAGATGGTAAGGTGACGTCATATTAAGTAATGTGATTATGTAAATAGTAAATAGTATATAAGCTTAGAAAATCATATTTTTAAGGGACTTCCTGATATAAAGCGAAGGAGTAAGGTCATGTAAAATACAATAGTAAAAATGTAAATAGACTTCCTGATATACGACGAACGAGAACGTATGTAAAGTTCTCTTCTGAAAATAAAACGACAGCGTAAAGTCGTGAAAAATAATATTGTAAAAATTTAAATAGTCTAGTCTTAAATAGACAATGTTAAAACGGAGTGAAATAAAAACAACCAGCTTCTACGAGTTATGAAAACGTACTACTTTATTTAGGTAAAAGAACATGCGTAACAGTTTAGAACTTACTAAGTAGTTATTGGTATACAATAATAGGTGACGCTACAATGAGCTTTAGCAGTTTAAGTAATATATTAAACTCATATTTTAACACCCCCACTAGTTTAAAATATTATAAATGCTTACATTCTACACCTAAACTTTTCAAGAACCTGTGATGCTTATTTGAACCTAAAGCTTTTGTAAAAATGTCTGCAGGCATATTATCTGTTTGTAAATATTCAAGACTAATTAACTTATTAGCAATCGTCTCCCTTACAAAATGATGGCGCACATCTATGTGCTTTGTTCTTTTGTGGAACATGGGATTAGACGACAATCTTTGAGCACTTTGACTATCATTATACAGTAATATACAATTCAGTGTGCCTGTCAATTCACCTAACAGATTTCTTAAATAAATAGCCTCTTTCGAAGCCTCGGCTACAGCCATGTATTCGGCCTCTGTACTGGAGAGTGCCACAGTTTTTTGCTTATTACTTTCCCATGATACAACACAGCCTGAAAGTTTAAAGCAGAAACCTGTGTAGGATTTTCTATCAACAGAATTGCTGCCCCAATCGGCATCTACAAAACCCACTAAATCTACATTATCTTTTTCAAATTTTAAACAATAATTTTTAGTTTTTTGTAGATATCTTAAAATCCTTTTAGCACTTTTCCAGTGCGTTTCTTCATGGCAGTTATTAAATTGACTAACACTATATGATATGTCAGGTCTTGTCATTACTGCAAGATACATTAAGCTGCCTATTAATGGTTGGTATGGTACTTGAATGTTACAATTTAGACCTTTTGTAAGATTTAAGTTGCTTTCCATGGGTGTATCCACAGTTTTACAGTCGACCATATTAAACTTTAATAACAATTGATTTATGTAATGTTCTTGATCTAAAGTTATAATGCCTTCGTCCTTTTTTATATTTATATTCATACCAAGACATTGTTTGACTTGACCGAGATCCTTTAATTTAAATTTTGAAGCTAACTCCCTTTTTAAAATGTCTGTTTCTGTCTCATTATTAGAAAATATAAAAAAATCATCAACATATAATGCAATGACTGTTATGAGATCATTTTGACAATTTAAAAATACACAAGGTTCATATTCGGATTTTCGATAACCTAAATTTCCTAAAACAATTTCAACTTTATTGTACCAAACTCGTGAAGACTGTTTTAATCCGTATATCGCACGCTTTAATTTTAAAACTTTGTTTTCATGACCAGGGTTTACAAAACCTTCTGGTTGTCTCATATAAACGGTTTCCTCTAATTGACCATTCAAAAAAGCTGTGGTTACATCTAAGTGCACAATGTTTAAATCCAATTTAACAGATAATGCAATTAACAATCTAAGAGTAGAATGCCTCACAACTGGGGAAAAAGTTTCGTCAAAGTCAATTCCATATTTTTGGGTGAAACCCTTTGCCACCAGTCTGGCTCTATATCTAACACTATCACCATCACCTTTTTTTTTTTATAAACCCACTTGCATGCCACAACACTTCCACTTTTTGGAACGTCCACCAGCTCCCAGGCATCATTTTCCTTAAAAGACTGGATTTCTTCTTCCATTGCTCGTTTCCATGCTGCTTTATCAGATGTAGACGAAGCCTCGGCAAAAGTGACTGGATCAGAATCCATGACTTCGTTGCACATATAGGACACATAGTCTTCAAAAAGCTTTGGTTTAGGTTGTCGCTGTGACCTTCTTACATCACTGGGTATTTCACATCTTGTTTCTGGAGTGTAATCACCATCATTCGAATCAATTACCTCTAAATTTTCTAAACTGATGTCATTTAGTTCATTTTCCCCCACTGAAACTGGTGTTTCTTCCTCGTTAACACTAACGATCACATCAAGTCTTCTTGTAATGTTCTCATTAACCACTACGTCTCTACTAGTGATAATGTTGTTGTCTTCTGGATCATATAACCTATACCCTTTTATATTGTCACTGAAACCCACTAAAACCATTTTCTTCGCCTTTTTATCCCATTTTCGTCGTTTTTCCTTGGGAATGTGTACCATAACCGCACTACCAAAAATTCGCAAATTGCCAACATCAGGTTTTCTTTTGGTCCACGTTTCAAAAGGAGTTTTATTATCAAGCCCGTTGACAACTGATCGGTTTCTGATATAAACTGCAGTGTTCACTGCCTCTGCCCAAAAGCATTTATCTAGATTTGCATCAAAAAGTAAGCACCTTGCTTTTTCTACAATGGTACGATTCATACGCTCAAGCATTCCATTCTGCTCTGGAGTATAAGGGTTTGTTTTTTGATGAATAATCCCCATTTTACTTAAAAATCCTTCAAGCTCTGAACTACAAAACTCTCCTCCATTATCAGTTCGAAAAACTTTGATTTTTGTATTATTCTGGTTTTCCGCATAGTTTTTAAAGTCTTTAAATCGTTCAAACGTTTCATCTTTATTTTTCAAAAAATAAACAAATGTCATTCTACTGAAATCATCTTCAAGTAAAAGAAAATATCGGGAACCACCTAAGGACTTGACTTCCATTGGCCCACATAAATCTCCATGTACGATTTCTAATAATGCAGAAGCCCTGTTACCTCTATGCTTAAAAGGCAACCTCGTCTGTTTTCCTTCACAGCACACTTCACATACTACATCTCCGTCTAATTTTCCCTTGCATTTCAATCCTTTAACGATACCATCACTCATTAACTTCAAATCTCTGTAGTTGAGATGACCTAATCGCCGGTGCCAAACTTCTCCAGATACTACTGACGCTGCTAGTTCACTATGTTGTGGTTTATCGAAATTGAGTTTATAAACATTTTCTACCAAGTCTGCCGTTGCCACTAACACACCTTTACTGCTGTAAATGTTGCAACCATTCCTGTTAAAAACAACTTTGTTACCATTTTTAATTAATTGACTCACTGATAAAAGATTTGTTGTTAACTCTGGTACATATTGCACATTGTTTATTACTACATCGAATTTCTCTATACCAACTATTGTAGTGATTTCTATGTCACCTGTACAAATCACTGGAATTTTAGTTTTGTTTGCAACCATGATTTCTTTTAATTCAGGTTCTTTTTGTTCATGTTTTAACCAATCCCTTCTGGCAGTTAAGTGAACACTAGCACCTGAATCAATGTACCATTCGGTATTGTTAAATTGGCCACTTAAAAAACCAGCACTAAAACCTATTGATGTTTTTTCGTTAGTCTTCAGTTTTACATTCTTATTATTATTAGGACATTTATTCATAAAATGACCTCGCTGTTTACATTTGTAGCATACAATTTCATTTTTATCTTTGTTGTTGCTTTTGTTTACATGCGTACTGCTGCCATCTTTGTTCTGCTTTTTAAAGTTGACTCTGCTGGTAAATGCACCTGCTAATCTGCTGCTGCGAGCACCATCTACCTGCATATCCAATAATTTCGTCTTGATGGAATCTGTTTTTATATTTATTCCAGAATGTTCAATCGCCATAATCATTGGCGCGAATTTCTCAGGTAAACCTGCTAAAAGTAGCGAACCAATCCATTCATCATCTATGTTGAATCCTGTTCTCCGTAATTTCTGGGATGTTTCGATTACCTGGTTTACGTAGGATTCCATGGAATCGCAATTTTCCAATCGCAATGATATCAATGCACGAAGCAAACCAATTTTTCTTGCGAACCCCGTATCATCGTATAACGTTTTTAGCGTCGTCCATACTTCTTGAGCTGTTTTCGCTTCTTTCACATGCACAAACAAAGAAGGATCGATGGTCAACACCATTTTAGCTTTCGCTTTTATTATCAATGCCGGGTCAGTCTCTTTACCGTCGATGCACTTCGACAAACCTTCGAGTACAAAGAAATTTTCTACGGCGAACGACCACTCGTCGTAATTTTCTCTACCCAATAACTTTGGTACACTGCTTAAATAACTCGTTGCCATTTTTAAACAGATCTGACACTAAAACTAACTGTGTTTTTATATCTTTCACTAGTTTTTCGCGCCACGCACTGCTGGGCCCATAACCTGTTAAAACGGAGTGAAATAAAAACAACCAGCTTCTACGAGTTATGAAAACGTACTACTTTATTTAGGTAAAAGAACATGCGTAACAGTTTAGAACTTACTAAGTAGTTATTGGTATACAATAATAGGTGACGCTACAATGAGCTTTAGCAGTTTAAGTAATATATTAAACTCATATTTTAACAGACAAGTTAAGCTGGTTGGTGAATTAAATACGGCGAAAGTGTAAAAAGTATAAATTGTAAAAGTGTTTATAAGGCTATAAAGAACCACCTAATTAAAATTACTAGCAAAATTTATTGCTAGTCAATAAACCTTCGTTAAAACCATAAACTGGTGTTTTATTTGATTAAACACATAAAACAAATACCACAAAATATTCTTCGATAAAGGGAAAAAGTACCCGCTATTAATAAAACAAAATTGAGTTACCAAGATCAAGTGTGTGGATGGTGTTATATGGGAAATCCATGCAAAAGGAAGTCAACCGGAATTGGAAACCTGCACTGGGACAACATAAAGTGATTTACTCTGCCAATGGTTTGGATACGAGGACTAGACTAAAAGGAAAGAAGCAACTATATAAAAAAGGTAGGAAGTTATTTCCTTTCTGTATTGGTATCTGCTGAAGAAGACTATCGTTTGTGAAGTGTAGTAAAGTGATTTGAACAATTTAGTCATAATTAAACTTAATTAAGATTTCAATTTTAAAAGTGATTTCAAATTTCAATTTGTATATTTTAATACCACAAGAATCCAAATTCGCCCTGATATGAGTCTATATTAAATTTAATTCTGTTATTTTAAGTTATTTAAACTGGCGCCCAACTCTCTTACGTAAACTTGAGTTAGTCAAGAACTCACGTAACACTAATTTTATATAACTATTGTATTATTTAAAACTATTAAAAGGTATTTTCTAATCATATTAGAATTTATAAAAGAGGAAAGTTGAAAAGCATTTCCAAAGTTCACAGTTAAATTAAAAATCAATTTAATTATAAAGTAATTATCTACGATCGAACTGCAATTATTCACAGTCCCAAAATATATAATAAAATATTTAAAAATAATTTATTATTTTTAATTAACCAATATTACTGCAATTTATATATATATATATATATATATATATATATATATATATATATATATATATATAATATATATTTATTATTCTTTATTTATTCCATGATTACGGAATTCCACAAGGTAAGGCTGGAGACAATAAACAAAAATGTAAGTATTTTAAATAATGCACCTCTATAATAAAATTACAACCAGCCTTGATAAGTGAAGCAGGACAAACCTGAATTATTTTTTTATTTTTTTTATTTCACGTCTACACTACGGGGAAACCAACAACTGAGGTCATATGTCCCCCATCTAACATGCAACACGAATACACACACCCATAGTTGAGATGGCGGAATTTTCCAATTAGAAAAATGCCGTCGCCCCAAGTGGGACTCGAACCCACGACCCTTAGAACTCGAGTGATGCACTGACACCACTCGTCCACCGTCGGCCCAAACCTGAATTATAATTGTTCAAACTATAATATGATTGAGAATATAATATTTTTGTCGTAGTTTCACATTCTTGAGAATATGGCTGATAATGAGAAGAAAATTAACACTTTTAAGAAAAAAAGGGTTAAAGGTAAATAAATTCTGTTGGTTTTTTTATAAAGATAATAAATTGAAAATTTCAGACAATTTATGTATAATTGATTAAATGACATAAAGTAATATAGTATATGGAAAATGTAGTTAAGATTTGTTGGTGTTGATGGTAAATAAAAATAATGAAAGTATAAACAAGAAAAATTTTACATGCGTATGTGTTCTTCAATCCAAACATATTGGCTATGAGGAACACACTCTTGGTATTATATTGAGGTAAATAGAAGTTCTTAAGTTACTCATATAATGTATACATGGTCGACTTGTCACTGGGAAAAAGAGAATAGGCATGATTTCCCAGCTGGAAGCAGTCTGAAAGAAAAACACAGGAAATCAGAGTCATCAAGAAGAGTTACTAATCCCCATCAGACAGGTAGCATGTTTTTGGAGTGTGTCAATAGAAAGTGAGTGAAAATAAAGTTATTTTTACAAAGTTTAAAAAGTTAAAATAGAAACAAAGAGAGGGAACAAGCATCTCTTCTATAAGGTAAAATACTGGTACAAGCACAAAGAAATTTTGAAGATTGATCAAGAGTTAGTTTACTTGTCAGTTTCATATTGATAACTAAATAGGAAAATTATTTTTTTTAATATTAATAAAGAAAACGCTTACCTTGGGAAATGCAGTGGTTTAACTTCAGTAAGATGGCAGTTGTAGTTCGAATATATTTTGACATACCTCAATAAAATTTTCTCATTGTGTCCAAATATTGATAAATACAAAGAGACAAGTAACATATCTAATTCTCATAGCGGGTAAACAAGGAGAGAGTTGAATCCCGAGCCCAACATTGAAATGTCTCCAAAATAATAAAAATAAAACTAAGGCGACTGAGCATAGCAAAATCATATACACAGAGTGTAGGGTAATGTAAAATACATGAGGCCAGTAGATTTTACTGTTGTTAGGGCAAATGTATTAAACAATTATGGTAACAACAATAATAATAAATGTTAAAGAACAAGTTAGATTATAAATAATTATATTTAATAAAGAAGGCTGACATGAACTAGCACACGACAGTTCATAAAAATTGGTTCCCTGGTTGCCTTGAATTAGGACCTGAGATGCAGTTCTTTATCCAAAAGCTTTTTGCTTACTTTACAGAGATATGAAGTTGAAAAAGGCGAGGTGTACTTTAAGACTTTTTTTTTGTTAAAGTTGAATACACATTTCGCATTTGCAATCTAAATCTTTTATTACTCTTGTGGGTCAAACCGCACTTTTACCCTTCCATTACAGTTGTGGTACATTTCACTGTTTGTAGCGTACCACATACAAACTCTTCTCGTATCACCAGGGATACCCGTACTACACTTTAGGAAACACTGAATTATGCGATTTTTGACACGAGAATTCACTCGAATTCTTCCTCTACTTGCAGTATGTTACGTTTGACTTTGCGCTATATCGGCCATACTCAAACATCAAAAATGGGTCAACACAAGAAATATATTCTTGTTTGTAACAGTACAAGCGGTATTTTCTCCAGAGATTTTAAAATTCATCTCCAACATCTCCGAAACGCTACCTGGTGGCATACAGTTTCACGTAGGTCACGACGGAGATAAACTTCACTAGATTCTCCTCCATTCGTCTAGGTCAGACATCGGGATCCTTAGCTCCATAAGAGACCTTGGCATCAGGTAAGAATTTCACCACCCACACCGGACCCTCTTGTTAGCTTGGAGCTCTACGAGCTCCTCTGCAACTTTTTAGAGTTATCGCCGAGAAACCTTGCGTGTAACTCTACCACACATTTACGCTCCATTCTACAGTTTTATATTCTAAGAAAAATCCAATACTAATAAACCAGGGCACGAGTTGATGAGCAAACTTCTAAAATGGCATAATGGTCAGTTATCAAAAAGATCGTCAGGATCAAGGTAAATCATAATATCATAAGCAAATGTTTTGATTATACCTCAGAAGCATGATATTCCTCAAGAAGTCGTGGTAAACTATGATGAAACATTATGTGGATGACCTGGGGTATGTAAAGATTATAGTTTGGTGATCATGCAATAGAGCCTCAAAGGCTTTACATTTGTAACGTTTGCTAGTTCAGCATCGGGGCTATTAGCTTCTGTATACACAGTATGCAAGACAAATCATCTCTGGTCCACTCTGGGCCCAAAAAGGTCTACGTAGAGCAAGCTTGAACCGCAGTAAATATGGATGATTTGACGTCATTCCGTTCGAACACTTGATTTCTGAGTATAGTTGTAATATATTTTCGTCCCTCCTTACCAGAGGGACTGAAAGCCCTTATAGGAGATAATTTAGTCAGTCATATTTCTAAATGTGAAAACTGAACAGCAAGTTTATATTGTTATCTTAACAGTGCCCAACTAATGCAACCTTAGATGTGTGTATTTTGGTCTATTAAAAATTGATGGAAAGTTGTCTTACAACAATGGAAGAGGCCCAACAAGGGGTGATTAGAAAGGTTTAGTTTTCTACTAAACCAGGCGTCGAATACTATTCAGTAAGGAACTAAAAAAACATCAAAGCAGGGTGTAGAGCTACGCGAATAGTTTCATTAAACAAAACAAGCCCTTCCAAGAAACTTCTCAATGAAATAACCCATCAACACTTTAATTAATTTGTTGCAAAAAGCTTGGCTCAATATTGTAGATGCATTATGTATCAATATTTTGCATATCTGTATAACATTGCAACAAGTGCACAATGTTGTTTGTTTCTGTATGGGCAAAGAATCGTGGTGACAGAACAACCATCATACCTCTTGGTAGTTGGATCTTGGATTGTTATGATCACATAATATCATGGCAGTTAGTAATATCAGGTATTGGCAATTTTAATCTTAAATCTGAATGTACCTATGGCATGATGTACAAGTGAATATTATATTCCATGAACGTTTTATAGTGAATTCAGCTTTGTAAGCCAGTTAAAAAGAAATGCTACCTTTCGTTATAAAGCATATGCAGAAGTATTATTTTATCTGATCAAATCTAGGAAACGCAGCTATTGACATACATAATTTATTGAACTAAAATAAAATTTAGGAAACTTATAAAGTAATAAAATTCTAGATGGTGTTGGAAATAAACCCTTATGGTAAGAGTAAGCATGTTTCACTGTCATCATATAATGTTTCAAAATGTTTATGATAAGTAAACATAAATGAAAAATAAACTTAGCTATACCAGAACTGTCTTCAACGTTTGAAATAATTGGTGCTTTTTCCTGAAACATGTCTTCCTCTCAGCGACATCTTCTTGAGATGGACAGGGCGAGCCTGCGCTCGCTAAATTGTATATCTAAGCTAATACCTACCTTAGTTGGTATCTGATCCAGTTGCACGCGTTATCCTTACCCATTCTAATAACGTATAGCTTTGTAATTGAGACGTAATAACAATAAACTATCCAGTTCGTGTGTATCTTCAGAGGAACGCACAAAGTTAGAATTTTGAAGAAGCTAATAGAGTGTGAGTAGGGCCTGCTCGAACAAGTACATATGACTCGATCAAAAATGTGTTGACATGACGGCACATATAACTATATTTGAAGATTACCAGGCTGCAGTAAGTATTAAACAAGAGATGATGGTGTTGTTAACGTAATCACGTTACAGTATAACTAATTCAGGGGGTTCGTATGTCTCAAGTCAAGGAAAATTAAATTCTGAAGTTCAAGAATTATTCAACCGCGCAAATTGGAAAATACAATACTTTAGAATATACAATTTGATTTACGTGACATACCTGCAGTGAAGGCTTGCTGCCACGGCCCTCTTGGGCAGAGAATTGAGATATGCTCAATTAGCGCGGCAGTCTCTTTTGTGAATGCTACCAGTTCTCACTGGTGGAAGATTGCTATCAATCCTCTAGTAGACCAGGCTAATGCTGGAGTTGTCTCCCGAAGGAGTCTCGTCATCGTCTTGCATTTCTTAGGATTTTATCACCCCGGCCTGCTATAATAAAAGCTTGATGAATGTTTACCAGGGCCCAGTTCGACACTACCTAAAAATAGAGATCCGGCATATACCACGTGGCGGTGGGGTTGTCTTGGGTGTGAGAGGCTATGTGATCGCGTTAACATCACGCATAAAATACCGATCTAGTTACAGTGAGGGAGACATAATTTCAGCATTCACTAGCTGAAAGTATAGTAAATTACACAATTTTAAAATCAGATTTAAGTTCTCGAAAGTTTTTTGGAACTTTAAAATAAATGAATAATAATAAAATTAATTATTATTTAGTATTAAAATTATTATTAATTATTAAATTTATGAAATCGAGTTCGTGAGATCTTTCAAGCTTTTGCAATCTTTGAATCTTTTGCAAGTCCGAGTTTTTATCAGCCAAAATGCTTGAAATCTATAGCTTCAAATTCTGTGAAAACCCTGTGGATTCAAAATTTGTCACGACATTGAAAGGTTGTGGTCTTGGAAAAAGACTTAAACCTTTGCAATCTTCTATTTGTCATTAGTTTGAGCAATCAAACCAATATGCGTTAATGTGCATAATGCCAACCGTAAATGCATTGGTACATAAATTTAGGCCATAATTTAAGTTTTTTGTTGCACCTCCATTTTCATGTTCGCAAAAACATCTCTTAAACGTTTAAATATCAACGATGTCGCAAAGTGATTTATCCTTTAAAGAAGGTACGTTATGATTTTATTTATGCATTCAAAAATAATCTACGTTTGCTCTTTGGGTAAACGTATCCATTCGTTTTATAAAATATCTGAACTTTTTGTCGAATTTCTTTTCATGGACCTTATATGAATAGATTTGCGTTTTAGGAAAATTCAGTAGACTTGAAAAATTGATACTGTAAATTGACAGAATAATTTGAGTTGAAATGACTTGCAGGTTTATCACGAATTTATCGTTAACTTTTTTATATCAATATTTAATATTAAACATGTACAGTTATAAATACGTTGTCTAATTTTTTGTTAAAAACAGCACGCTATATCTTTATATATACAGCTATACAGACTGGAAACCATGGACTTGATATAAGGATATAGCATATAGTAGAAGCGTTCATAAAGTTAAACTGGATGTTGTATACTGACTATATATAGTATACTGACTTAGTATTAATATTTTAAATCTGTTCATAAAAACACCACCTGAACTCTGGTGGGTAAGTTCGCTCGTATTATAATCCAATAAAAGTCTACTATAAATGTTGATGATAGGCAAAGTAGTACAATAGAATAAAAAGTTTCCTCTTATCGCAATTTTCATTATCTCGCTACCACTTTTATGAACGCTTTTATATCTCTATATCAAGCCCATGCGTTTCCAGTTTGTATATATTAAAATTAGCTATACATTAAAAGTTTTATAACGTTAGTTAATAATTATCAATTTAAAAGCAATATTATGAAATTAATTACGTTCCCAGCAGAGGTAGCCCAATGAAGTAGTAGTAGTATTCAATGAACAACCCACAAAGATATGTAATTATTCGGGAGGGCCTGTGTTCTCACAAGAAATCTACGCTCCAGACCACTGTAATAAAATCACAATATTTCTATATCTGTAGAGTTATAGAGCGAAAGAGTTACGTACTTTGAGCATTACTGGTTAATAAAAACATAACTAATAAATATAAAATTCCAAGTATTTTATTAGGATTACCTTAACATGTTTTTCATTTAATGATAAGACAAAGCAAAACTTAACTTGAAAACAGTACAAGTAAAAACATAAAAAAGAACCATGAATAAAGCAGTACATTGTAACAAAGCTTTTTTTACTCTAACTCAAAATACTGACGTCCCACGCATGGGCGCCAATTGTAACATACTAAAAATACTGAAACAAAATGAACGATACTTACTGTACTTATGCACCTGCGGAGATCTCTTTCTTTTGACGAATTATCATTCAGGGTAGGTACTGGTTTCTTAAGCTCATAGATTGTAAAGAAAAATAAGGTTTACTGAAATAATAAGAAATATGGGCGCCATTCACTTGAATACAATCAATCATCGAAATCCACGAGCAAAAAAAGATTTCGATTAAATTGATTGAATTGAATAATAAACCTGACTAATTGTAATTAGTCAGTTGACGTTAAAACAAGTTAATGTAAATAAATAACTTCAATAAATGATTGGTTCAACATTATCACAACCATGTGATAATATAATTATAATTCTCATTTATTCGTAGATCAAAAATTCTTGTTTTTATTAAAAAAAACTGGAACCATATTTTATTAATATGATATGAGGAATCCCTTTAAATATAAAGAAGAATCTGTCATAACAATAGGTACACAAAATCTTATCAACTAAGTCGACTTACTTAAAAATATTGTTCATCTGCTAATCCTTAATAGATTGTAAAATCTATATAAACACGAAATCTCACAACACTATATTATTAACTTTTTTATTCTCATTAAACTACAGGCACCAAATATCTAACACTTTTCGCTGAAGGAAGAATTGTGAATCCTGGTAAAGATGCTGAAGATCGTAACTAATGTATGCTGGAATTATGTCTTGGCAATTGCCACTGAATACTAGAAATTTTAATTCATAAAAATCCAATAAAAAGCTCCTTGCCAGAAGGTTGCGTTGTTTTAATGTAATAATATTTTGATCCGGCACAAATTCTGCAAATTCACTATATTAATATTATAACGGGAAACAACGGAATGAAGTTTGTTTATCTTTAAATTTTCAACTTATTATTGAAGTCCATGCATATCTATAGTCTTCAACTAACAATTCATGGACTAAACTGTAATATAAAGCACATAAGCTTTCTTGTACTGTAAACGGAACGAAAAAACAAACGATATCGGAAACAAACTTATTTGCACTTTTTAGACCGTAACATCTTTTTATTTTAAATTATAATTGCAGCCAAAGCTGATATAGATCGCTTTGGGGCGAAAGCCTCCACGTTGGCTCTGAGAGCCGCTATGAGACTTCCGTCTTCGGCTGCACTGAAAAACTTCTCCCGGAATACAAAAATTGTCCCTGCTTGCTAATTTTAAGAAAAGGAAAATAAATACCCTATCGAACACTATAGTGACACACATTGCACCAATGAAATAAATCCTTCAGAATATTCCTGAATTTATTTTGTTAATACGAAGAAATACTTTCTCACGGGAGGTCTGATATAAAAAATAGGACAGACTTGTTTTTATCTGTAACTTTTGAAGAATCTATAAAGTAGACCTGAAATAAGCACGTAGCGGAAACATAAATTTGGTTTAAATGCATTTATACCTATTATTTTATTTATAAAACAATTTTTATCTTGATATTTTGTTATTAAAAACAAATTATCTGCGTGAGAATGCCAGGAAAGCTTTGTTACAGCTGCTTCTAAACTAACGAAACGCAATATTATTATCGGAATAAATTTTGCAATTTTAAAATGACAAGAATATATATATATACAGGGCCGTACTAAAATTATTCTTAATAAATACATTTTCAAATGTATTAAAATTGATCTTGAAATTTAAGCACGTTACAACTTTTACTTGTTTCAGTGGAGCTTCACATGAATCAGATCAAGTTTTACTTTGTACGGGGAATCGGTTAGTATAACGAATTATTTCCGGTTATTTTCTCTTTTTCTTACAAATTTTGGCAATGGTTTAGAGTTTTCTGGAGACCAAAATGACTGGACTTTTAATGTTCAATGTTGGTGGCGTAACTGGTCGTATATTTCTATGGGAGGTATGTTAGATTTCATAAAAGTAGACAGTGGCAGCAAGTCTTGAAGGTCAGAATTTGTATTTGGTTGCGCAGTCTCTCCTATTTTTGATTGATCTGGCGCTTGTTCTTGTGAGACGTTGGATGGTTCTGGATTATCGGTTACTGTATAACTGGATTATTTGGTAAGAGCTTTCGAACAGGATCCGTCCATTGCGCATGCAGAGTAGGTTCTACTTACTGTACGTCCACGACTATCAAAATGTTTAACGCTCACAACAGTCACAGAATACCCCGTCCGAGGATAACTGAAACGCTCACATTCAAGACCTAAATCGTTGCGAGTGATGCGATATGCGCATGTGCACAAGTGTTCAAAAACCTCTTGTCATTTTTTTATGACGCTTGATGCTGGTGCCGTTGACAGGACACTACGCACCCACACCAATGTACATTAGTGGAACGATGTTATCAACTCTTTAAAGCGTGATCGCCAGAGTGAAATTTACTCACAGAAACAAAATGTGGAAATAACTCGTGTTGAAGCCAAAATTACAATTTCTAATAGGCACCATGCACATGGGTTATCCATGTATTTTGCACTACGTATCCAGTCCTTTATCTAAAGAGATATAAACAAGTTTTA
Organism: Agrypnus murinus; assembly: GCA_929113105.1. Taxonomy (NCBI): domain Eukaryota; kingdom Metazoa; phylum Arthropoda; class Insecta; order Coleoptera; family Elateridae; genus Agrypnus; species Agrypnus murinus. The sequence continues at coordinate 114,785,499 of OV816026.1, read as the reverse complement.
CACACAATAGTTGTAGGATTCTTTCAGAACCATCATGATCAGATAAATCGAATGTATCAACTCACAAAAAATGTCATAATAGTATATTAAAGAACAAGTTTTAAAGGGTTGATTTGGCGCACGAATCCCAAGTTAGAAAACGAGCCGCAGGCGAGTTTTTCTATGGGATGAGTGCGCCAATGCCCTTATAAAACGAGTATTTTATGCTATTTTTGCTAATTTGCGCCCCCTTTTTTCTTATTTTAATACAAAAAAATATTTTGGTCGTCTAGAGAATTTTGTGTTAGTTGGTAACAGTTGGTAACACTCGGCGCCCACTTGAGTTTTTGAATCATTTGTCATCATCCGTCACTTCAAATAAATTAGTTATTACTTTTGTTACTTTATTAGTGTTACAAATAAATAAAATATGAGCGAAGACAACTTAATTTGCACTCCGCCCGAAATTCGCGAAATTGCCGAAGCAACAACGCAAAATTTGTTGCCTGACAAATCAGAAGCGGCATACAAAAAACAATTTGCCAAATTTGAAGACTGGCGTAAAGAAAATAATATTCAAACTGTCTCAGGAAATGTTGTGTTGGCATACTTTGAGTCCCAGCGGCAAAAATATAAACCTTCCACTTGATCAATTTCTTGAAATTTTTGAACTTGGATGCTTCATATTGCTTGAAACGGCTACAATATTGGGTGTCATCGGCACTTGTTCCTTTTACATAGAAGAATTTGTCTTTCGAGTAGCTACTAGAAAAGAAAATAAAGAAGCAAAGATGATTAAATCGATGATACGTGTCTTGTTTATAGTACCATAAAATTACAAACATGAATTGGACTTACTGATTTGTCCAAGCAGATTTGATGTAGGTACGAGACTTGTTTATGTTACTAATTAGGAATATCCAAAACCTAACCTTCTTTCCAAGTAAAAATAGACCATAACTTCAAGTGAAATTTCATGCAAGTAACAATCAACAAACAGCGAACCAATTCAACGATATTAATTAAAAATTTATCGGAGGTTGACAATTTTGACAGATACTTGCAGTTTGAAGTTGTCACATTCCACGCATTACCCATCCAACCCTTGAAAACTAAATAACCCTATAATTCATTAAAGTACAGTGTACTTTTATAGATAGCCATAAACGTCTCCTACTGATAGACGTTGATAAACGTATTACAAACGCAAATTAGAAAAATAAATATAAGTATGTCATACTTATATTTGTTTTGGCCGTTTGTCCAATATACAGGCTGTTCGCAGTTATCGGCGCATAATTGCATAATAACGGAGATATTATTGGAGCTACGAAGTCGGTTAAATTAGCAAATTAGTACTATTCTTTCTGCTGATTAACATGGCAAAGACATAAACCAATTAATCGTCACGTTCTCAAGTTATGTTCGATTTAAAAGTAACATTTTTTAAATGGGGCACCCTGTATATTTTTGTAGAAATGAATGGATAGCGACATTCTAAATACAAAAGTTTATGTTCATTGCCTCTTTAAAATAAAAAACAAAGAAGTAAAATGGAAAACAGGAAGCTTTTCATATTTTTTCATCTAATATAATGCATTGTTCAGATTATCCGCTAAAGCAGTGAAAACAAAATCATGAAAAGTTTTTCGATAAATTAAAACACGAAAAGATTTAGCTGCCGTTTAATACATCCAAGAAATCAACAACGCCGCTTTAGTTTAAATTTTTGGCATGGTTTATTTGGATCAAGAGATATTGGCCCATATTTATATGAGGGCACTCTAACTGCCCATCGATACGTTCAGATTATGACACCAACATTAGATGATTTCCTGGACAACCTTTATATCCATAACAAACATAGACTTCTACTTTCAGCATGACGGAGCCTCTGTGCACAATTTAATGCAGCACGGAACCCGCTTACAGAATTATTCGATGGCCAATGAATAGGAAGCAAGGATCCATACAGTGGCCTCCGCGTTCTCCTGATATGACGTCTCTTCATTTTTATTTTTGGGGCTACCTTATAGATGAAGCTACAAGCAAGCATACGAGAACATAAATGAATTGCAAAACAGGATTATCCACATTAATGTGGATTAATAATTATTAATAATATTAATGTAGGACAATTTTAAAAGCGGTGCGTCATGTTAAAATCCGAACAAGAAGATCGAGCAAGAAGGAAGAGTTTTCAAGCACCTATTGTAAAAGAACGGCAGTTAATTATTCTGTCACTATTATTTTAGATTCTTTTAAATTATTCATTAATATTTATTTTGTATCATTATTTACTACTAGCTAATAAATGTTTCAGCTTGCTTTCAACAACTTTTGTCATTTTTCTTCACCTATAACGGCTGCTACCACGAAAAATGAATTAGATAAAAAATAACAAACAATAATAATTATAATAATTGCTACAACCCATAACCTGGAAACCAGGCCCCAGAAGCTATAAGCTTGTGCGGGAGGGAGGGGGCGATTATTATTATTACGTAGGCCCTATGTGCGGCTGCAGCCGACTTGCAGATGGAACAGCGCAAATCCCACATTTGTGTCACAGCTAAGGAAAACTGCAGAAAACCTTAACCAGATCTGCCGGCACCGGGAGTCGACCCGGGCCGCCTGGGTGAAAGTCCGACACGCTAGCCATTACACTACCAAGGCTGTTTTAACAATGTCCCATAAATTCTTTATTTTTCATTTTAAAGAGGTAATGCAGTGAGAGTATATTTGTTTTGAGATGCAAAAATTAATAATTTTTGTAAATAAAAGTGATTTATTGGGCAAACGACTGAAGTAAATAAACTCATGTTCAAAATTAAGTTGAAAGAGGTTAAATTCAAAATCATGAACCGGCCACATCATTTAAGCAATGATGAATGTGTAAGAGCTTCAACGTTGTTAGAAGAAGGATATTCAATGCGTTACGTAGCTAATTTGCTGGGCGTTAATCATGCGACAATCAGTCGAATGGTTAGAAGATTCAGGGAAACCGGATCGCACTGGAGAAGACATGGTCAAGGTAGAAAACAACGCACAAGTGCGAGAGATGATCGTTTTGTGCAACTGCAAGCTTTACGAAAGCGACTGTTCACAAGTACAGAACTCAGTAACCAGCTGGAAACGATCAGAAATGTCAGAGTTACTGCTTTAACTGTAAGGAAAAAGTTGAGGGAAGTAAGATTGAGTAGTAGGAAACCTGCAGTTGGACCATTACTTACCGCAGTACACAGAGTACAACGTTTGAGATTTGCCAGAAATCATGCTGATTGGACAGTTGAAGATTGGAAGCGAGTTTTGTTTTCAGACGAGACTAGAGTAAGTTTAAAATCTCCAGATGGTCGCGAAAGAGTATGGCGAAGACCTGGAGAAAGATATTGTCAGTGCACTATCTATGAAAGAGAGCCCTTTGGTGGTGGATCACGAATGTTCTGGGGAGCGATTTGCTTTGATGCCCGCACAGAGTTAATCCCTATTCGCCAAAGGTCAATGAATGCTGAATACTACCTAGAGAATATTATTCAAGACCATGTAATGCCTTTCGCACCATTTATAGGGAACAATTTCATGTTCATGCATGATAATGCGAGACCCCACATTGCTGGACAAGTTTTGGATTACTTACAAGAGGTCAATATTCAAGTCATGGACTGGCCATCCCGAAGCCCAGATCTAAATCCAATAGAGCAGTTGTAGGATGCTCTTAAAAGATCAGTAAGGCGACATTTACCAGCTCCTAGGAATCTCCTTGGAATTGTCAAGTGGGAAAATATTCCCCAAGAAGTAATCCAAACTTTGATAACGAGCTTACCACGGCGAATACAAGCAGTAATCAGAGCTAGGGGAGGTGTCATGCGTTTCAAGAGTTGTTTAAGATTTCCAATAATATCGTTTTATTTCTGCATTCGAATTTGTAATTGAATGAAATTTGTGATTATTTTCTGTAAGTTTCCATTAAAAATATTTAATTAACTCCAGTTCAATTGTTTCTTGATGATGTTAACTTTTCTAATTAAAAGTTGCAAGTTTCTTTCTATCTCTTAAAATAAAAGCTGTATAGGTAGTCACAAACATACGGAAAAACCCTGTACTTAAATTAATATTTTAAATTGGAAATTTAACTGACTCCAAATTCTAGATATCATTTTTAATTTCTACATTTAAAATTGTAATAATTCCGAATTTTAAGTTAACTTGTAAACTCTAACTAGAGTATGACATGTTAATTTTTCCCTTTAGAGTATTTACTTTTCTCTTCTCTCTCTTCTTACTTCTCTTTTCCCCCACTTCTTACTTCTTTCTTTACTTTTGCTATTTAATTTCTAAAATCTACTATTATAAATCTAACTGTTGCGGCTTCTAAAAGCTATGCCTCTTACAGAAAGAAAAGAGCTTAAATATACTCGAGCAACTAGAAATTAAGAAATACATTGGTAATAATGTATGTGGTGCTGTACGGGAGGGGCGATTATTACTAATATGTACACTACATTTTACTCAAGGCTACATTTTACAGTTTCAGTTACTATTTTACAGTCTGAGTTTCGTAACAGCCTGAATTCTAAATTCTTATTGTTACAAATTGTAGTCATTAAAGATTCCACGTTTTAAATAGTCAATTTTTAACTCTTCTGTCTAAGTAAATTCATGTCCTAAATTGTTTTTTTTAATTCCACATCTTAAATGCATCGTGCTAAATTCTAGATTTATAGTTGCAGCAGAGGTTATGGTAGCAATAATTATTTTAGCCTTAAAAGCTCTTTGCAGAGCAGATAGCTCTACGACCAACTCTGGTTGCAAGTACATTTTGTTAAAATACACTAAATATTATCAGCCGAGACTGCCCTGAAAAATAGAAAAAAAGTGCAAGGCTGGTTCACACAAAAGAAAAGACAATTCCCGTTTACTTTCATCTAACTAAGTTATAAAAAATACATGTATAAATAATGCACACATAACATGCAAATGTATATATAACAAATTTAATCATTAATAACATTCATATAAACAAAGAGCTATAAGAATTTTTGAAGTAAACCCTGTATATATTTAACTAACAAAAACGACACCTTTTTGACAAAAAACTGAAAATTTAAAATAGTGCAGTTAAAAAAAGTATATGGAAATGATTCGTAATGACTTTCCTAATAGGTATAAGGTAAGTGTGTTACGTGTATTTAAGCAAAGAATTTTGAAGAAAATGGTTTACTTGAAATTACCGAAATTAAGGTAAATAATGTTACATGAGATCTCAGGTAACGTCCTATAGATTAATTAATTCAAAATCTCATAGTAACATCAATTCCTACGTTAGCCGCCCTTTACATCAGATCAATGAACGCTTACTATGTGTTTGTTCTAAAATGAATTGAAATGATTATTTATATTCAATTCTTCTTCTTAGCTTTCATATAAATCGGTCCCTTTGAATAAAAAAAATTAAGATGTTAACAGAGTCGCTAAAATGACTAGATTGCTATTGGTTTTATCGATTATCATTAATGAATTTTATGCACGGTGCGATAAATGAATAATGTAGTTAGTTAAATTATGATCAGTGGTATACAAACTAAACATGAATTATAATTTGAGACGCAATGAGAATGTAAATAAAATGTTTGTTCTCACACACGCTGATGCAGCTGGAAATGTTTTTGGTTGCGGAGAAGAAGATAACCATTTTAACGGAGGACTCTCTGCTACGGATGGTCTTTAATGTAAGTGCATCAGTTTGCAACTTATTCCCAATGCTTAATAATTTGGGCGGAGTGATAGTCTCATTCAAAGACTAAATTTACGGGAGAGAGAAAAATAAGTTAGCCAAGAATGTCGTATTAACCCGAGAGTTACAACTTACTCCCTAATTGGAGATGAAGACAACTAATCTAAACGGCAGAATCCGATCAAATGGAAGGTGCAATAGAACCAAAACGAATCGCGCAATGGACTTAATAAATAATAATAATAATCAATTCTCATTGGACCACTAATAAAGTTGGCGTAAATCCAGAAAATGAAAAATTCACCAAACTTCTACCGAATAGATTTATTTGTTGCGTGCACTAAAGAACAAATGAAAGGTATTTTCGCGTTTCTACTAACCAGAGGACGGGAAAAGTATAAAATTTAAAAGAAATCCAATAGAGTGCGGACTATGTCAATGAAGGATAATAATTTGAAATATATTTACTCTCTAAAGCGAACCCGTAAACAAATGGAAATAAACATGTAACATAGTACTATTCATATAAAGGAAATATCTAGGAGTATTATTTAACGTTCTGAATTCAAGGTATAGTTTAAATTTAAAATTGTATTTGTTTATGATGGATCAATCTTAATCTGTATGTCAAAGAATATTTCTAACAAACTGCTATTTCTAAATCTACTATTTCATGGACTACATTTTCAGTGGACTTCCGAACACCAAGATTAAGGTATGGTAATTGGATTAATCCTGGTTTTCTTTCACTAGTGATAGACCTGATTAAAATGCGCTTTTTGTTGTCTTGCGTTTTTTATTGATGGATTTTCCTACTGATGTATTTACTTATGTTTCATAAATAGTTCCTGTTCTTGTTTATTGATGGTTTAAACTTACTGGTTTCTTACTTTCTGAGCAACCGCCTAATTGCATGGTCACAATTCTATAATTCGTAAATTAACACGTACATTTTAATATATTTTCTAGTTTTCAAAACTATAATTTAAAGCAACTTTCTATAAATGTTCTCATGTTTAAAGATTGTATTTATTTACTAATTAATAGAATCCACAATGTTTTGAAAATACACAAATACAGTTTATTTAAGGTGATTAAAGTAGCATTTCTAAATCTGAGTTTATGATTTCAAAGACTTCAGCATACAGATATCTATTACACAGTAAAACTTTTTATTCACTTGTGGTAACTTTTTCACACTAAAACAGTCAAATTTATAATCGTTTCGAAGTAAGATTTTACTATTGGTTTTTGATTCTTTTACTTTATGTGGGAAAAATATTTAGAGTGAATTGTTATAAAAGTTTTGTATAATTTGTTTTCTATTTAGATTGTAATTTTAGGAAGTAGTACTAAAATTAAGAGTGGAAGTAGTGTAGTTTGTTTTTATTCGGGGAGGGGGGGGTCCATAATAAAATAAATGATTTATTTATTTTATTTATAGGAATTTATTGAAAAGAAATATATAAATAAAGGAGCCCAGGTTCATAATACTTCTATTTTTGTTAAAGGACACCCGGAATGTTTGCTTCAAATTTTTCTTTCTTGGAATACGGCAGCTGTTTCATGTAGTTAGAGTGTACTATTACCCTGCACCTACTCCACGCCAACTCTTATAAAATTAATAATAATAATATTGTCTTTATTATTTAGTTCCTTTTTTTATATATACACAAATACAGAAATAAAAATGTATTATTGATTTTATTTTACATATAATTAAAGAAAAACCTTTTCATAGGCGAAGTTCAGCTTAACGACAAGGTCGTGTTGCTGCTCTTCCACTTAACCTACGATTCTATTAGGAGATTCCCTCGCGCCACTCCATCATAGTTCAAAATTACTGGTTTGTTATGCGAATTAGATGTTTAATTACTACTTTTACTTACCTAATGTTTTAATATGTTTGTTTATTATTAGTAAATAAAAAGCTTAATGTGAATTATGAAGTAATTTATAATTAGTAATTATGTAAATGAACAAAATCAAATGTGAATGCCGTTTGTCGCCAATTTTTGTTAATGCCGTTATATTGCGCACACGCATCTCTTCGTGTTATTTTCATTTTCTTTGTAATTATTTTTAAATTCAAATTTAGCGATACGTCAATTTTGTGTAATTGTCTTCGAACTTACATAATTTAGCAACAGGTATATGTTTTAATTTAAAAAAAATCATCTTGCAATTTTTTATTTATCGTGCAGTGAATTTAGTAATAGCGAATTAGGCAGATACCTAATGTCACCTGTCAGCTTTGACATGGCGTATTTCAAATATTTTTGAAAGCAGAAGTGATCGCTCCCGCAAAGTTTTTTTTCTAATCAGAATATTAAAAAAAATCCTATGTGGATCCAGTTTTATGGCACACACTGTAATAATAACACAACTAACTCGCTTTGTGTTCTAGATACAAACGAACAAAGTTATACAAGAAAATACACTGTCAACTGTACACAGTAAAACATTTAGTGTAAAATTCGAACACTAGACCTCTCTAAAAAGTGTGTGATTAGGTCCAATACATTTAGAGTAAAATATCTAATCTGTACCTTCGTGTAGACGCTAGAGTTAACTTCAATACATTGTTAGTGTACATTTATTACACTCTAAAACAATTATATCTTTTTTACTACACTAAAACAGTCAAATTTCCAATCGTTTCGGAGTAAGCTCTTACTCTTGACTTTTGAATCTTTTACTCTACTTGGGAAAAATATTACCTCTTTAGAGTGGATTGTTATAAAACTTTTGTAAAATTAGATTGAAATTTTAGAGTGAAAATAGTGTACTTTTTCGAGGTCAAGGTCAATAATCAAATAAGTGATTTATTTATTTATTGTAATGCAAACATACATAAAAAGTATATAAATTAATTAAAACGTAAGAACGTATTGAAAAAAAATGTATACGAGCCCAGTTGGGATACTTCTATTTTGGTTAAAGGTTATCCCGGAACATTTACTTCGAAATTGTTTTTCTTGGTTCATGGTATGGTCGTTAAATATTGTTCGAGTGAACTTGTTCGCGATTCCTGCCAACTATCATAAAATTTTTATTAGAAGATTCCCTTGCACCATTCCGTGAACTCCACCAAAGTTCAAAATTACTGCAATTATGATGTACCTAATTACTCTTTTGTTCTGCGAATTAATTATAATTATTGCTTTTACTTACCTAATTTCTTAATATCTTTGTTTATTATTTTGAAATAAAACACTGAATATGAATTATTTAAAAAAGCGTTGACTGTTGAACATGTCGAACATGAAGTTTCCACGTGCTTCCGTCTTACTCATTATAAGTGACACTAATTGCTAAAATTATAAAATAATACATCTATTAATAAAATGTTTAAAATGTGAAATTGTTTTAAGTTACCTTATATTAATTATTATTAAAACAAACTGCGAAGTTTCACATTCCACGCAGTAAAAAGACGTTAATATCAACAGATGTCTAGTTAACTGTCAAAACTTTGCAATTTAAAAAGTTACTAGAATTAGCGGGAATTTCTAAATCTTACATATCTAAACTTAATGTGGGTACTATTTTTATATACAGATACCTGTTTTTGGTCTAGTCAATATAATTTTGATCTCTAAATTTTGCTTATTTGTTCATTAGGTTTTAAATTGTACAGCTACGTTAAGTTAGTGAAAGATTTGTAAAGCGTTGAAATTCCCACCAATTTTAGTAACTTTTGAAATTTCAAAGATTCAGCAAGTCGGAGTCAAATAGAGTAGACAGATGATTGTCGCCATCTTTTTGTTAGTGTCGTTAATGTGCACACGCTTCTCTTTCCAAATACACTGTCCAGTGTATATTGGTGCCAATTCGTTTTATTTACTCTAACTAGAGTAACATCAATAGAGTAACATGGGTAAAATCTATAGAGTAACATGGGCTGATTTTTTACTGTGTATTGTTTTGTCTAAGTGGAGTAAAATTTAATATTTTCGATGAGAAAATGGTTCCAATTCGTTTTATTTACTTTGAATCGAGTAACACTATATGAACACTAACAAAACAATTTTTACCAATTTAGATAAATTTAACTTTTTAACGGCTTTTTTTCTTAAAAAAAAAATAAAGTTAGAGTGAATCTTTTTATACTTTTAGAGTAGAATACTAGTAGACTGAATATTCAATCTATACAGAGATAATTAATAATAGAGATAACAATTGTTCACGGGGCTGAATTTTACTGTGTACAATTAGGATGCTTACTTAATTTTAACTGACTGACAGCTATAGCTGATTATCAAATTAAACTGTCTATCATGCTTGCAAACTGGAAATCGTTAAATTAACTACATTAACTAGGTACATAAATTAACTACATAAAATTCGACTACAAATACATGTTTAAAAACATTGGCTTTAACAACCTCTGTACGTATTACGTTTCAGTCGGTTTTAGCATTTCTCTTTTGTGAAAAGGTTCCCTAATTAGTCTAGTTAAAATGTTAAATATGTAGAACACTGTCGAATCTTTACAAAATTTACAGAGCATGTTCTTTAATTATCTAAATAAAACAACGTTTTAAACTTTATAATAGTATTTTAACTTAAACGTACCCATTATAATTTTGTTGTTCAGAATTTAATTGTGTCTCAAAAAAAATTATAACTGATTTTTGTTTCAATAAAAAGATTTTCATGCTTTCGCGTAAAAATTCAGGAAAATACATATATTTTTATCGTCTCAGTTATTTTTCTAATGAGACGGATTTCTATAGTAAGGTAACAACGGGAATTATCTATTTTTCATTTATTTGTTATTTTCATTGTCATACTGAGATCGATCCCGGAACCGATTTTTTTCCCGAATCCAGACTCTGTCTCATATCTGAAAAACAGGAAAGTGCAGAATATTTCGCGTGAAGGTTTAAACTCAAAATAGTTTAAACATTTGCAAATATTGCAAAAGTGTTTAAATCGGAAAGTTAAAAACTATAAACGATAAATAACTATGCAATGTTCATCATCAAAATATCAACATTTTTGTGAAAAATGTTATCAAGTGGATGACATACGAGGTAAGCACCATAAATTCTCGGCCTGATATAGAAAAAATAAACTTGGTAAATATAATAATTTTTTTCTACTCCTATTAAATAATGCGTTCATTATATATGCGTTTCTTAATAAGTAATACTGTTAATTACTCACGGCCGTGAGTAATAAATTATTACTCACGGGTTGTGACCAATCATAAAATTGCAGTTGCAACTAAGCTACGCCTATAAAAGAACAAGTTCGTTTATTTAATCCAAACGCTTTGTTTTATAAATGAGAGAGATGACATACGTGGAATTTAATTTGTATACAATAAAGATAAAATGCACAACTATGTGCGTTGATTGCATAAACATATACGAACCCGTCCGCAGTGATGCCATTTATGAAAGACATTGCCTTACTAAATAATCTGATATTATTATTTTTATAATTACTTTATTCCACATTTTTTTAATCAATATTTACTTTTCTAACAAAAGATTAAAATAATTGTTAAAAATAATTTATTAAAAGACGATGGTTATCTATCATTTATTTAAAAAGAAAAAGATACTACATTGAAGGGAAGTTTGCCTTCCATCTGGCATCTCTGGATGTATTTTATGACGCAGTGCGATATTCAATTGTTAGAACATTGTTTTATCAAGAATTTGATGTTAGTTAGTTACAATTCGCGTCTCTTGCTATTTAATTAAAAAGAAGTAGAAATGGAAGCCGAGGAAACGTGTGAAACTTGTACGCCATCAGAGGTTTTAAAAGAGGCTAAAGAAATATCGGTAAATTTACTGCCAGCAAAATCCAAGAAAAAATATGAAACGGTGTACAATGCTTTTATGAATTGGGGTAACCTCAAGAAAATTAATTCATTCTCTGAAAACGTTTTATTAGCTTATTTTGGAGAGTTGTCAGAGAAATATAAATCTTCATCGTTATGAGCTCTTTATTCTATATTGCGAACCACGCTCAATATAAATAATAATATCAATATAGAAAGTTATCCAAAACTTCTCGCATTTTTAAAACGTAAATCGGAAGGTTATCAAGCGAAAAAGTCCAAAATATTCACTCCCAATTAATAAATTCATTAATAAAGCACCTGACAATGTGTATCTGGTCATAAAAGTAAGAATTTCTTAAATTATAAACTTTTAATTAGTCGCTAATAATATCGTTTTTTAAGGTTGCATTGATTATGGGAATAATGGGTGCTTGCCGTGTGAATGGGTCCATACCACTTCGCCCACCGACCACTTCGCCCACCCGTATTTTAGTACCATATCGCCCAACGGAAAGTCCACTTCGCCCAATTTCTGAAATGTACCACAACGCCCAACACGACCATTTCGCCCAACTTTTCACGAGGGACACTACGCCCACCTGACCACTTTGCCCACTTGTTCACTAGGGACACAACGCCCACCTCGACCACTTCGCCCAACTTTCGTATAGACCCCACAACGCCCAAAACAGGACCACAACGCCCAAAATCGTTCGTTATAAATCGGCTGTTGCACACATAAAGTGTTGAGTAATAGTAACGAAGCTGTGTGACTACAATTTAATCAAAATAATATTTTAGGCAAACTCACACGCTATAAAATTTGAAACGGAAAGGTTAATATTTTTTTAATAAAATGCATATCATATATGGCTTAATTTATCCACAATTATTATCTACTATAATTGTAAACCACGCGTTCCTTAGTAGTTAGGTACATATAATTTAATAAAGCTTGTTTCTATTTTCAAATGCCTTTAAGAGACGGAAGGATAACGAAATGAAATAATTCTGAATTTCTCTATTTACTTAACTGGTTTCTACTAATCGAAACTTATTTAAATATTGTATGTTGTTCTGTGAATAATTTAGAAGAAGGTACCGTTTAGGATTTACAAAATTATTTTAAAAATAAGATGTAAAAATTCTTAATATTTCAGTTTATGCATCTTTAAAAAAATATTTTTTTCCCAAAATCTATTTCAATATGTACAGATGTGTTTGCCGATCGTCAATAAAATTATATTGCTTTATTACTTTTAGTTGCTCAGTTACTATCGAAGATTAGACTCAAAAATCACTCGCACATTTTGACATTTTATTATACCCAATAAATATGCATCTGTTGGCAGTATTTTAGGGTGATCCACATATTGTGCATTTAATTTATGCACCGATGCATTCCGCAGAGATAGAAGGGAATGTAAAAAATAAGAAAATTATAAATAAAATTAAAAGTCCATTTTTCAGAAACTTTTTCTCTCCGACCGATGAGATGAAGCACCCGTTATATTTACTTTTCATATATGGCTAAAATTATAGTTTATTTTAAAAGATGCACAAATTTTAATAGTCATTAAAATAAGCAGATATTTAATTAAGCACTACATATTTATGTTTTGCTTAATCACCGCAAAGAAAGTTAGCCCTCGTACACGAGATGGTCGGTAAGACTGTTCAACGTAGCAATAACACAATGATAGGTAGTACGTAGCATAAGATAATTTCAATGCCTTAAACGTTACTGTATGTACTTGTATACAATAAAAAACAATGACATAATATAACTATTTAGTTTGTTTATTAAAATATTGAATAAATTACCTTTTTCTCTGTATTCGTTGGTAGTATTCTAGTATTCACTAACTTGTATTAAAATAAATTTAAAATAAATAAATCCCGTTAAACTCTTCACGGCATATTTACGAATAAACTTTTGTATAAATTTAATGTGTGATAGTACCTACTCGTCACTAGGAACAAAAAATCCTTATGACATTTTTTATTTTATGCACTTAAGGGCAACTTTTGGGAACTGCTGGAAATAATAGTCAAAACAAACTGTGACATCACCTAATAGAATCAGCTGCTTCAATGTATCAGATATCACATTGAAAATGTTAGTTAAGTATATCCAGCTCCAACTGTGATTCTTAAACCAGTGACCACCTATCCACTTTTCAAAAACCTTTTTTCTTTGTTATTATGAAAGATAGGCACTAATCATATTAAGCTTTTTTGTTGCATTTTATGTGTACTATCTCCTGTTCAGACGTTACGAATCTTCAGTGAATCTTCAATAACTTTGAGTCGTCTATTAATCCAATGCCTACCAGATAAAGTGCCATAGCCTTTTGTATAGATATTGCTGTGACGTCACGCTAAAAGTCATTCACTCGCAGTATTCCTAATACTCTCATCCATAAGGGAATACCTAGTATTTTAAATTTTAAACAATAAATATGAGCTACTTGGTGGTACTAACTTATTAAAACCTGTATTTCATGGCAATTTACCATAAAATCTAATTAAGATTTAACTAAATAAAGATTTAATTAAAATTGTTATATTTATCATCTTTAATACATGTCCTTTATCAATACTGATAAAGGACATGTATTAAAGACGATAAATATAGCCAGCTGTTGGTTCCCCCGTAGTGTAGGCATGAAATAAAAAGAATTAAGTATTCACCAATGTAGAAGTATTTCGTTTTCAAAGATAATGTCAAGGTTGCGTTATAGCTAAACAAAACATGCCCCTAAAGATTAGTAATGCAATAATAAAGTATTATCTGAATGTAAACACCTCATTTCTTTCAGGCATCACTCATTCTTAATAACTACACAGACTAAAACCACAAACAAAATTAAATGTGATACCGTCAATCCGTACAATTGTCTAAATATTGTTTTTAAACCTTCTGTTTCGTTTTTTCTTCGATGTGACTCAAAAATGGCAAAATGATTTTTTCGTATTCAGTTTATACGACAGCTAAGTGTAACACCTTGTATAGTCGGCATTGATTAACCTCTCTATAAAAGACATACGAGTTCGATTTACAATTTGAATAAACTAATTTTTAATTTATTCAGTTACTATTTTCATTATTTTGGTAGAAACCGAGAAGCAAGGGTATATTTTAGAAAAAGTCCTTCGAGCTAAACTCGCGATTTTTTCTTGCTATTCTCGAATATTTATTTACCTTTACGATAAACTCTCCATATGAAGCTTAAATTATCCGATGATAAAAAGTGAACCTCTCATGTAGTCAAAGTGTAATTCGTTTGGACATAAACTTGATCTACTTAACCCTTTATATGACTAATTTGTATCTCACATTTTTAGATTTTGTAACAAGTATACACATGAATACACAATGAAAAACTAAAACTAAACGTAAATTTCCAGTGGTAGAAACCAGCTAAATAGGGAAATTCAGATTTAATTCATTTCGTTACCTTTCCGTCTTCTAAAGGCCTTTGAAAATAGAAACAAGCTTTATTCAATTATATGTAACTACTAAGGAACGTGTGGTGTACAATTATATTAGATAATAGTTGTGGATAAATTATCCCAAATATGATATGCATTTCATTAAAAAATATTAACCTTTCCGTTTCAACTTTTATAGCGTGTGACTTTGCCTAAAATATTATTTTGATTAAATTGTAGTTACACAGCTTCGTTACTATTATTCAACACTTTATGTGTGCAATAGCCGATTTCGAACTAACGATTTTGGGCGTTGTGGTCCTGTTTTGGGCGTTGTGGGGTCTATACGAAAGTTGGGCGAAGTGGTCGAGGTGGGCGTTGTGTCCCTAGTGATCAAGTGGGCGAAGTGGTCCTAGTGGGCGTTGTGTTCCACGTGAGAAGTTGGGCGAAATGGTCGTGTTGGGCGTTGTGGTACATTTCAGAAATTGGGCGAAGTGGACTTTCCGTTGGGCAATATGGTACTAAAATACGGGTGGGCGAAGTGGTCGGTGGGCGAAGTGTCCGGGTCTCGTGTGAATGAATTATATGCAATGAATATTGAAGACGTTCAGGATCTTGGTTCGGCTGTACTTATAACTATCCCAAATACAAAAACAAAAATTGTTCGCAAATTTACTATAACCGACCAATTTAATCAAATTTGTAAAAAGTACGCTGATCTCCGCCCAACTAATATTGTATCTAAATCATTCTTTTTAAATTACCAAAATGGAAAATGTACTGCACAGAAAATTGGTATTAATAAGTTCGGCTCAATGGGGAAACAAATAGCTACATTTCTAAAGTTGCCAAATCCGGAGATGTATACGGGACACAGTTTTCGAAGATCATCTGCCACCCTACTTGTAGATGCAGGTGCGGATATTACCGCTTTAAAGAGACATGGTGGGTAGCGGTCCACGTCCGTAACAGAAGGGTATATAGACGATTCCATGCGGAATAAAATGGATACCGCAAATAAAATCTTTCACTCAGTGAATACGAACGCAAGTGCAAATCAGTCTACAAGTACCTATACGCAAAATACCTATACTCCAAATAACAATGTTAATTTTGATGTTAATTCAACACCTTCTTTACAATTTATAAATTGTACTAATATTACCATTAATTTTGTTAACAATAAGTAAAAATAAAATTACATTAGCTCTATTCCATTAAACATTATTTTTATTTATTATCAAACCTATCTAGATGGCAAACTGGAATTTCCTATTAAATAGTCGTAGAAAAAGTATAGTATTCTACTCGCGTGTAATGGCTATTACTCACTCGGATGAATTACGACGCTCGCCTGCGCCATTCCATCGGTTTCCTTTTGAATAGAGAATCATAATACAGAACCATTTTTTCCTCTCCAGTGACAATGGACTTCAAAATCGGTCTTGGATTATCTCCACACAAGTTTTAAAACGAGCGCGTACATTCGAAGCGACGGCGACGTTGACGTTGAACAGCAGAAAGAATCCCATAAGAAACCCATTTGCACTAATTATATTCATACTCAAATGGTCATGAAGAATTCGGCCAACACTTGTTTCCGAAATGTCAGACATTACTGCTAACTCCTTAACTTTCAAACGGATCTTAAGCCATTTCTTACTTAATACCATTTCTTCAATGATTGCAACTTTTTGAGCCGTTACCGCTTCAATTGGCCGACCGGTGCGCTCATCATCTTCAAGAGATTCTTGCCCCAAACGGAAACATTTTGACCACTTTTTTACAGTGGAATATGCAGGAGATAAATCACCATATACGCCGTCTAAACGTTGTTTGATTTGATTAGGCGTGTGTCCTTCTTTTGTTAAAAACTTAATGACCGCGCGGTACTCAATTTTCGTTAGCTGCGATATTTTCATGCACTCTTCACAATGCTTAAGTGGCTACTAAAATCTATTACGCTTCTAGCCGTAATATATATAGTGTAGGCCTCTTACATGTTCAAATTATGCGTTGGAATTATGCTAAGCATTATGAAGTACTGAACACTTACTGAGACATGGTCTAAAGTACAAAACTGTACTACGTAGCCTGTTTGCTTCTATTCTACATTAGGTTTATTTGAGCCAATAAATACTATTGCTGGGTCTGATAATATATGTTACGGTCAAAGAGGTAAAGACGTACAATCACATAAATGGTCGGGATACAACGTTAATGGCCGGTTGTTTTGGTCGTTTAATGACCAGCTGGTTGTCATTGCACACATTCACTGGATATTTACGTCAATGACCGGTTTCTAACGTCTTTAACCAAGCTAAATAGGCTATGACGATAATGGCCGGTTATTAACGACATTGACCAGTTTTCACTGATACTTAGGCAAAAATCATTCAAGAAAAAAATTTTGATGTGAATCAAAAATTGATAGAATTTTATACAGTAATGATAATAAATTTCTTAAAAATTAAGTATTATTTAGAATAACATTTTTTTAATTTAGCTCAAGTTTAAATTTTTTTTATTATTATTGTCAATTTATAAATATTAGCAAGCGTTTATTTAAATTTTATAAATCTTTTTTTTGGCTTCCTAACTTTCCTATTTTTTAAACACAAACATTTATGTATAAAGTTATCTTTGTCTTCCTGATACACTTATGTCGCAACGGAGACACTATTTTTGTTTTGTGTTGCCCTACAGTCCATCTCCTAACCTCAAACCATAACCCTTTTTCTTTGTTCTTTCTTTTCAATAACAATTTTTACAATACAATATTTCAATGGATAAGTTATTAGTTGTGTTAAATCATCAAATGATTCCTCTTCCTTAGATTAATTCTTCATTCCTCTTTATAAGTTCATTTCTTTTTTATTATACTTTATTGTATGCGCATTCAATTAACAACATTTAATTATTGTCTTTTTATTTTCACATTTCTGTAAAAAAAATGTTTATATACGAGCCCCGACGAAAAGAAAGAATGCCCCACAAAACATATAGTATAATGAACATAGCTATCTTATAATATAGGATGGTTTATACATTAAATGATTGTATCTGTATACTAAAATGTGATGTTAGAACTATCCTATATTGCAAAAATATATTTATATGCTTATATATTTGGTCATGCATTTATTTTTCATATTTTAAACCAATGGACACCCCGCCATTTTTACACCGAGATTCGTCTTTTGGTCTACGAAGTAGCTGTTCCTTGTTGCTAGTGTGAAGTATTACTCGTACAGCTACTCTGTGCCAAGTTTCATGAAACTCTGTAGGGAAGTTTCCTAACACCGTCCAGAGATTGACAAAAGTACCCAAAACTGAATTTTATGAAACATCGTATGGTGTAGATGCAGATGCAGTGTTTCACTTCTAGCAACAAGAAAGAGTCACTTTCTAGACCAGAAAATAATTTCCAACAAAAATGAAAGTAGACGAATTAATATGCGTTGGAGCCCGTATCCACTTCCAACCAATAAAGAGTTCAATCCTTTGAAATCATTAATAAATCATTAGTACTTTATACGAGTAACTCACTCTATGAAACCACTAAACAATATGGTCGTAGCGTAGGTGACTGTAAAGAGAAGTGAATAGGACTCACGTTAGGAGTAGACATGAGTATCCTAGAGTTGTGCAAAGCTTCGTTAGAGAGATGCTCTTGTGTAGGGTTGCCAAGTGCTCTACTTCGGGAGGACTTGTCTTACAGTTTATCATTTTGTCCTCTGTCCCACCCCTTTTGAAGAAAAATTAGAAATGCCCTACTTTAAAGTTTTTACTTTAAACTGTATGATTTGTAATGAAATTTTATTCTTTTTGCGAAACTAAAAATCGTTTTGCAACTTAAGCCGCGTCTGTGCGAGGCGTCACAGAACGTAAGCAAAAGCGTTCCTATTTTTGTTTGGTACTAGTCGTAATATGTTTTTACTAAGTGTCTACGTAGCCGGTAACTACTTTCGTTGGTAGTGGTTTATTTGCATGGGGTGGCGGAGCTGCTAGCAACCGAATTTATAGCTGGCAAAATAATTACAGAAGTAGGTTCGGTCTATCGGAAATGTGTTTATTATTTACTACTTAGTGTAGTGGTTGGCGGCTAAGTGGAGTAAGGTTAATATAACGACCTTGCTTTAATATTAGATTGTTATATATTAGCTAAGTTTATCAATAATAATTAATTAAATAAATGTGATTCTTAATTTATTCAAGATTTTCAAGTTTTAAAGAATCTATTATCTAGTTACCTGGTAACGGATAGTTGTATCTCAATTTGTCCTTATTACCCAGCCAGCACACTGACGTCATAATGTCGCCGTTTTTTCGGCAGTAACGACGTCAAATTGTTGTAAAGCTGACATCATTATGTCACACCCCTAAGACGTCAATATAAGACGTCAATATAAGACGTCATTAAAACGTCCTATACTAGAACTAAGACAGGAATTATAAATAAATAGTTGAATATTGGAAATAACATTTATTATATACTAGTCAAAACATCTCTATATTGTGACCACCTGCTTAATATGACCAGTATACCTTGGCCCCTGCTAAAATAATATCTTTTTAATGAAACTTGTACATATTGTATTGTACGTCTAAAAGACGTCGTTTTGCAGACGTCTACGTACGTTCCATTATATGACGTCTTATGGACATCATTTATTAGTCATATGACGTCGTCGACCAATAATGACTTAAAAATAACGTCATTATAACCTCAGTGTACTGGCTGGGTAACGACACCTATTTACCTATCCTTTTATAACTACCAAATTTACTGAAAAGTTAGTTGAAAAATTCTTTTTAGACGTGTGACGTTACGTATTGACGTCCTAGATTCTTTTGTTTTTACTGTTACTGGCTATAAATTCAGGCGTCGGTAGTGCCGCCGCATTAAAATAAATCAATAAGAAGTACTTATCAGGAACGGCAGTAGTTACCGTAGACATTGCCATGTCTTTATTTTATTTGGTACTTTGTACTTTGGTAATTTTTTTGACCTTCATAGGAGAAATATTTGAAATATAAAAATACGGTTCGGGAAATACGTTTCAGATTCACAATCCGCTTAAAATTCTACATCGATTTTATGTAACACTTATTCCTTAATATCAACAGGAAGCTGCAACAAACAGACAAGCGGAGACACACACAAATCGATTTCAGAAACGTACTTTTTTGAAGTTTATTGAAAAATGTTCAGAAATAGTAGACTGACTCAATTTTGTAGACTTATAATCTGATTTAAATCTCGAAAAAACATAACTGCCAGAATCGTATTTCGAACTTATTTTGGTAAAATTGTAATAAATTACGTAAAAGCTATTGCAAATACTGGCAATTATAGCCTACCTAGTCAATTTAAAATCAAAAATTCACATTACAACACGAAATAAAATTAAATGCTCAAAGTTAACACGAAAAAGTTTGCTTTAACTAAATTAATGTTTTAATTGAAGTTATACCCGTAACACAGCTTCATATGTGCCACTAAATGGAATTACCAAATACGATTAGTATCCCCAGTTGTCTGCTAACAGTCACAGTGTTGACATTGCTGCAGTGGGAACAAATTTGTTTAATGATAATTCGCGAATTCTACTTTTTTTTGCTAGATAACATTTTCAAAATAACTGTTACACAGGGTTATTAGTTAATTTGTTCTAGCGTTCTCTCTATCCCGATATGCTCCAATATTTATTACTACAGCGCAGGTGTTGACGAGAATTGAGGTAATGCGCTGGCATAGATTGATGGTGAACACACAAGAGGTGCATTTTTATTTTGTACATTGACTTCCCTGGCCAAAAACATTGTTAGTTTTCACACAACATGAACGATCCATTTTGATAAGGTACCTTTTGTTTTTAAACTTGGGGATTTAAACACATAAAAGTTCATGTGAAGATTCTAAACCTTCTCCCCAATATTCAAGTGGTGAAAACAAGGAAATATATCTTAAAAGGCTCGATTTTCTTGCTAAAATATTGAGAATAAATAGACGCACATACCAGAAATCTTCAAGTAGCTTTAAATCGGTTCTTTACCTTTATATAGGAATAACACCCTCTTTCTGGAAAAGCGTCGTGGCTGTCTAGAAGGCAACAACCACCTAACTTATATGTGATGCGTCTGTTCCATAAACTTGGCAAGGATTAATGGAAAACATGCTGAAATGGCTTTTAAAGGCGAAGTGTTCTTTATTAAATAAATTACAAGGGGTGTTATTCGAAGACTCTTAAAGAGATTGATATCTTAAGATTCGTACGGTGCAGTCATTTGCAAAAGACAAATCCGCTTCTAAAATCGATGTGTTCTTAGCCTTTGTCCAACAAACACAATCCTTAAATAGAGGTATGATCAATCAGGCTATTCAAAAAATCAAAAATAGGCCTTTAAGAATTTAATTTTTAAGTTTCAATCCTGCACAGTCTGGAAGAATGATTGCCCATGAACTCGGAATCAGTAAATCATCGATCCAACGAATTACCCAAAGTAGCCTGCACTTTCGGGTATACAAGAAAGAAAACGTGCATGGTCTATGATAAAAAGTCATTGACAGAAAAGCCGAAAGTGGCTAGGGTGGTGAAATGTAGACGGCTGATTGTCCGGCACGCCAAATCCACAATATCTTTTCGAATGAAAAAATGTTTCAGCTGCAAGAATTATTCAATAGCTAGAAAGCTCCAAGAAATAAATTACACGTTCAACGCTTTCAGAACGTGTCCCAAATCATGGTTTGGGGCACTATTTCCGTTCGCGGTAAGCTGAGGTTAAAGTGAATCAGGACTACTATATCCCAGATCCAGATACACAGATCTTGGAAGGTCATCTAAAGCCAAACGTCAAAACACTGTTTGGAAAAGATCATTTCTGTTTTCAGCAGGATTCTGCAGCGGCGTATATGGCTAAGCGCAAAATGACCTGGTTTAAAAGAAACATGGCGAAATTCATCACTGCAAATGAATGGTCTCGTCCTCGCTTCAATCAACTTTTCCATTTGGAGTTGCATGCTAAACAAAGTCAACATTAAGAAATTCTACATTATCGAACACTTCAACACTCATTTGGTGAGAATTGGAGATGAAATTCCAGAGATCAAATCTCAGCACGAATTTAAGATCAGCAGGGTGGACTACAGCCAGTACTACTGCCAGTGAACATGCAAAGGGTACAAATTGGAACTTCATTTTGAGACTTAGTTGCTGGCCAAATCTGATTCCAAAACTAAACTGTCCGGGTTAACTTTTATTATATATAGTGAGATACAAAATCTGAACTTGATTTTTAAGCCTATTCTAGAATTAAACTCTTCAAGGTCAGCATTGTCTGACCGTCTGATAACTTTTTTGTTTCAGTCTAATGTTTTTAATGAGGGCAGACGCACACCGAATAGATGGACAAATACACAGGCTAACAATATAGACGTTCCATATACATTAGTATCGAACGCGTAAAAAACCACTACACGTTTCAAATATTCTACTATACAATGTGGACCAAAACTATGGAAACCTTTAGGTAGATCTGGAACGGCTTACACGATCGAGGCGAGTTTTGGAACACCACTTAAATAATATGCAGGATTCAAAACTAATGTCGACAATGTTGCCAAGATGTTAGTTTTTTCGGAAACTTTACCAACTTTTGTATTTTAAATAGGACACTCTGTTTATTTCTATTTTTTGAGTCCCCTCAGTAATTCTATACATAATTTGTGTAGCATTTTCCATAGACAATAATAATTCTTAGATAATAATTAATACATAGATTCATCACCAAGAGTGCTTTGGTGGAAACAAAATAAGGGGATAAAATACGGTACGTTAAACACTTTTTTGGAAACAAAGATTTTCTAAACTGCTTCGATAAAAACAGCAATCAAATTACATGCTTAATGTTGATTTGGCAGCGCAGATGCTTTACATTTTTAAAAGAATGTGACTTCGCCACTTCGTCGCAGCATTTACAGAAAGTAGTTGTTAGTTAGTTTTAGTTTTATTGGTTTGTTCAATTCAATAACATACGGATTAAATACATGACAATGAACGTAGAATCTTCTTAGATACTAAATACTCCCTTTAATGGTGTTTTTCGAGGTATCTTTTAGTAACGGCAATGGATGCTAAAATGATTTAGAATTGATTCTTTATTTATTATCTGCATTTATTCTTTTATTTGTCCTTAGCAGACAAGATTTTAATTGTAAAAACACCCGGAACAAAGCAGATCGTGTGTTCAATTAAGTATATATGAATTTTATTAGATCTGCTTTTGGGTTTGACATTGTATTTGGTTGTACTGGCGAATTGTCGAAATTGGAAGGAAGATATTCACTTGGTTCAAAAACTGTTGCTGGTCGCTCGTGACCAGTAACCTTTAGCCCCCCCAGGAGCTCCATTTAGCTTCCATTAAAATCTCTTTCTAAATGTCTATAGCGCGATTCTGAACTACTTTCTGAATGGAGATACGACACCGGAATTAAAGTAGAGATTGACTACAACACGAATAGCAACTCCCCAGTACACAATAATTTCTTTGTTCTAGCAAAAGAAGTACTGTTCTTCTACTTTAGTCTGCTTGGAAAACTCAATCGATTATAAGCAAATCCAATCAAAGTTGATCCATAACTAAAGTCAAAAAAATGAGAACAAACGATAAATGTTTACTAAGTATATTTACACTAGCTTGTTGTTGGCTGATTTTCTTTATATCCGTTATTTGTAAACAATTAGGGGATCTGATATCTCCTATCTATAACGAAAAGAACGCATAAATGTAATTGAAATCAACCCATAAATTGAGAAAATTAAAAACAAACCCTGCAGTCTTGTCGCCAAACTAAATATAAAAAGGGATGTTTATTTACATCGTTATTAAACGAGAGCATCAAAATTTAAACAACTATTTACGCAGGATTTGCACATAGTGAATATTAATGGGTGAAATAATCCCACACGAAACTAGTTGAATGATTTTCCACAATTCAAAGGCCCAGATTACACCATTAATTTCTTTGAATTGTTTTAACCTTTCAGCATTAAATCGCCGAAAATACTAAACGGGAAACTTATAAACTGAATACAGGAACACTCGATTCCATATAAAGATTTAAACAATAAATCCAACGATAGGGCTATTTTGCTAACACTCTTTAATCGAAGATTTGAAATTCCCACTTGGAATGTTAATAAACAAGTCGCGAGTCAAATTATACCGTGACGAACTATGCGGCTGTTAACTGCGTGCTGCACAACCGCCCTCCTAAAGTGCGTGTGTTCTACTAAGAGAAACCTCATCGAAATTGAAAATGTTGACCTCCCTTTTAAAATTTAAAGAGGGTTGATTATATTCCGGAAAGTTCCCGCCAATTGCATGTTGAACCTGACATCATCAGTACCAATAACAAAATTAGACCAAATTTCCTCTTCTATTTTTCAATCAAAAGGTACTACCAATAAGAAAACTAAACCAAATATCCTCTTATGTAATATATCTATTAAAAGGTGCAAACAACTAAAAGATTCAGAACCGGCAAGGAGGTTTGCCATAATGTAACTTTAACCAAAGTATAATTGTCTCATAAAAAATAAAATATTATTTCTTGTGGATAAAGCCTCACGTTACTACGCCGTGCTGTCAGATCGGCACGTTAAGCAGTCGGTCTAGACAACCACATAAACATCTTTATGTAGTTGCCGTAAAAACTAACATCGCCCTATACCACGCACAGGTATGTATTTAATTCAATGGTTTGGCAATTAATTACAATTAACATTTATACAACTTTATTTAAACAAGTCACAAAAAATAAACATATTTTAACAGTTATTTGAGATCGTCAATAGACTAAAACTATCCATGTCAGCTGATAAAACAGAAATGTATGCATATATTGGGTTACCACTTTATAGTAGGGCCTCGAAAATGAAGCGCAATAGGTATAATCAAAGGTACTGCACTGGAAAACTAATTGTTTGAAAGCTAGAAAATCCTGATCTATAAAATTATAAAACAAGCTGCCAGTCTTCCAACATCAGTTCTGAGAAGTTGATATTTTACTTTTTACTTTTTATCAATATACAAACTAACTAAATTATATCTTTACTGTTTACGATTTAAATGGTAAGAACAGGATGCAAACAGATTTATTTAGTGCGATAATTCTAAATAATGTTAATCAAACATTTATTTTTTTTTAATTATTCTTTATTGCGTCGATCTTTTTTCTACTTAAAGCCAAATTTTTGCGCTTCTATTTAAAAGCAAGTGTTTCATTTCAATTAGAATATCGTCACGAAAGAGAACTGAAAGTGATTATCATCCTTAGATCGAGCTCGCTGACTTGCAAAAATTAATGAAGCAGGGGGCAACGCAACTTTTACTTGGGTTCGCATCTTTTCCCAAATAGTGAAATATCCTTAATTCTACAATTACTCGTTTACCAATTACCGTTTTGGAGCTTTCAAAGAAAGGCATAAAATCGCGAGGGAAAGATCTCCGTCTTAAAATGTATATAAATAATGAAATGATAAGTAAAATAATATTAGTACTAAGACGAATTAAACCTTTCAACCGTTAAAAGAGAATTTTTAAAATATTAGAGCTATCGTAATTTTCATAATTTTATTATCCTGTGATGCCTTAAGCTGAGGGAAATATAGGGGAGGGGCGTTAAAACTCATTTCATGGCTAATATAACCGCTGATTTTAAAACAAGAAATTAGAATATGCTTAAGGAGGAAGTAATGATACTCTCATATCGAGAAGGAAGCACAGAATCAACAAAATGGAAGAAGCATTTTGCTTTTCAAATAAGGATTATTTTGTTTTCTGTTAGCAAACTCGTTTATGGATAATTTAGAATATCGAAAATTTGAATTAAATCTTTCTAAACACATTATCTTTTGGTTTCGTTATGTTGATGACATTTTAGCTTCTTTTGAGTTTATCAATGAATTTTTAATTCTTATTAATAGCTCTCAACCAAAACATTAATTTTACAGAAGAAACAGAACTAATTAACTTTTAGATCTAATCATTAAAATTAACTTACAGCACAACCAAATTTTTTATATACAGGAAATCGATACATGCAGACATCACTATTCCAAATGAATCCTGTCATCACAAAACACATCTTCAGTGCACAGAGCTTTAACCATTTTTCATTGAGATTTTAAGACATCTCAAACATCAAACAACTACCACACGTAAATTATTATAATACACGCATGATTAACACTTTGATTAAACAAAAATATTACAGGTTAGATAGATACATAGATACATCCCACTGATACTCAAACAAAAAATACAAATTACAGATTTTTGTAATAATTGTTTACGGGGTGGTTTGATTAAAAATTAAACAGACACAGATGCTAACGTAATAAACATGCAATACACAACTCAGTACTTGCTTACCTTTAATTGCTAAAATAAATGCTCCAGCTAAATACATATATTGCAGTGAAAAGTCTAACTCTCCACAAATTGAGACCTTCTCCGGCGGGTCGCTTCTATACAGATCTAAATTCTTATATATAAGTACAGAGTGATATTAAAAACAGAAACACAAAGTAATTTTTCAATAATAACAACACAACTTTATTTTTATAAATTAACAAATAGCAAACAACAAAGAAAAACGAAACAAAAAGAAAATTGAAGCTGGATGCCAAAACAAATCGGTTTTCTCTTTTAGCAAGTTAATAGATAGAAACGCTGCTTAATTATTAATTTCTCTCTAAATATATAAATACCATCATATGCAAAAATTTAATTATTAGCTTCTACGTTTTTAATCCTATCGTTAAATTATTTCTTTATATTAATCTAAAAATAGTTCGGTATTCTTTATTTGGAGATTAATACTTTTGGTATCATCATATTTCGTAATTATTAATATTAAAACAAACTACTGTTTGAAAAACTAGCGTTTATATATTTAAATCCTTCTTAAATATTTGCCGTCACAAGCTTGCCAACTGTATTTTTATAAAACCGAAATACCCGCTCTCTACTTTCATTCGTCTCGGCAATGCAATCAAGAAAGTATGTCATTGACCTCTTTCAAATACTTCCACAAGGAGGCTTTACTACTTGGAATTTCAAAACCATTTATTTGTATAATAGTGGAAAGTAAATTAATTTTATTGTTAGACTCTACATCCATTTATAATCCAGTCATAAATTTTTTTAAAAAGTTTTCTTTATTTGCAATTAATAAAATCTTCGTTACAGAATAAATTAACACTTGATCAATTTGAAGCACTTGTTAAATAATCACTTAGATTTACCGAACTTACTTAAAACTTTAAACACTTTGACGTTTCATAAAAATAACATTAACTTCAAAGTCTTGATATCACTCTGTTTACATTTTTAACTTAAACCCTTCTTCATCAAAAATTTCTTGAAAGATTAAATGGAAAAGATTTTATTACCAAAATGACCGTATTTATATATGATTTTGGCGAAACAAATGAATGTGATACAATTTTTTCATAAAACAAAAGAAACTTTAACAAACCAATTTATCATAACCAAATTATTGTTTATAAATTTTAATTAACGCAAAAAATAATTAGATAATCTAATAGAAAAGAAATTCCAATCTAATGGTACATTATATATTGAGATGATATGAATTCATCTGATTGAAAATCAATTGGACGATTTGATCGTAAACACAAAAATAATTATTTCATGCAATAAAATAAAATAAAGGATAGACATGCTAGGATAATAGGCTTATTTAATCTAAAAGCTACGTGTTAGGTTACAGATAGATTTATCAATTTTAAAATAGAAATTAAAGCAGGATAATTTTCATGCAGACGTAACTTCAATTTTTATATAAAAAGTCTGAATTTATAAAAAGGATATCAATCATTTAGATTGTTTTCATAATAATACATGTTTTATGCAACCCAAGTCACATGTTAGGATGGTTTTTCCATTTGTCTGGAAGATTTAATTTTCTTGATTATATTTGAGTTCAACGATGGATAACGTAGGGAAATTTTTTCTGTTTCCCATGCGAACGATTCAGTTTCGGGATTATATTTAACTAAAAATATGCAAATTAGGTCAATATTGTAATGACTACATGAGCACATTAAACTTACAATCTCCTGAATACTAATAAAGAGCATTTATCCTTATGAAGGTTTCGGCTTTGCTGATATGCTTCGATTTTTCTAAATATTGATTTTAATATAACATTTGATACCGTTGTTTGAACACAAGCACTTGGAGGATGCTGGACAAGTTCGACTATAATTTAATTTTATTTAAGTTGATTTTGGTGTAGGAGGTTGTATAGCATCATTGAATTTATGAATCGTGGAAACGAATCTTTATTCTAGTTTTTCTTCTATTGTAAAGATGTTCTTATGTACATCTAATATGTATCAGTTACATAGTGTAGTTATGTATTCATTTTTGTAAAGGTAGAGCTGGATTTAATGAGTTTTGTTGGTAATTAAGTCCTAATGAGATTTTTTTCATTGTCAATCGTTTTTGTTAATTTTTTCAGTTATGATAAATTTGAGACTATAAGTGTCTGATGTTGTTTTCATCGTTATTTTGCCAGCTACAATTCTATCTTTTTAGATTTAAGATTAGTATTAATTATCAACATGTGTTTCTATGAAGTGACGTCATTTACGTAGCGTGTAGATATTGTTTTTCAAAAATTTGACGTAATCGTCAATTGTTTTGCAAAATCATATAAAAATGCCAGGAAAAATTAACAGATTCAGTCGATAAAACGCTTTGATTAAACCCACGCTCGACTCAAGATCAAAAATCTGAAAAAGAAGTGAGGATAAGTCATAACCATATGTTGTTTATCAACAAATGAAAATTCAACAAAGTGTAATAAATAGTTACCTGGATATTTGAATTTAAGAAGATTTATATTCGTTCTTCAACAATTGTATGGAATTGTGAACGATTTATTTATTAAACTAAATCAATAGCTTTTATTTCCATTACTGATTTGGATAATCGACGCATTTTCATTATAAAATCACCTGTCTGAATTAAATGCAGTATTACCAATTTTAAAAAAAAGATTGAAGTGGATCTCGACGTACTTTATATACAAGGTTGGTCAAAATAAAAGGTTTTGATAAAATCTTTCAAATAACAAAATTATAAAGACAATCTGAATAAACTCTTTTCTCATTTTTAAAAGTTTTTCAATAATAAAATTCTACCAAATAAACAATTTAAATTTGTTTATAAAAATTTAATTGTCACAAGAGAAATTTATTGTAAACATTTTTAATCGATAACATTGATTGATGTCAGTTTGCTCAAATGGAGAACAGTTATAGCCCTATATCAGGTTAATAACGACTAATTTACACTTTTGAGCAAGCTCAAGGAAGATTTTCCTATACTTTTTACTGTTTTGTATAAATAATTTTTCTCTTACTTTCTTTTTTTGAATTAAATTTTTTTAATTCTCATTAATAAAAATAAAGAATGTGTTTTCAATTTATCTATGTATTTATTTGATGTCTATGCAAGCATCCATTTCTTCTTCTTCTCACTATAGAATTTAGTTTGCTGTTGTCCAGTTGCGGAAGTCCAGTGTCTTGGTAGTAAGTTATTTTATTCCAGGTATAAGAGTCAATAAGATTATATTATTTCATTTATCTCATGCTCTATCGAATTAAACCTGAGTCAGCCAATTGGGGGAAAAAAAATATTGAGTTTATATATTTTTTTATTTTATTAAATTTCACCTCAATATGTTTGCATTATAAAGTCAACCCTCTTTTAAACTCCTTAAATCTACCTTAAAAACTTTTATTAACTTAATTACTTAAAAATACCTTTTCACGCCTTCCTATTTTTACAAATTTAAATACTATATCCTAACACACATTATTTGCAAGTTTTTGGGCGTCAACAATATCAACCTTTAAGCCAAATACATTATTTTAAAATACAATCCAAAAGCGCAACACAGTTATATGTTGTGTAACTGACATAAATAAAAAGCAGCCCCTACATTTAAAATAGTTACAAATATATGGCAATTAAGCAGCTTTACAATCCTTCACCAAGATTATTTGACCAAGATCTGTAAAATCTTGAAATATAAGATATTTATGCAACTGAAGAATCTCGTTAACATGAAAACACATGTTTTACTATTAAATGCTCAGGCAAGATACTAAATATTTCCTCCCATCAAACCTCCCCATTAAAATACCCCTTTTCTGTTTTAGGTTAAATCTTATATTAACTTTGCCCTAAACTTAATTTAAATGCAAAACTAGATAATCATCTCCCATATCGTTAATGAACAAGAAAAATTAACAAAATTCTATGGAAAAATCAGTTTTCCAAATATCCTTTATCTGACTTCTGTGTACTAGTGTGCATGTTAATTATAATTAACCATTTTACGTGTCGATTTGAAATTTCATAAATAAGGTTAATATATAAAACTATAAAGTGGGTGAATTCCTTTTTTTGTATGTCTAATATCATGACAATATCCATACATAATTTTGGAAAAATATTACAAAAATTGCAAATAGACTACGAAAAACCAACAAACACGAAATAACCTTTGAAACCACGTAAACACTTTTTCATTTTTATTCATTGCTAAGACAGAACATACGATATCAAGAAACAGAGTATTACATAGAGTATTAGAGAATAACATTTTGAAATTTCTACATAAGATATAAAGAATACATATGCTTTAGACATTTTAGATTGACAGATTGAGTTTAGTAATTCTCTGGACGTGTCAAATACCTAATTTCTATTATTTTTATCTATTTACCTATTTATTGTAGTGACGTGTTTGTTTCTATTTCCAGTGCCTTTGAATATGATAGGTTAGCTGGTGAAACAATTCTCAGGTAAATTAAAATAAATTTGTGAAACTTTTTACTAACCCCATTAATTTATTTATTTAATGACTTTTTGATTGTCTAACAAGTGGAGGCTAGGAGTATAATAAGAAGCTAGGACACACTGCTTTTGATATAAATGTTATGTTGCCTATTAAAGTAGCGTTTATCACTTTTAAAAGCTTCTTATACCTACAACATTTTTTTTTATTCTAACAGTCTCTGTACGATGTTTAAAAGCGAGTGTTCACCTTTTCCTTGTAAATGCAAGTTCGAAGTAAGGTAGATCGATAAGTTACACGTCTTCATTTTCTTTTTTTATTGTTCAGTAACATTTACATATATAATTTCTTTAGTCGTGGTTACATTCTTCATTATATGTGAAAAAGAAACTTTTTTGTTTGATAATAGTAGGTTCATCTGAGAAGTATTTTATTTGCACACGCACTTGAGAGGAAAAAATACTTTTAAAATATTGCCAGCCTTAATAGTAATTATTTTAGAAATGTAATCCCCTGCTCATAAATTTTAGTAACTATATAATTTATTGCTTTCTGAGAACGTAATGTTTCTTAAAAGGACGAAGTAAAGAAAAGTTATACCTACTAATAAATGTCATTTTCGTAAATACGTCAAAGTGGAAATGATAAGAAGGTACTGAATGGGGTTGGTGGATAAAACCAATAAATTAAAAGATGTGAAATTAACTAGCAAAAGGAATCTTATTATTAATTTAAAATTGATGCCATATAAAGTCACTACATTAATCAAAAGTTAAGAAATGCAGATGCCCTGTATAGTACCATAAGTTGGAAAATTAAGAAAATAGTATGTATTTTATTAAAAAAAAATGTTTAGAAAAAATGGGAAAAGTCAATCCAGAGCATAATTTCTTTTTAACACGAATTCACTAGACACTCGATATGGCAAATATAATTACTTTTTATAAATATAAAATTTAAACAATTAAAAAATGTAAAATACCTGTACATAAATATCTAAATAATGCATATTTGAAGAAAAGTTTTAAAAATAGAAGAATTTACCATCAGAAGAAATCAAGACAAAAAGAATTTTTAGAATTTCTTAAGGCTTAATCCATCCAGGCTTGAAAACCAAAGTATAGTCAGATGTTCTCATAATAATGGGAATAATTGGAAATTTTCTCCATACCTATCCAATTAGAAAATAAGTGTTGTTTTATTGCTGAAGCAGAGTAGAGGGAAAGTGTAAATATTGAAAATTATTACAAAAGGAGAATTAACATTTACTTACTTGTACATTCTTGCAAGCTTTTTTTTATATAATTAGATAAGATCCGGTTTTCTGTACAGTAAGTTGCAAGCCTGCTTTTATTTACATTTATTATTTATATTATTACCTTAAATATAATTTAAAATTTATTTAATCCATAAATAAATCAATTACAAAATTGAAACCTTTCCTAGTAAAGTTAGGTTATAATTTGTTGACAACTTGATAACACTTTTTTTGCTTAACTCAATGGAGGGCGATATTATGATGTAGTAAAATCCGTTTCTAATCTTCAATTATATTTTATTGACAGATTTAAATTTTTTTAAAAGGAAAACAGAATCCCGTCGTTTTAAAAAATAACTCGAAGTACATCCTATTTAATTTAATTTACTGAGAGTTAACCACAAACAAAGGAAAACACATATAAATGAAACGTTTATTTAATTTTAATTTTAAATTCAGGTATTCTTAAAACAAGAAATTGGAGTCTGTATATTTAACACACGGACTAATTCAATGTTATTATCACCGTGAGAAAGAAAAATACATATTGGGGAATTTCATTGATATCCCTGAGCTGTCATAGCTTTAATAACAAAATTCTCTTATTACAAGTTGAGGGGCTTTCACCACAATACATACAGGATTATAGCTAGAACCTTTTATTTATGCTTGTTATTTTTATTTTACTTAAAGTTTGCTTTTTATAAAAACCGTTATCTAAACACTGGTTATTTTGTTTACTATACATTGATATAGAAGATAATACGAATTTCGCATTTAAAATTTTGAATGATTTTGATTTGGATTATAACATAACAAAAGCAGAAGGGAGCATAAACCTTATTTTGTAATACAAAATGCATTCCTTTTGTATGATAGCTTTTAAAAATGGTAATTGTTGATAAGAACTTCACAAATTGATAATATCGGCGCGAAATTACTCTTTTATTCTTTACAAAACGTTTCAATTGTAACTAGCGCACTACATCACTTCTGAGCAAGCGCGGGTTTTGCAATAACATTGCTGCCACTTAAAGATGTTTGCTATAACTTAGAAATAGAGCATTACTTTTATACTGTAAAGTACTTTTAAAAAGTTCATAGAAACATCGCCAATACGCGATACGTTGAGTTGCATCGGAAACAATTATATAAACAGCCAGAGCAACGAGGAGCGATCGTTAGAGATCAATCCGGAAAAGTCGATACTCCGTTGAATGTTCTCGGGTGACCCAAGGCCGGTGCTGTAGTTGTAATACGAGGGTGGTTTGATAAGTGAGTTACTTTCTGAATATAAGATATTTATTTCGGCAAATAAGTGTTTTATTTCTCAACATACTAGTCTCCTTTTAGCTCGATACATTTAGTCCATCGTTTTTCCAATTTTTTTATTCCTTCCAAATAATAGGTTTTCTCAAGGACCTCAAAATAGGCGTTTGTTTCAGTGATGACCTCTTCATTCGACCCATATCTCTTACCGCCTAGCCATTTCTTCAGGAAGTAGTCACAGGGGGCTAAATCTGGAGAATATGTTGGATGGGGTAGCAGTTCGTAGCCCAATTTATGGATTTTTGCCATGGTGACTACACACGTGTGCACCCGTGCATTGTCTTGATGGAACAGCACTTTTTTCTTCGCCAAATACGGTCGTTTCTGCTTCAAATCAATATCGAATCTGTCCAAAAGTTCTGAATAAAATTCGCCGGTGATTGTTTTACCCTTTTCAAGGTAATCGATGTGAATGACACCGCGTGCATCCCAAGAAACTGTGGCCATGACCTTGTTGGCCGACAGACCCACCTTGGCCTTCTTTGGTGCACGTTCACCCGGAAGAACCCACTGTCTAGATTGTTACTTGGTCTCTGGTGTAGTGTGATGGATCCATGTTTCGTCTACGGTAACAAAACGCCGCAAAAACTCGTTCGGATTGCGGCTGAACATCGCCAAACACTCCTTTGAAGTGGTCAAACGGTTGCACTTATGGTCGAGTGTGAGCAATCGCGGCACCCATCCGCGGATAGCTTTTTCATGTCCAAATATTCATGTAAAATGTGATGTACCCGCTCAGTTGAAATGCCTACAGCCTCAGCCACTTCACGCAATTTCATTCTCCGATCGTCCAATATCATTCCATGGATTTTATCGACGAGTTCTGGCGTGACGACTTCTTTTGGGCGATCTAAACGTTCGGCGTCACTTGTGCTGGTACGACCACAACGGAACTCAGTAAACCACTTCTTAACCATTGAAATTGATGGTGCAGAGTCCCCAAAGTATTTATCAAGCCTTTCCTTGGTTTCGGTGATGGTTTTTTTTCGCAAAAGATAATGCTTAATCAGCACACGAAATTCTCTTTTTTCTATTTTCGTTAAAATTCACGAGGTTGTTTGCATTCAATTTGCCTTGGTCAGCCCCCCCTGCCTACGACCCCGCATACATATTGCTATGGTATATTATATTTTAATGTTTAAATAAACATCACATTAAATTTTATAGTGATATGCGCTGTACTAGTATACACCTTACAACACTTGACCAACAATTTACTTCACTTATGTTTAGTGTAGCAAGGCAAACTGAAAAGTTGTACAGAAACAAACACCACTTACCTTTGCGATGAAAAGAAAATTTGCTCCGGCTATGATTTTAAAATCCAAAGACAAGCTCAAGAAAATTACATGAGAAAATTTCAGGATCTTTGACAAAAAAATAAAATATTGTTCAACTTTTACCTGCGAAATTCTATTAATGGACACAAAACAAGAAAAATGCACAAATGAATCTGCTTTTAAACATTTAAATATTTTATTAATAAATACATGAAAAAAAATTGAAAAGATAAACGAAAACAAAAACAAATCCTTATTATCTAAAATGGATTCATTTAATTTGATTTAACAAAATAAGAATCAAAAGACAGTCTTAATGTTCTTTGTCTTGCTTGA
Source organism: Agrypnus murinus (assembly GCA_929113105.1). Lineage (NCBI taxonomy): Eukaryota > Metazoa > Arthropoda > Insecta > Coleoptera > Elateridae > Agrypnus > Agrypnus murinus. The sequence goes on along the minus strand of OV816026.1, from coordinate 114,750,444 downwards.
TTTTTATTTGATCAATCCCACAATCTTCAATTATAATAAAATAAAACAAAAAAAAAGGAAACGAAATAAAAACAAAGTTAAATTTTGAAAATAAATTGTTAAATTCAAAAATTTTGCGCCATTCTTGGATTATTGCACACACTATTATTATTTGGCAGTTCTCTGTAAATTTACCTGGTTATTTGTAGCATTGGTGAACACGCATTTCCATAATTGTTCTTGTAGGTCTTCTTTTGTAATTTATTACAACTATTAAATATAGAACAATTTACCTCCAATACGTGAATACACACATCAATTGTCTATTTTTCAAAAATTCTTATTACATCCAGTTATAAAATTTGCTTCCATCCAGAAATAAAGTTATAAAACGTTTTCAAAACAATTTTTCTTCTGATAAATAAATAGTCCAAACACCAAATTAACACTTCAGTTCACTTTTATTTAAATCACTTTAATTGTTCAATGTTATTTTCATTATTAAACACTTTTTAAAGAAAATTAATTCAATTTGTATGACATTTGTCATAACCTCACTTTTTTGACATCTCATTGACGTAAGATCTGCCACACATAACCTCAAAATTTTAACAATCCAACATGGCTTCTGCTTTATATGAAAATCAACAAGCAAGTAACCAGATTTTCGATCTGCTTTTATGTTTTCTTGTGAAACAAATGACGATCGTCATTTCTACACCAACAAAAATTTGGTAAGTAACTAGAAACAATTGAACATCTAACCTAATAAGAACTACATAACCAAAATGTTGTTAAAAAATTAAATTAAATGTTTAAACAAATTACATAATCGGAAAGAGGACAATTCTCCCTACATTTTGGTATATTGCATGTCTAACAAAAAAACAAATTTTACTCCAGGATTCAATGACAACCATCTTGAATTTCCTGACAATACATGGTTTTATAAAATTATAGATAATTACATTTTCACACATTATTCCCTCCTTTTTTAATAATTAACTGAATCCACATATTCCATCACACAATACTTACAACAATTTTGGCACCAACATTTTAAATATTAACAATTTTATCATATTACCAGGTAAGGTTGAAACGATACAAATTATAAACTTCAACAGGCTAAACCTTCTCTATATAGAGCTGCCCACTTGAAAATTCTATTGCTAAAGGTGCTTTAGAATCTAATTAAGAATATTGCAGCAAAAAATTTTGGCTGCAAGTTCAAACAGTAATGAAAATTATGCAATTATGCTGAAATTTGTTGCATCGTTAAACCAACATGGGGTTTACTTGAAATTTAAGAATAAAAACTGTAAGTATTGTGGTGATTACTTGCATACACCTTTCCAATTATTCCTTTTATAATTTCCAGGTGAAAATACACCTTACGATGGCTTCAAATATTAAAAACCAAGTCCAACGACCCAACGATATGCAAATCGTAACTTGTCAAAATAATTTTTTAATTTTAAGTGAAAAATCCTTTTAAGATCTACTTCTTATTATTACCAAGTGATGTAAAGTGTATCCTTTACTTATTACATAACAAAATTACTCAATTTTCACAAATTAAAAATTTTTTTTATGAACGCCTGAAAGATAGGCAACCCAAATGACACACCCAATTACCAGTGCTGATCACAGCAATATGTAACCCCCCCCCATTTTACCACCTTTGTAGTGTTGGGGTTCCATACCTACCACGCCATACTTACTTCAATACTCTTATCATTTACACGACTTTCACACCTTCCAATGAGCTCAAATACGATTTTACTGAATTTTTAAAATCCAGTCGCAATCGAGATTTGAACTCATTTAACTCCGGAGGAGAATTATGATTTGACCACTTGACCACGAAGGATTCAAATAGCCAAAATAATTCTAAAAGTATAAAAATATACGGAAACAAACTAATATATAGTACTATTGTTCAGCGGGATATTAGTCGAAACTACTCTATTAAAATATATGTTGCCTAGGGTGCCCGTTATTTTGCAAAAGTTAAAATTTTTTAGGTCCCCCCTAGATCTCTTTAAAGTGTCAAAAAATGAGCTGTGCAAAATTTCAGTCGATTTGGCCAATATTAACCCGTGCCACCGAGGGGTTAAAGTTTAAATGGGATTTCACATGCGTTTGGTGCATTTCTAGAGACTTTGTGACGTAAATGTGACCAAACCCATGTTAAATCCCATTTAAAACTTTAACCTCCCGGTGGTACGGGTTAATATTGACCAAATGGGCTGAAATTTTGCACAACTCGCTTTTTTGGCATTTTAAAGAGATCTAGAGGGGGGGGACCTAAAAAATTCAAACTTTTGCAAAATAACGGCCACCCTAAATTGTTGCCCCAAATAAACTAAATTAATTATTTTAATTAATTATTTTAGTCTTTAAAAAATGCCTTAAAAATTATTATATTTCGACAGGAACGGTAGAGTCTCTGCTCGTTTTTACCTAGAAATTCACATGAGAAGATTGCATAATCCATATATCTTTCGTAATTTCCATAATAAATGTATAATGTTCTCAAGTTTAGTATTGCTCTTGTCTGCTTTAAAATTGGTATTAAATTTTTGTTTGAAGAAAATTAATTGCTCTTTTTTTCTTTCAGGTAAGTTTCCACAACAGTATCGCCCAATAGTGGTTTGTTGGTAAGACATGTAATGTTCTGTATTATTTTGCAAGCTTTTATTGTATACATATAAGTCCAAGTTTGAAAGCTTTCTTAAAATAATTGTTTACAATTTAATAATAATAATACTTAGTTATTAGCAAGGCCGACTATATTTTGATTTTAAATAAGGGCTATATGGGCACTAAAAAGGTACGAGTCACGAGATAGATAGGAGATACGTAGATATATGCTTACATACTTATAAATAAAACATAATTTCCATGCACTTATAGTTAGTAACCAATGACTAAATGTAACCAATTGGCATGAGATTACTTAGCTCAGGTATCTAGTGTTAATAATTCCAGAATCTGTATAGAACGAAGTTTTTCTGGACTACAGTTTTCCATTTTTACTTTGGCCATGATGTAGTTTAGCACGGGACTAAACCTGTTCTTTATCTACTCAAAACGCTAATTGTAAAGAAATATATTATATAATAGTAGATATATTACGGCTCTGAGTTCGGCTTCTTTGTTCGGATGAGACTGAGTGTGACTTTCAAAAAATAAAAAAAAAATACGAATCTAAGTCTTTCTAATAATACCAGTTTGAAAGTGTGTTGGGTGGAAGCTCAGTAAGCTGTAGAAAAAGTTCTTTCCGTATTATTTTCGCACGTTCTTTCGGATTACGAAATAGCGATACTAATTTTCTAAAAAGTTAAGAACAAAGCTTTAAAGAAATAAAAGATTTAAAAAATATGTGTCACGTCAATATACCTTCACAAAATGAAAGTTAAGTAATTTGATTTAATTGAGATGCCACAGGGTCTACAATTTAACCGACTTGTGTTAGATAAAGAAAACATGCACTGGAAAGATTTTTTGTGCCCGCATAATATATTGTTAACAAACTTTTAAAATGAATTTCTTGTTAGTCATAATGTGTGGTACTTTTGAGAACCAAATAAGTACAAGTATATGTTTGAAAAACCACTTTGCTGTTATAACTGAAAAGTGTATTCAACTTTTCTAATTATAAAATGTCAGATACTTTTGTCAACCATTTCTTATTTTTTGAAATTTAACTTAATGCTTGTACAGATGATTTCAAATACATGTAGGACAAGTCTTGAGAGTGATTTTTGCATTTTTAGCAACGTGTGAACCAGGCTTTAAATTATATTTTCATAGTTAACTGCATAAAATTTATTAAATATCAAGGAAAGATAAAAAGCAACATGTACACTATGCAGTACTGACTTTTTGACGTTCCGGGTCGGTTGATGTTGATGTCTTCATTACAGTGTTCGTCCTCAATGCTATCCTCTAACTGATTGTCTGTGGTCCTGAGAATCTGGTCTTCCTTTGACAAAGTTTTCTAATCTTCTTCTTCGCTCTCGATACAAGTCTCTAGTACATTTTTGCATGATTGACCAATTCACAATCCACACACAATAGAACACTTCAAGCCAGTTTTTCTGCAGCCACATGCCCCGTCGCATCCTTTTTTGCAATTGCATGAAATGATATCCAATAAGGCATCGAGCGTCAGAAAGAAGATACGGTGATTTTATCAACGGAAGACTAGATTCTCAGGAGCATAGACAATGAGTTAGAAGATAACATTGAGGACGAACACTATAATGATAACGTCAACCGATCAATCGTTTCAGATGTCAAAACAGGAAAAAAATAAAATGTCCGCGAACACAGATTACCAAATATTTCCTCCGCTGTAACTCGTTAAATACTAGATCTACAGACAAAAGTCTTAATACAAAAAAGTTGGAAATTTTATGTACTTCAAGTTTGTCACAGACACTTTTTTATAGGTTCTACCGTTGTCATTATTTTGAAAACACCCATTTTTTGCACCTTACATTCAAGACGGCGGGCCGCGCCTCCACACCTTAAAGTCGAAAACTTGAATTTTTCATCAGAGTCCCGATTTAAACAATATATATCAAATTCGTTACTACTCCACCTTTTTCCTACTAACTGGCCTATAAACATTTAATAGCAAACAAAATTTTGTTGGCAATTTCCATGGTACTCTTTTAAATAAAAATTAGAGCATTTTAATTCAATTCTAATAATACATTAATAATATCTCTGCAATTCCTCATAATACCTCTATAATTTCTTTTAACACCTCCTAATTCCTCTAACACCTTCTTCGATTTCGTCTTAATTCCCTCATAACTCCTTTTAATTCCCGAGCTCTTTATATTAAAATTCCCCACTGACTTCCCCCTCGTTTGCATCCCTTAAAACCACCTTAAAAGAAATTTGTGTGTAATTAGAAACCCCATTTATTAGAATCTAATAGTGTACAACGATCAAAAATAAATGATAATACTAATTGAAAAAACATAGTAGCCTTGTTTTGTAAAAGTTCGTAAAACAAATGAAAATTTGTTTTAGGTCACTTGAAAACCCCAAAACCAAATTTTGTTTAGAAAATCTTGAATAATAATTATTCTATATCTATGTATTTTAGGGGTTCTATACCTACAAATAAAAATTTGGAATTGATTGGACTATAAATAACAAACATAGAGGGGTGACAACGAGGAAGAATCAGTGGGGAATTTTAATGTAAGGAGTTCAGGAATTAAAAGGATAATAGGGGAATTAAGACAAAGTAGAAGAAGGTATTAGAGGAATTATAAGAATTATAAATGGTATTACAATAATTCACTGCGCACAAGCGTCGAGCCTTATCACGCAATTGCATTCAATCTAGTTCGGCCCTTAAAGCGAGTGAAAGAAAACACAGCACGTGTTTTATGTGACAAATTTAATCAGAATTCTTAAGGTAAGAAACTGCGGTTCGGTTCCTCTCTTGCGTACCCTTGTTGAAGATGCGCGTCTCCGTATCTCATCTCCAGCCGAAAGACTGGTAATCAATTTTTTTGTCCAGCTGGAATTGTTTGCAGAACGTGCAACCCGTCTCCACGCAAAACTACAGTTAGAGAAACGACCTTTTCCTCGCCAGTTTATTCATTGGCCCTCACAGCCGTCCCAAATTGGTTATAGTATCAAGCATAGCTGGTTTTACTTTTATTCTTGCGGCAGGATCTCTTTTTCTTCACTTCACCAACATACACAGATGTTGGGAGTAATCGTAGTCTAGCAATTTTATCTTCGATCATTTTGGTGATGCAGTCATTCTCGATCGTAGGTGGTAGCTGCATTTGGGCTATTCTTTATTAAAAAACAATTATTTCAAGCTGATAGATGGCATTGTCTAACTTGAATTGTTACAGTCACTACATCTAGTCAGCCAGGATGCGCTAACGATCGATGCATCGCAAACAACGCCATATAGGGACCAAAAAAAGGGAAATTGTTAGCAATTGTTTCCTGAATTTAATTTAAATAACTCCACATTTACTTTAAAATGTTTTTCTTCCTAATTCTTGTTTTGAAAGCCCCAAACCTATAATAGGTTAAAAACGTAAAATGCAAACATTTTTCGAACTTTCTGAAATTTCCTTCGAATTTTTTCAGTAATTCTTCCTTAAGTTTTTAAAAAATTCTAATTTAGACTTTCTGGGATTCTTCAGTAATTCTTCTTTAAGCATTCTGGAATTTACAAAAAAATTTCTTTCAGTGTTTTAGAATTTTCCAGTAGTTTTTCTATAAGCCTTCTAAAATTTTCATTACCCAGTAATTCTTCCTTAGGACTAGCATGTTTATCGAACTTTCTGGAATTTTATTCGGACTTTTCCAGAAATTGTTCCTTAGGGCTTCTAGAATTTTTTCAGACTTCTCTAGTAATTCTTTCTTAAGCCTTCTGAAATTTTGTTCCGACTTTCTGGAATTTTCTTCCATTTTACTTAACCACATATTAGTATATTCTGTCATTAGGTACTTCAAAACGGAAAGTCTCTGGATCTTCGTCATGTTGTTATCATCCATTCTTTAATCCGACTTATCAACACGCTTTTGTTTCCATTTGTTTTTAAGTCTCTCTCTTCTAACTCTTTTTTCAAATCTGTACTTTTAATTCATTCAACAATTTCATTCAATACTCGATTTTATTTATTTGTTTTAAACTCGCTCCTGATAAAACTGTGGCGATCTTTTTAATTCAATATAGGAAATATAGAGGTATTAAAGGGAGTTTTGAGGAATTTAAATGGAATATCTTATATAATTCTAATTGAGTTGAAAATTGGTTGTTTTCTGCAACTATTCCTATGCTCATGTATTTATATTTATAGTATTAGTCTCTAATAGAAATTATGAGAAATATTTTAATGTATACAAAATAAAAATTAAATATTTTATTTTATAATTTATTGAAAAAAATCATAAAAATTGGAGAAGAAATACAATTATGTTTTAAAAAAGGGTGCAATTTAATTTAGCCCACTGTATAGTAGTTAGTTCTTTAAAAATTAATACAGTCAATACACCAATTGAATGTGTTTTTATTGAATACTGTATAGAAAAGTAAACCGTTCTTATTACTTAAAATGTTTTCACTTTGTTCATAGATTTATTTGGAAATTGTTTAAAATTACCTTTCGTGTCATGATTCACAGCAGTATTCAATTTCACAGTTACATGAAAGTTAATAGAATAACTTTAGACACATACGTCAATGGTCGTTATTACTAAATACTATTATAGTAACGTCAATGGCTCATGAGTGGGTGGTGACCTTATAATGTATTCGTTATCAAAGCACAAAGAAAGGATGTCTAACACACTTAGCTTCAAAACATCAGTATTGTATAATATAGACCAAGGATGTGTATTATGGATATGTAGAGTTTGAATCGAGCATAGGATTAAATTGTTAATGTGTATTTCAGAAATTGAAGAGCTATTGTAATAATAACATATACAGCAGCTAATAAGTAGATATGAGCTTGACAAACAAATAAAGTATCTCCCCATTTTGTAACTAATTTATACACGGTGATTCAGTACTCAATGATCGGACTTTGAGGATAAGTTTCTCTGGTTATTAGAAACATAAAACCTTAGTAACTTTTTTTGATTAAATGAACTTGAAAATTTCGACCGACGTTTTCAGAAAAGTACGTATAATTGATGCAGGTCAGTGTTGTTAAGTCGAATAGAAATAAATGCAAGATCTTTAGAAATTGACACCATCAGCAAAAACGTGACATCTGTTTAAACAAGCACAACAAGAATGCAAACGACGCACATTCCATTTTAGATGTTAAAACAAAACGATCTATTAATCCGGGGGATTCCCCTCTATTCTAATAGTAAACGCAGACAGAAATGACATCATTTTAATACAGACCCATTCAATGATATCATTAAATTCGATGTGTTATGCGTTAATAAACAGATATTAGTTTTAATTAAGTAAAGACATGTTTAGCTAATTTGATCTATCCATTAATAGGTATTGTTTTTTTATTGGAATTCTAGAATGTTTCATTATTAAAACCTTATTATTCTTTTTGATGTTTTAATTCAACAACCCTGAATGCTTGATGGATTTGTTTACATAGTCAAGTACAAGTACTGTTACGTTTTATTACTAAAAGCTGCAGTGTAAGGGGTTTGCAATTTGTTATCATTTGAGAAACCAAATATGTGTCACTATTACAGTACTATAATTTTTTTATTCACAAACCTGCAGTATTGTATTACACATAGGGCTTAATGTTCCTATTAAAAGAATTTGAAATTGTCTTAGTAATCAGAAACAACACAAAACAAAAATACCATTTTTGAAACAATATCCATTGAGAGGTCGTTTTCAACATGCTTTGTTTATTTAATTCTGTTTATCTGTTGTTATTCTACGAAACACTTGGCCAAAATAAAGACGTTTTTATTACTTTATTACGCTATCCTTGCACATTCTAGTAGTATTGAATATCTGCTTGAACTTTTAAAATATGTGTCATGTGCATTCATACTACTAAATTTGAAAACATTAGGCTGAACTTCGATGCCGTTTTTCTCCAAAAGTATAGAAATACGAGAAAAATGGTATATAGGAATTTTCTTTCTTTAATGGTTATCTAACCACTGGCAAAGTCCGATTACTCCGTAATGACTCACCGTGTATTGATCACAAAGAATAGTGTTTAAAGAATTACGTTTTTGCTTCAGTTATCTCAATATATTAATTTTAAAACCATTTTAATAAATTAAGGATTTCCATATTTTATATTAATTTTCAAATACATTTGAAATTGCCACTCACATGTGGAAACTAACAGGGCAAATAAATATGCTCTCTGATATATATAGAGTTTTAATAAAAACAATTCTTAGATAAATAGTTGTGATTATCGTTGTAATCAGCACGCCACTGGATCGTTTGACTAAAATTGTAACATCTGATTGGTTGATAAATAATGCGCTGAAATTGTCAATAGCATTGAAATAAATGATCCTACACCGCGTAGAATAACCTCCATGATACCGAAAAGACAACAAATCAATGAGAAAATAGTCATACTAGCCAGGAATTGAGTCGAATGCGAGCAGTAAATCGGTGCGGATGTATTGCATACTTTCGATAGCAGACGCTTGAGCCTAAAGATATTATTATTTCAATATAAACGCAGTATTTTATTAAATATTCATAACAATAACAATTCATGCAACTAAAATTGGTTCTCGAGTGCTTAATAAGCAAAAATCGGATAGTTTATCATTACCAATAAACGAGGTCCAAAAACGGTACGCATGGATAGGTCAAAATCCCTTCTACTCTCTATCTATCGCATTTGGAAATCCCATCAGACGATAAACACCCTCCCTGTGAAAAGTCACAAGAAAAACAATTAGACACGAACAAAATCAAAATTCTACCCATTTACCTGCACAATGCAGTAAATCACAACGCTTTGATAGCTGACATTCTAAAAATTGCAACAGGCTCCTTCACAACGATCTGCAATACATCCACGCTACGTATAAGTCTAACAAAAGACGAAGATTTTCGGTCAATAACTAAATTCTACAACGAAAACAACATCCAATATCACAAGTATCACAATCCTAACGACAAGCCCTTATCTGCAGTCATCAAAAATGTACCACGTTCAGAAAACAACTCATAAACAAGATTCCAGTTCTTAAAGTAACATGATTATACACCAAAGAAAAGAAACCACTGCCTGTCTGCGCAGCTAAACTCACCAAAAATGAGGAAGCAAAACGCATATTCACATTAAAATCGCTATTCCATTATATAATAATCGTTGAAGTAAGAAGAAAATCCAAAAATATACTCCAATGCCGCAGACGTCAGTAGTATGGACATACTAAGAATTATTGTAGCCAAAAATCAGCCAATCATTATCCATGCAAGTCAAATGCAAAGAAAGCCTAACGACCCGCCAAAATGCGCAAATTTTGGAGGAAACCACAATGCAAAATACCGCAGCTGCTCCCTAACATATTTAACTGCTACAACAATGCACACAAACCCAGACCACCATTCCCAAAACAAGCTATGCCCGAAACTCGTACATCAGTAAAGAACAGACCTTTGCAGACAAACTTAAAAGCGGAGATAATCTCAACGCCAATGTGTCTACGATAGTCAACGACCCAGCATTATCCAACTATATTATTCAACTCCTTGAATTACTTGTGAGTAATGCAAGTGTAAGAGTAAGGTGAGGTGTGCCTCACCTCAACCAAATAAAATCTTTGCTTGCCAACACCCTTCTACACAAGCTCTTCAACGGACCATAATCAGTAAAGAATAATTCAGTACTTAACAATCCTCAACTGGAATGCTAATGGAATCTTAAACCAACGCTCCTTACATATTGCTTTCCTGACAAGACACAAGAAAACTGAGACGCACATGGACGAATCAACCTACCTCGAAATCCCTGGCTTCCACGTCTATCGAGGAGTTGACGATATTTATCAAAAACATCCATCTCCAATTTGAATATTGGAAATTTAATGACAAGAGTAGCGTGACCATAGTAAGCGCTTACAAACAGCTAAACAAAAAGCTAGTACCAGACGACCTCAGAAAAATATTCGACACAACTCAACCATTACTGGTCATTGGCGACATTAACGCCAAACACGCCATGCGGAGTCCAAGAGCGTCCAACTATGAGTGTAATAAACTAGAGAACTTCGCAATAGGTAACTCCTTTCAGATACTGGTACCGGACGAGTACACTTACTATCCTTATCGAAGAGATCACGAGTCCGGCATACTTGACATTGTTTTTCAGGAGACTGCAACTACTACAGGACACTACACTTAGGCATATAGGTAACCAATTAACGAGACAAGCCATATGTGCGCGAATGGCAAAGAACAAGAGACGCTTTAATCAAAAACCGACTAAACAATCTTGCTCACCGGATTAAAAGAGAACTCGATCTTCTCAGAGTTAACAACTACAAGCAGTACATAATCAGCTCTAGTTCAGGAGACAAACGCCTATGGTAAACCACTAGAAAGATCCTAAACCAAAGAGAAGAACTGCCCACACTCATATCTGGTTCTGGTAACGATCGCAACATTTCAGACGAAAACACAGCCTCCGCATTCGCTGCACACCTCGAAACGACATTTACTCCCATCATCACCAATACACCTGCACACTTTAACCACGTGATAATTTATATTGCAACAAATGTGCCCAACCCAGACAGAATTAAACTCGCCTCCCTAAAGAACTCAAAACCTATATAGACATTCACTTTCACCAAAAAAGTCTCTTGGTCACTATCTTATTACGAACTTCATCTTCCAGCATCTTACCAGGAAAGTTCCAGCCTACTTAAGTACAACCTTCAACGTCTGTCTAAGACTAGGTCACTTTTCTTTTAGGCATAAAAACTCGCCCAAATTCTAATGTTTGCAAAACCAAGCAAAAACAAAACTAGAGTTAACAGTTACAGACCAATTAGCTTGTTGACTACTCTATCCAAACTTTTAGAAAAAAATAATTGATGTTAGATTAACCGAAGCCATTGATAACATCAACACAATACCTACCTTCCAATTTACTATACTTACTATAATTACTATACACTACAACTTTATTTTTTAATGTCTCGCAAACCTTCGACAGAGTTTGGCTTGAAGGCCTAAATAAATTCCTGATCGTAAATATGCCGTTCGATCTGAAAGCCATCTTATTCTCGTTTCTCGAAGACCGAACCTTTGCCGTCCAAGTGCACTCTTACTCTCAGAATCTAAGAACATCCACGCCGGCGTCCCGCAGCCCAACATTCTGGGTCCAACTCTATTCTGTATTTACATATCTGGCCTACATGAAACCAACGCTACCCTAGCCATCTTTGCAGATGATACAAACAATAAAAATAAAGCAATACCATGACAACCAAACGACTCAGCATTCAAATACCTGGGCATTTATCGTAACACCCGGCCAAGTTGGAACTTTCATATTAATAATAAGGCTATACCAGGCTCAAACAGTTGTACCCACTAATTAACCGCAGTTCTACTTTAAAAATCGAGTACGCGATCTTACTATATAAAAGTCTGCTAAAACCTTTGATCCTGTACGGATCACCGATACGGTGTAATACATGTCAAACCAATATACACAAACTACAGAGGTTTCAGAACAAAGTGCTGCAGATCGCAGGCAACTGGATTTTAGAAACACACAACTGCATCTAGAGCTAGGAATTCTACCAATCGACGATCACATAAAAACAGTGCAATAGTAGATTATGTAATTAGGAGCAAAAATAAAGCTTTATGTGTTGAGACTGGAAGTTGCCGAACGTCAGTGAGGCAGACAAACCAGTCGAAGATGTTTGTAAACCATTTGTTAAGATGTCCTTTACCAACTCAACATGTAATATAAATACTACTAGGGAAACCTCGTCAAGACATGACGGTCAAAAGCATTGAAGGATTTCCCTATATACAACATTCGATGTGTGATTACAATCGTTCGGATCTTCGTGAGCGATTATTTAAATAAACGCAACCAAACGCAAGTTGAAAATTCTAAGCCTAGCACTCCTCTCTTCCGATATATATTCCCCTCTGGCTTACTTCGCCCCGCCGGTTTATTCTACATACATACATACGGAAATTATACCTTACGAATGATAAGAATAACATCAAAAATTGATCTTGTTTAAAATATTATTGAAAACGTCTATTAGTACATATTTCAAAAACATGACATAAACATGGCAAATTTACTGCGTTTTATTCAAACTATATACAAATAATATGTAACTGCTCTGAATAAGCAATTGCCATCAGCTATTGTTTTAATTCGTCTGTTGTCCATAATTTTCAACTATGCGGGTTTTGTCTACGCAACCTAACAATTCTTTAAACATTAACCGCGTGTTTTGAACTCCTTTGAATACATAAGTGTTAATGATTTAAATTTTTTTTATTAAATTTTTTATATAATTTTTTTTATTAAATTTTTTTATACATTTTTTTAAGGGTATAGGTCAATAAAAATGTTTTATTCTTTTTATTCTATGGCCAATATTTCGTAGAAGATTATCTACATCTTCAGGGCTCTAAAAAGTACAAGATAAGCAAATTGTAAATACAAAAGAAAAACTTACTTACTAGAAATATAAAGAATAACAAGACTTTACAAAAAACATAAACCTCAAAAACTACAAAACATTAACGATAGGTAATAATAAAATGGAAAAAAATTATAATATAGAAATTAAAATAGAATAAAAAGAATAAAACATTTTTATTGACCTATACCCTTAGTAAAAAATTTATTACATAATTAAAGGTCATTAAACAATTCTATTAATGATTTAATATACTCGCTTTAATCCACCACGTTTTACCACATATTTCCTCTTTATCGAAAAATTAATTATTTGACAAAAGCAGGTGCTACATTGTCCACAATAATTGTCCTAATTATCAGTGTTGATACTATATCGTACCATATCGATGTTCCAGATGTTATGAACTGAACAGAGACAAAAATGAATGTGGTGCAACACATATATGGATGGCAGATAAAACAAGAGATATGTGTGTTTTTATTATTCGAATATAGTTAGACCCTCTATAACTTCTTCTATATAAGAGTAATAAAAAAACGCAAAAGCAATTAACTTATAGCAATTATAACACATAATTACCAATAGTGGTAATCATGAAATAAATAAAGATTAGTAAAAGTTTCACAGTTTTATTAAAATATAACCTGACAATATTGTTTCGACAGCTATGCTGTCATTATCAAAGGTAATATAATTATAAACAAACACGTCACACATGATATCATGAAATCGGGCATTTACCATTTAAATTGTTCTTTTTGTAGTTCGGTATATATTGGACAAACACTTCGGAATTTTGACATAAGATATAAAGAACACGTACGCCATTACAAAAATAAACATCCCGAAAAATTTAATTATGCCAAACACCTTTTAGAACAAAATCACATAATGACTCCTCAAAATAATATTAAATTCCTATATTTTTGTAATAACAAACGCAAATTAGACATTTTAGAAGCGTTTGAGATATACAAACACAAACTCAGGGTACCTTTAATGAGTGAGCAACTTGAGATCAGTAATTCTCCGTTACTGGAAGTATTAGATATTTATTTCTGATTATTATTATTATTTTATCTAGTTACCTATTTTTGTATCTACCTTAGCGACGTGTTTGTTTATAATTATATTACTGTAGCGTTCTTTTTAAAATAATAACAAAATGCTGTTTAAATCGTCTATTCATAAGAGAAATATTAATTTACAGACACTTAATTAAAAACACTATAACTATAAACTATTTAACAAACTGTTTAAATGCTAGGTATTTACAAATTTATTTGAGGACTATTTATATAAAAACTATTTATATATTACAACAATTATTAACTAATTATTCAGAGTACATTTCACTATGCCGGTCAAACATTAACTGAACTCCTTCTACCCGCGACCTCAATTTTCTTTCAAATCTTTCATAAGTTCTAGAACATAACCGATGAATCATACATGCAGCTGTTGATGAGTCACGTCGATAAGTCGCGTCGATGAGTCATACACGCAGGTGTTGATGAGTCATACATGCAGGTGTTATTGATGAGTCATTCAGTTGATGACTCATACATCTAGAATGTTCGATGACGTCATATGTGGGTTTACTATTCGTTACATTACCTTTGATAATGACAGCATAGCTGTCGAAACAATATTGTCAGGTTATATTTTAATAAAACTGTGAAACTTTTACTAATCTTTATTTAGAAGAAACAATAAACAATAGTGGTAATGCTTGTTTTTAACCTTGAAATTAATTGGCTGCGATCAAGTGGTCTTTAAGTTTTCTGATAGCAGCATATTAAAAGTGTGGACTTACGTAGCTATGTGTAACTTATTTTGCATCAATCTGCTGCAATGTAACTTCCAAATAATATTTTAGCTTCATAATTTCCTTAAATATCTAAATAAACTATTCATCTATTTAATCCGTTCTCTATATTATGCAAAACCAAAAACCATTTACATAACAGAAAAATTCTGTGTGATCTATTTAGATTAATTTATTTCAAAAGAAGAAAGAATATGGCTTCAAGATAATGTTTTTATATTTAACCATATGAACATATCTAAATTTATACTTGCCTAAAATAACCCTTCAGACAAAAAGCTACTATTAAAGTTAGCAAATTACCTAATAAAATTCGTGCCTATAATATTTCTACTAAAAAAAGATGTAATTTGCAAAAGGGCTGTCATTTACCACTAACACCTTTAGACACGCAACAAGAATTTCAAGAATTTGAATGGTAACATTGCGTTCCTTAGAACGTGCAAATTCTGTGGCTTGTGGTCGTGTGATTTGTGTGCTAGGACATTGATATCATAAATTTTTATTAAAATTGTGTAGGTAATTTACCATTTTGGTATAAAAATAAAAAAACAAGTTTGAAGAATGTATGAGCAGAACGTGTTTAATAAAAGATATGAAAAGGTGTGATGAACAATTTATTGATGCTTTGCTTTGGAATTTATCTGTAAAAAATCTATGGCTGAATTATGGTGAAGATGAGTCGATAAAGTGAGATGGATCATTCAAGTACCTAAAATTATAAGAACTAATCTTGTAAATAATTGCGCATTGTTAAAAAAGAGTTCACAAAAGCACAGACATCGTTTTAATTTTCACGTTTCAGTCTACTGTGCCCAGTTCATTAGGGCTTGTCTCAAACATTGTGTAAATTAACTACTGTGTAGCAAATAATACCAGACCTTCCGTCAACGAACAAAGCCTCTTTATCTATTGCGTATACGGCAAATTGGCTTTAGATCATGTTCATTCAAGTTAGTTGTCTATAGTTTATCAAAATGACAACAATTCCCCTATAAAAGTTTTATTAGCAGATTAGTGCATGATGAATGAAGCTAAATTCCATAAAAACAAAACAAGTTGTCTTCGTATTTATATAGAATTACTAAATTAACCAAAATCTTATCGGTAGATAATAAATTATTGATCGACACAAAATAAAGACAACAACATTAAATTAATGTGAAGTATGTACGAATTTAATGAAACTTAGTATAAGTCCGGAGATTCGTACGCACCTTTTTGGAGGACCAGTCAACGACTGGAAGTGGATTAACCGTTTGCTTTGCGGCCACCTAGCAGGATACGACGTTTGCCACTCACTATTTGCCCAAGGACACGCAGTATCCGCCATCGGTAGATCGCGCACAGTTTAAGAATGACATAGACGTCATATGACCATTGCGCGTGTATGTAATGCTCATGCCCTAATACGATTTATTTCCTTGAAGGTAGAAATGACAATAATAGTAAATTTTATTGACTTTTAAGTAAATTCTGCCAGTGAATTGTGTGTTTGCTTCATAATCCAAGCGTCGCAGGCAAATCCCGGGTCGAGCTGGTAATTCTCAATAGCAGATAAGAATTAAAACACCTCTTCCTATTGGATAAGAAGGTAAAACTGTAGACACATTTCAGTGCACTGTTTGATACGATAGAAATCCCTACCGGAGGGTGGAGTTTTCTAGATTCGGCTAAATTTTAGTAAGGTCGACCAAATGATCGACCGCCACCCTGATTATTCGATGCACAATTCTTTGATGCTGCACCTATGACGCTGTGTATTTCTTAAACCACGTTTACCCTATACACGTTAAATCAGTGTATGAATAATTTTAGGATAAAAATGAGATTGCCAACTTGCGAAGACACTTTTGCAACATCTATAACATCGTCGTCATTCACTAGTTCCTCTGGACTCGTCGCCAGCCACTCTCTGTAATGTAGTGTTGTCAATCGGTTAATAAACATTTCATATGGATACAACAGAATTTTGTATTTTTTAATTATATTTATTTAATTTTGATTTTTCTATTTTGTTTTTCATAAGTTATATAACAAGCAATGCCAAGACAATTAAAAATGCTAGTGATTGTGGGAGTATTCTGCATAGAAATACAACGAGAGTGCAGGTCGAAAGAAAGTTTACACATCCTTAGACAAATAACTTCGTCAAACTTAAACTTTCCTACCGGAAAACCTTTCTCTTTCGGCCCTATATACGTAAATAACTATTAGCTGTTAGTGGAATCCGCCAGGCTTGCCGAAATTTTAGTATGGTCGACCATATAATCGAACAATCGGTGCCTATAGACATGAGGAGTGTTTCGCCAACCTGATTTCTCGACCAAAAACAAACACTTAACTTTTTATTTCAATTTTCTGTTAAGAATGCGATAAGGAATGGTTAAAAAATCTGATTTACTAATACTAATTACATGTTTTACAAAAATTTTGTGATATCCCAATAATATTAACTTTTGCAAATCATGTGGTCTTTTGATGGAAACTTGGTTTTTAAATGTTCCAACCTCCAAAAGAGAATTTTGATTCTAGCTTCATTAAGTGTAACCTGTACCATTATCTTTGCAAATAAGGGAGTGTCCCAGAAGTAAAGAGGCAAAATCTAAATAATAATTTATTCTAAACGCTTTAACATATAAAAACTGAGTTTCTGAGGTCATTGACTCCTTGCAATGAAACGCATCAGCAGCAATGCCAATTTCATCAATGGCTTACCAGACCAGGTATTTTCAAAAATATTTTGCTTTAGTTTTAACTTTATCAGTGTTCATGACTGGTTGCATGAAACTATTGCTTATCAAGCACATTTTCTGGATCTGCAGTAATGTAGACTCTAAAGTTAAGTTCTTTTGGTAAACCTTACGGCAACCTTTCTTAGCGCGTGTTTCTTGGTTTTTATAATACTTTGGTGTAAATAATTTTCAAAAAGCCTTCTAAAATGTTCTAAAAAATGAGGAAACCAGTTATTTAACCCTGCGAGCTGCACCTGACGCGAAGTCATTAACGATGGAATCGTAATAAAGTTGTCTTGCAATTGAATGCGCTATAGACCAAATGGCTAAACTATCAAGGACTAAACTTGTCAGTATCTGTTGCCCCATAGACGATCTTAAAAACATTTTTATCAGTTTTAATTTACTGAAGCCTCTTTCGCAAGAAGCCACATTCACTAGTAAGGTAAGAAATATCTTAAGGGTTATGTCGGTATTAGGGAAAATTTCTCTTAGGGAAATTCATGAAGCACCTGGAGCAAATCTAACGATGAAGTGAATTCGGAGTAATCGGAGTTGCCAAAAATCGTATGCGCTTAAATTTTTACAGTCCCGAATTCAGAATTACAAATCCTACACCATTTATATCATGTTCATACTTCAATGTTAAATTTGCAGCATGTTTTCTTAGATTTTCGGTGCAGACCCGGCGACAAAAATGTTGGGGCCTGTTACAGTTATTCCATTATCCTTTTTGGTTCCTTAGTCCTTAGGTTCCTCGTAGTCCTTAGTTTACGAAGTTAGTGTATTGTAGTAGCAAGTATAGAAACAAAGCATTTTTAAATTTTAATAAGCCTTTTTACTCTTATTGCGGTAAAGTCTTTTATAACATTTATAGCAAATGCTATCTTTTATTATAGAGATATTACATGTAACGGATTACATATTACATGGGGCCCCCTATCGCCTAAGGCCCGATACAGCTATTCGTAGTCCCCCCTGTCACTGGGACCGTTTCGGTCTCAGTGTTTTTTAAACGATAAATAGATAAAAAACTAAAATCTTTGGCAATATTGTTCAAGTTAACCTCCACTTAAAATGATTCAATAAAGAGTGAAACTTGAAATACTTGAAACATTTAAGTTTGGAAATTTTACTTTGAAGTTATATCGTAGCCTGCGTCTGCACCTTCATCCGTGTCTTGTCTTTTTACACGTCTTCTTCTTTTCTGTGCAAAATCACCTTCTATTCCTATCTTCAGTGCCGTAACGAGGGCGTGGCGAACAAGGCACCCGCCACGAGCGCAACTGGGTTTGGGGCGTAAAACAAAGGATACCGACCCGGATGAGAGTTGCACGCAGTTTTTATTTTACTTGACCATTCTACTCTACATGAATCAACATCGACTCTCACTGGCCGTTTTTCGTCTCCTCGCCAATTACACAGAGACACGTATTATTGCGCATTGTAATGCGTCCCTCTCTTTCTTACACTCCTAGCCCGCGTTTACATGAGGCAAAAAGCTCAGCCCATCAGAACGTCAGGAGACATGTGACGTTGATACGACGTTCTGATTGGTTGAGCAAGCTACGTCGGATAGGTTGCTCTGCTTTTTCCCGCCTCATGTGAATGCAAGTTCATACAAGAACGATCTATATTGCGTAGTGTGTAGACAAGGCGCTACCGTCGTTGTTGGTCGTTCGTCGTTAAGATCGATAAGATCAGCTTATGAGAAGAAACATTAAATTATGACGATATAATAGATGTGTTTGCAAATGAAAAAGCGAGAAAATTACTTTATGTTTTACTTGCATATTATTCGTTGTTTATATCTGTGATACGAACTATATAAACAACTCCATAATAACCAGGGCATTATAAGCGGGCGTTATAGCCTATAACGCCCACTTATCGTTTACTTTGCAATCGGAGTTGGCAGTACGTTCAATAGTAATTTGAATCATTAGGACAGAAACTATATGTTTGCGTACGAGTGTGTTGCAACACAACAAATAGCGAGTATTTGCAACGTAGTTTCCGGGCGCGTGATCCACGAATTATTTTATACCGACTTCTGCAGAAATTTTTTTAGGTAAAATTTACTTATTCTTTAGATAACATTAGTGTTATTAGTTCTTTTTTTTATGTTGGTAACAACAAAAACAATTGAATTTAAATTGACATATCTCGGGATGACTTTTATAAATTTAGGAAAAGTTGTTACCTTTCGGCAAACAAAAATTTCTAGCTTTATAAATACCTATATATAAACAACGTCCTTGGCAACGCCAACAATTATAAATTAAAACTAATTTTCTACTTGTACAACATATTGTCGTGAAAAATAAAACCTTGTATGTACCACGAGCGTTACTAGATGATAATGTCCATCGGGCGACTTCCATCCCTCGGACCCTTCAGGCTCTCGGGCTGAAACATCGTCGCCCTCTTGGCATTATCATCATCCTAACGCCCTTGGTACATAATAGTATATTATGTGTTAAGGGCTTAATTGAGTGTGTTAGAGCCCGCAGAGTCAAAGCCGAAGGCGCTAAGACGATAATGGGCTCTAAAACACTAATTAAGCCCGAAATGCATGCGTTAGTTTATGTCCGGCATAAGTTTAAATTAATATTTAATTTTAAAATAAAACTAACTTGAAAAGTGCAAAACTTCAAGTAGGTAGATGCAGTGATAAAACTTCAATGTAGGTAGGTGCACTGGGATATAATTACTGTTGTTACTATGGAGACGGCGTTAACAAGGGTAACTATCTTTCTAGCGGGCTCTAAAAAATTTTAGAGCCCTAGAGCTCTAATTTAGCAAATTACGCTCTAAAAACAGGCCACTAAATAGGTCATAATCGCCCGACCGGACATAAAATAACTATTATAACATATGCTGAACTGTTTTATGTTTTTATTATATTAACATATATACCTATGATTTGTATTTCTTTTATTTTGTCGTCATTGAATATGAATTTGTTTTTAAGTAGACTATAGATTATTTATTTATACAAGTACCTTAAAAAATACATTATTGTATATACACTTATACAGACAACTCATTTTGATGAGGTTAATAGTATTTAATATATAGCATTTAGTAAAATTTAACTTTTCATTAACTTGTCATTGGGTTACGGAAAGGCGCAAGTCATACACTTGCCGCAGGCGCTTCATACCCTCGTTACGGCACTGCTTATCTTTCAGCTGATGTAACCACTTTATCAAACATTTTCTGAAAATCTTTATCACGAATGATATGAATCTGTTTGGTCAGTTCCTCTTTCACGGTTTCTGCTCTGTCTACAATTGTTTCTGCATTATAAATATCTGAAGTAAAAACATTTAAAGCAGTAAGAACTTGTGGGATTTGAGTGTGTAAAGCGTTCAGTGCCTTAGATTTATGCTAAATATTCTTAGTAATGCAGTGCCGTACATTACTGTGTAACGCTAGCGCGACTTGCTTTGCGGTGGGGCTGGTGTTACGTAACATTTAAATGTTTTTTCGTATCCATTCCATTTTATTTACGTGCCCCCTTGAAGATCTGAGTTACGGCACTGCTGAAAGTTCTGGCATGATGTGTAATTTTCTTTAATTTTTAAGTTTGTCACATTTTACCGCATAATTTGACACATATATGAAACCTGCATCATAGAAGCACCACAAATCATGTCACGTAACGAGATACTAATGGTGATTAAATAATATACAACAATACCAAACGCATTTAAAAAATGACTGCGATATAATGAGAAAAATTAAGGAGGACTGAAACTAATCAGCTGATGGGATGCAAATTCACAATTGGCGTGAGTAGCAATGCACTGTATGTAGCATGTGACTGTATCAAAAAGAAAGTTGACATTTTTAAATAATCACAAAAGCAAGCTGTGAAATATTATTAAAATATTATATCGATAATAATTTGTTTATTTGTGTATTGGCAACCTCTTTGTATAAAAAAATTCAAGTTTGTGTACAATATACAGCAATGACGCGAATTAATATAAATGAAAGAAAAGTAATTTTGGACGAGTAGTGTAGAATAAAAATGAAGGTGTCATAAATTGATTAATAGTTATTTACATTACAAGCTGCGAAAGTTTATTTTTAGGTGCAAGGTGTTTTTGATTGGCCGAGCCGAAGCGTATGCGTAGCCGAGGTTAGTTAAAAACTAGGTTAGTTATACAACAGTGTTGCTACCAAGGTAATTGTGATAACTGCCACCTTATAATATATTTTAAAAAATTGACAGTTTTACTTCGTTGTCCAGGGACCGAAAGTTTTTCATACCTAGCGATCACCTCGCATGTTTTACTTTCGCTTTCGGTTGCCTTGTCAAGATAGAAAGTTACACTTTCGTAAAGGGGAGAATGAAAAAAAATTAGCGAAACTTGAAGTTCGAAAAACTGTGGAAATTTGGCCCTAAAAATTCACCCTCTAATCCAGGATTAGATAGTAAGGTGTTGAAGATTTTTAAAAGTAAGTCAATGTTGTCAGTACGAGACACTGCGAAAAAAAACAGAAACATCCATAGGAATGATTCAGCGGATAAAGAAAAAGTATAAATAAAGAAAAACTAAAAGGAACAAAACACAATCTGTAGCTGTAAGAAAACTGTACGACAACATCTTAACATAGAAAGACCAGTGTGTTACAATGGACAATAAGACTTACTGCAAATTTGATTATAAAACATTGCAAGCGCCCGAGGTTTACACTACTGAGAAAAATGCATATGTGAGCAAAAAGGACAAGTCGATTTTTGTGAAATATATGGGAGGAAAGGCATTACTCAAAAAATTTGAATGCAGATTTATACCGAAAAGAATGTTTCTAGAAAGACTGTCGCCAATGATGAAAAAGCATAACAGCGCCTACGTTATTTTGGCCGGACCTAGCTGCACGTCATTATGCAGCGGCCACTAGGGAATGGTATAAACAGCATAAAGTCAATTTTGTCGAGAAAGAGCCTAATCCCCCCAACTACCTTGAAGCACGTCTATTGAAAGATATCGGGCTATTATTAAACGACATCTTCAGAAAAACGTTGAAGCTGCAACTAGCCTAGAAGATTTAAAAAAGTAGAATAAGGCCGCAAAAGAAATCGCAAAGAAAGTCGTCCAAAACTGAATACATAACCTGAAAAGGAAAGTGAGAGAACTGGCAAATTGAAATTATTGCACTCTCGAAGATGTTGCAGTTCTTTATCCGTTTGTTGGGCACAAGAAATTTCCTCGTAATTAATTGAAGAATCGGGCATATGAATAAGTTGCACTCTTGTTAACGCGTCAGCGGGAATATTTTGTTGTTTTTGAATATGTCTAATGTCACTAGTATAACGGGAAATATATTCAAGTTGACGAAATTCGCGTGGCAAGTATGCATCACTATTGTTCTTTATTGCCGTACATAAAGGTTTATGGTCAGTATATATATGAAAGTCTCTGCATTCAACATAATACCGGAATTTCTTTAGCGAAAAGTAAATTGCTAAAAGTTCGCGTGAAAAAACACTGTATTTTTGTTCCGTAGGGGTAAGTTTACGTGAACAAAATGCTAATGGTTTCCACAGGCCATTATCCAGTTGCTGGAGTACTCCTGCAATTGTGGTAAATGAACTATCAGCTGCAATACTAATTGGAGCGTCGAGTTTAGGATGTGTTAGTAGTGTAGCATTGATTAAAGCATATTTAGCATTGTTAAAAGCTTGTACTTGATTGCTATTTAATATGATAGGTTTTTGAGAGGCTTTGCCTGGTACAACCAGATTATTTAGTGGTGCTAATATTTCAGCACAGTTCGGAATGAATTTATGATAATACGAAACAAGGCCAATAAAATTCCTAAGGTTCTTTTGATTAGTAGGCAATGGAAATTCTGCAATTGCTTCAACTTTTGTAGTTTGTGGTTTAATCCTGTTAATATTTACAGTGTGTCCCAAAAAGTCAATTTCTGAGACACCAAATTTACATTTATCCACATTTACTAGAAGCCCATTGTCTCTCAATCGTGAAAAGACTTGTTGCAGATGTCAAGATGTTGTTGAGCATCTTTACTAGATATTAAAATATCGTCTACGTAAAAAAATATAAAAGATAAGCCTGATAATATTATATCCATGAATCGGCTCCATGAACTTGCTGCATTTCTTAAACCAAAACACAGCTTTTGAATTGAAAGAGGCCTAGTGGTGTGGTAATTGCTGTTTTGTGAATATCATCAGGGTGAATGGGGATTGCATAATATCCCTTCTTCAGATCTATTTTGGAGAAAATGGTAGCGCCTTCTATTTTCCGAGTGAAGTCACTCAAAAAGGGTGTTGGATATCTGTCAGGAACTGTTATTGAATTCAACCGCCTATAATCTCCGACCATTCGATAAGGTTCCGCTGATGGTGTGTTCTTCTTATTTGGCACCAGGTGGATCGGTGTGGACCAATCGCTAGCTGATCGTTCAAGAACACCTGCTTCCATGAGCTCATTCAAGTGTTTTTCTAGAAAGAGTAGTTGATTAGGATTTAATTTTCTTGGCTTAGCCCTAACAGTAGAATTAGTTTCTGTGTCAATTTTATGAGCAATTGAATGTTGGATAGGTCTGTTGTAATCAAAGGGTTGTAGTAATTCAGAAAACTTCTTATGTAATAGGTTCGTGTAAATGTTGCGATCATCGTTATTGTTACCAATTTCTGAGGATACCTGTATAGGTAGAGAAAGGTTAGTAACAACGGTACTGACCTGTTCAACATGACCATCATGATCATTAGAAGACATGTCTGCAACTCTTGTCGATGTCAAATTAGATGTGACAGTTGTATTGACACAATCAATATTTAAATTATTCGTTTGTAAAAAGTCCAAACCAAGGATAGGAAATGTGACATTAGCTATCAAAAATTTCCAGGGTTGGCGCTGTATATAAGAAATGTCAAAGTCAAGTGTCAAATTTACTGTACCTAATATGGGAATGTTAGTATTGTTTGCAGCTTTCAGGTTATCAGTAAAATTTTGTTTGATTGTATTTTGGAATAACTTAGCTATTTTTGGTGTTATTATTGAATATGGGGATGCAGTGTCAACGATAAAAGAAATATTGTTAATCGTATCCGTCAATTTGATGAAGGATGATGAGGCATTGGAACAAACTCTGCTACCCTCATCATTTGATATAGCAGAACTGACAATTAGTTTTTTTTTCTGATAGGAACAGTTGCCTGTACATTTACGGGCATTGTCTTGGAACCTAGCGTGGTAGTAGCACAGTCTAGATACCTTTGAATAGTCAGCATCAGTAGCAGTATTAACTCGTGGTTTATAATTTGTCGAAACACGAGAGATTGACGTACGAACATTTTGAATTTGCTCTATTTTGCTAGAAAGGTTTTGTACTTGCTCGGTCAGTTGGTCAATCTTATGTTGTAAAGTTGTATGTAGTTGATCAGGTTTTGGAGCCTCGTGTAATTCGTTTATCATATCAAGTCTTTCTATAAGATCTGACATAGGTAATTGTGATAAATTTATTGCTTGAATTTTTAAATGGTTTGGTAATTTCGAATTAGAAAATCTTTGAGAATTTCGCCATTAAAATTGAAGACCTTTGACAGTGTTTTAATGTCAGTTACTAATTCCTTGACTTTACCACTAAATGTCAAGCTAACCAGGAGTTTTGAAATTCGCGAAAGGCGTAAAGGCGTGAGCCTACATGAAAATCTTTAATGGCATTCTTCAAAACAGAATACGGTTGTCTGCGAGGTGCGTTTACTATGAGATCTTGGTGGTTAGCTATAACATCATTTGGCAAGTTCAAGGTTAGAATATCATATCGTTGGCGTTCATCGTTTATGTCGAGATGAATTAGAGTTAACCAGGATTCTATATTTGAATTGTCAAATGTCGGAAATGGAATATGAGCAGCCATATTTAATATGAATTTGATTAAATTATACTTATCTTGATTAAAAAAAAAGGTATATATTCCGATATTGGTTCAGAATCGATAAGCTAGCGATTGTCCAATCAATCCAATTGTAGATGCCGTAGTTGGTTGATGCAGAACTAAGTGCTGTTAGTTGTATGCAGCCGACTAGCACGTGTTGGAAGCAGGACACTTTATAGCTTCGATCAGATCTGCTGATGTCGATTCTTCTTGTTGATTGTTGAGTTCTTTTCGTCGAAGGTCACCAGTATAACGGTTGTAGGTTTACCTGAAGTTATACGAGGGTGGTCCCAGAAGTACCCGACCTGACCAAGAGGTGGCGGTAGTTGTTTGAAAATACACGGCCTACTAGATTTATATAAGCTTCGCTTATATACGGCCGTCTCATTTAAAGTTTTTTCATTGTTGAAAATTATTACAGATTCGTACGTTAAATGGC
Source organism: Agrypnus murinus (assembly GCA_929113105.1). Lineage (NCBI taxonomy): Eukaryota > Metazoa > Arthropoda > Insecta > Coleoptera > Elateridae > Agrypnus > Agrypnus murinus. The sequence goes on along the minus strand of OV816026.1, from coordinate 114,724,385 downwards.
GCCCACTGGTGGTAATTTTACAACAAAGATATTTAAAGTCAGAGCTCAGTCGTTAATTTTTAGGTTATACTTTATGTCAATTGTGTCAAACTGCCTCCGATTGAAGAGATCACACTTAAAGGAAGTACTTCACTTTCAGAATACATGTATTTACTCAGATATTAACAGTAGGTAATAACAAAAAATCTCTTAACAACGATCAGATGTTGTTAAATTATGCATTAAGAACAACACTTATGGCTACATTAAAACTAAAAAACATAGGTACTTCAACAACCACTTCACAGGTACACGTATTTTTTATACTATTGACTTGATTTTACAACGATTGTCATGCTATTATTATCAATAGGTAGTTAGTTCAGAAAAGTTCCCGACTCCATCTTCTTTCTGGAACACTTTCTCAGCTTTACTACAAAACCTGTTAAGACATGATAACAAAATCGTTTTTTACTTATCGTTACCTATCCTATATTCCTACTTATTACCTACCCTTCAAAATTTTAAAATTATTTCTCTGTCATCGCTTTTGGTTTATGATATGCGATATCAAAAATTCTATATAAAGCTAATGTCTTAGGAGACAAATCTTGTCAGTCTCTTTTAACTGAAACGAGTGGCCTTAGATTCAAGTAGATTTCATCAGCTCTTATGTCTAAAAATATTTATTTTCAGTAATGCCTTTCACAGTGAGATTTCTTCATTCCATGGTTATACTTCTAATCGTAGCTTCAGTTCATAGGTCGTGCATTAACATTAGGTGTCTACATCATCTGCTGTGGTAATTCAAGTGCTACAAATCCCAAAAGAGTATTCGTAATTTGTGAAATATTACACTGTACTTATATTATGGCTATTATGTAGTTATTACGGTGTTTCTAGTCTAAAAAAAATCAGTCAATTAGTAATGTTATATAAAATCTAGTAAAACTTACTAAAAAAAGTAAAATTTTCTTATATGTAGGATATTTTGCTTTCCAAATTCCTACTGCAACATATTTTTGTCTTATTTATGTACATTATATTTAAATAGTATGTACAAATGTCAATAAATTAATATTGCACAATAGCAAATGACAATTATTGGTATGAACTATAACCTTAAAATTAACGACTGCAGTCTGAATACAAACCAACTTCGTTGCAAAATTATCGGCAGTGGGCGCCACTTAACGTACCGATCTGTAATTTTTGGATTCTAATTGCAACAATGAAAAAACTGGAAATGAAACGGCCGTATATAAGCGAAGCTTATATGAATCTAGTAGGCCGTGGAAAATATCACTGTATTGGAAAGTACGCAGCCTATAAAGCATGTTTCAAGTTTGAAAGCGCCACGTTGTTCAGTATTTGTTTGGCAGCCATCAATAGTAAACGTTGTCAGTGAATTTGTGAAAATAGAGAAAATTGGTCATCGTTATGTGATACAATACTTTTATTTGAAAGGCCTCACCCCAACCAATATAAAAGCTGAACTGGATTCTACACGAGACCTTAATAGTAGCAAACGATTCCATACAATGCGCATGCGCTGACATCAATCGAATTAAAATTTACTTACCATTAAACGTTTGAAAGTCCAATTCGTCAACAAGAAATTCTACACCGTGTTTTTCCCTTAAATGGTGCACCAAATCTTCGTTTATCCGAAAAGAAGAATTACACTGGGATTCCAAACATTTGTAATTGTGAACACTCTTATCAAATGAAATCCTTGGCGGTGAAGTTTTATTATGGACATTTTTTAAGTGTTTATTTAGATTAGTCTGGGTACTGTATCTTTTCTCACACACTTCACAAACTACCGGCATGATTATTATATAGGTATTTATTAATGTGCAATAAATTGTAAGGGTAGTACACGATGGATTTACGTGTAGATATGTAGTAAAAGTAAAAATATACATGCAATTTTGTTGTAGGACTTAGGTTTTGTTGTTTTTGTTATTGCCTGACTGAGCACAGAACAAACAGCTGACTGAGAGTGCACCGACTTAACAGCTGAATCAGCTGATGAAGATGAAGTGAAAAGCCGCGCACGCCGCATGCGCATTGTATGGAATCGTTTGCTACTATTAAGGTCTTGTGATTCTACTCTGGGTGAGTCTGGTCCTTCGTTTACAGCAGTTAAATTTTGGGTAGCTGAGTTTAAACGAGGCCGTACGAGCTGCCAAGACGAGCATCGCAGTGGTCGACCAAATGAGGTGACGACTCCAGAAGTGGTGAAGAAAATCCACAAAGCGGTACTTGATGATCGTCGACTGAAAATGCGCGAGCTAGCAGACATTACGGGCATTTCAAAAAGTGCGGTACATCGCATATTATCTGAAAATCTTGACATGAGAAAGCTGTGTGCAAGATGGGTGCCGCGTTTGCTCACACTCGAGCAAAAACAGTGTCGTGAAAATGTTTCAATTGAGTGTTTAGCGAAGTTTCACAGCAACAAATCAGAATTTTTGCGCCGTGTCATAAGAATGGATGAAACATGGGTCCATCATTTCACACCCGAGACAAAAGAACAATCGAAACAATGGACTCAAAAGGGAGAACCGGCTCCAAAGAAGGCGAAGACCGTTTCATCTGCAGGCAAGGTTATGGCGTCGGTTTTTTGGGATGCGCGTGGAATAATTTTTATTGACTATCTCGAAAAAGGAAAAACTATCAACGGCCAGTATTATGCAAACTTATTGCAACGTTTGAGCGAAGAAATCAAGCAAAAACGGCCGCATTTGGCTAAAAAGAGAGTGTTGTTTCATCACGACAACGCGCCAACTCACAAATCCGTTATTGCAATGGCCAAAATTAATCAATTAAAGTTTGAATTGCTACCTCATGCACCATATTCGCCAGATTTAGCCCCCTCGGATTATCTTCTGTTCCCAAACTTGAAAAAATGGCTCAGTGGTCAAAGATTTTCCAACCATGAAGAAGTGATGTCAGCAGTTAATGGCTATTTTGAGGAGCAAGACAGTTCTTATTATAAAAAGGGTATCGAACTTTTTGAACACCGCTGGGAAAAGTGTATAGAGCTGAAAAATAAATAAATCTTTTTCCAAAATTTTTGTGTTTTCTTTGTTGGGTCGGGTACTTCTGGGACCACCCTTGTATTATTTTTGGAGTTAATAAAAAACGTGTTTATTTTAGATTTCTTTTATTACTTGTTGTTTATTCTTGTAGCTATGGCAATCACTTAGCATTCCAATGCCTTTTTGAGATAATATCTATGTAATGACTGTCCTTATGACTGAATATCATTACAGTACTATACTCTGGACAAGATCAGTTCATGTTTGAATTCATTTATGTTGATATTTAGTCGAATCTTGCAAAAGCATCGCTTTATGTCTAAAACGTAAGGTCATGTATTTTTAAGTTAAATTTTCTGTATTATTTTGTTAGAATCTGTGTAAACTACAGACGTCTGGAGTACTTTGAGTAACTATGTACATATTTGATATGCAGGGATAGCTGGAGAGTGATGGGTATTCAATGTAATTAAGTTTTTATGAGATTGGTGACAGCTAACCGTTTTTATTAATTTTCTTTGTTATTGTTCAATTTAGGCCATAAGTGTCTTATGTTAATTTAATCGTCTTTTTGGCAGCTATCTTTCAGTCTTTTTAAAATTAAGATTAGTGTTAATTATTAACACATGTTTTTATTTGTGACGTGAGGACGTTCGCGTTATTCCATTGTTTTAGTGTTTTGTGATTGTTTTTGGTGTAAACATATAAAAGGGCTTTGAAAATTTAACAAAAGAGTCGATAAAAGTCATAGGGTGAATCTATGCGCGACTCATGATCGAAACCTAAAAATAAAGCGAGGTTATGACCAATCACATGTTTTCGGATTGTAATTAAAAGTCTATTATATGGAATTGGATACTTAAGTACCTATTATATAAATTAAAGAAGATTTATTTTTACTTACCAACACATCATTCATTTAGTTATATACATGTATGGATTTTGGATCACAGCTGATATGAATAGATGCTGATATTACCGACGGCGCTCAACGGAAATTAATTCAAGAAGTGGTTGCATTGACATTTGGTGTGTCAATTCTTTTATATACAAGGTTGGCCGTAATAAATATTGTTACCCATTGGGAACAAATTTATAAAACAATTTCTATTTCATTTTTGTTAAAGTTAAAAGGGTTCTTTGTGAACAAAGTTTGTTGTTTTAACAATTTCAAAGTTTATTTCAATTTTAAGCAATTTATTTGGTTGAAATTAATTTATTTGATGTGGTTCATGGCAGGTTCACAACCACCAAAATTTCATTTAAACAAGCTTAAGGAAGAATTTTCCTTTTACGATTTTTAAGGAACTTGTGTTTCCATTTTGATTAAATTTCTATTTAATTTTAATAAAAATAAAGAGAAAAAGGTTTTTAATTTATAAATGTGTTTATTTTTATTTTTTTATTTTGATATGGATGCAAGTATATAATTACTTATACAGAGTTTAAGACTACTGCTTGGTGCAGTAGTCACTACTGCAGGATTCCAAGTGCAGTGGTAGTAAGTTTCTCTTTCCAAATACAGGTATTAATAAAATCAATAATTTGCTTATCTCATGCTCAATCGAAACAAAACTGAGTCAGTCTATTGGGAAAAAGAAAAGCTTTGGGTTGTTATATTTGCATTTGTATTAATGCTAGCCAAAATCAAGTAGAACATTTATTTTATTTATTTAGTAAATATCATCCCATAGTTTATATGGCTTGTCCAGAACGTGGGATTTTCTTATAAAATCTTATTCATTTATTTATTAGGTTATTTAGAATATAACATCTCGGACTTTTATGGCTTCCCCGGAACGTGGGACATTTCTAGTACAATAATTTTTATTTTTATTTTTGAATATAACGTCTCAATATGGTTGCAAGTAGACGAATCATTTGAAACTGTTAAGTTGATTTCTTAATTCCATTATAGAAAAACTCTCTGTTTTGAAACAGTACCGTGCGACATTATAGCAGAATATGGTTTGTGACTAGCTCGATATTTTGGATAAGTATTTGGTGTAATAATGCAACCTTTCTAACTAAAGAGAAACTTCCTTGCTGGTTATCTCTAATTCAAACCAAACTTGTAGCCTTCTGCACCAAAATGTATACAATCACTGAGACTGACTATGAGGAACTGAAAGTTAAGAAGTTGTCTTCCTCGTAAGAATCGTCTTTTCATGTATGAGGATAGTGTGATCTATGCACAGATAAAAGTTGGCTGGAGGTTCAAATTTGATCTTTGGTTCTTATCTCCCCTATTATTAAGAGGTACAATTTCTTACTTTGCAATTCTTCCTAGTTAATAGTTACATTACATTTCGGCTAGATTTGATTCGAATTGAAAATAACCACCACGGTAGATTTTGGTTTAGAAAGACCATAAAACCAATTATAGTAATAAAAAGTATGTCCAAATAAAATTGTGTGCACTTTTTAACTACTATCAAAAAACACTGATGTAGGCGTTTTTTGTTCTATATTCTGAAACGTATTATATTTTAACACAAAAAACGATGGACGTCTAAAATTTATAAAAAACTTCAAATTATTTAATACTTACTGCATAACTCAAAAATTACACTGGCTGTTGAGATCTCTATTATGCAAATTTAAATATAAGTGTGGGTGTTAACCCCAAAAGCTTCTAATTAGATAATGGAAATCAGGAACAAAATAAAAACATGCTGAGCGCCACCAAATTGATAACAAAATCTAGGAATCTCAATTTGGGAAGATTCCTCATTTAAGATTGACGTTAGATTAATCAAAAACGTATCAATCGATACTACTGAATTTTATTTAAAAAAAACAAAACATCAGCAATTTGTCGGGCCAAAGCATATCATACGATAAATTAATTTGAAATCTGTGTATTAAAACATAAAAAAAAAGTTGAAATAATAACAAAATTAAAAAATACAAAGTTATCATTATCAAAAAGTTATCATACAAAAAGTAATTTACATTTCGGGATCCCAAATAGACATTACAAAAAACTTAGTTAAAAAAATAAATACCTTACATTTTCAATAATCCAACAGAGTTCAAGATTTCTTACTCAAATAACTTCAAACGCTAGAAGCACAATAATTTAACTTAACTTAATTTTCACAACCAAACTGCTGACCTGAAAAAAAAACAATGCAGGAACAATCTTCTGAATTCTGAACCATATTTATTTTAACGACAAACTTCAACATACGAAAATATTCGATAACTGATAATTCTTTTTTTTGCACTTTCATAACTGGAACGATAATTATATATTAACATGAATACTGTTTGAGGATGGTTATTTTAATTTGTAAATTTAACTGAAATTACTGATTCAATCTCTTCACAACTCTTTCATTAAAATCCGGTAAACTGAATTATTTGCGTTAAATCTATTATCATTTAAAAACTTGAAACGGTAAACCACCGAATATCATAATAATTTTGGCCGGGGGTCTCTCTTTTCACGAAGAAGGCACAGGCCTCCCCCGCGTGGCAAACGCCACCTTGCTTGGTTGTGTCTTCAACCAGCCCCTATTTTAAACTTACTTCGACTGACTGTAAACTAAAAACTATTTCGCGGTGGTATGATTTTTGAGGAGGGCGAAACTGGAGCATTCCATGAAAAACGGCAAAACAGGCTAATCGTAAAAAGTATTTTCTGTAGCTTATTTGAAAGCCATAACTGATATGGCTTATGATGAAACATAACTGAATATCAAGTACCTTCTCTGTATGGTAAAGATATATGTGCTAAACTCATGCTCATGGTTTGACAGAAAAATTAAAATTATTCACTTTTAAATAAATATTTTTTATGCACGTTACGGCAGACTTTTTGTTTTGTAATAATTATTACATTCATTTATGATCACTTTTATTATATCTATAGTTTTGGACAACATTTTTTCCTTTGTTAAAAAAATATTGCTTAGAGATTCTACGCAGTTTAATTAATTATTCTTATTAAATAACTTAAGATTTAATTGTGGTATTTTGTATGTCCCCCACGTGACACCTACAAATCTTGCAGTAGAACTTTAGTGATTTACAGTTTTCTAAAAAAAGTTATTTTATTAATAACTGCGGTAACAGTACCATAACTTATAAATATTATAACTAAATTAAATTATAGAATAACACATTAGACACATTTATAAACTTGCCAATACAGTGCGTCACGTGCAGGACATGGAATGCTCCAACTTTAAACAATCCAATAGAAAAGTGGCGGGATATTCATTAGCCAATAAAATATGTTTACGTCATTTTCTTCTAGCAAAATCTCGAAGGATCTTGAGGGAATTCCCTTTTGAATCTATACACACAAAACTGAAGCTAATAACACACACAGATGGTGTCTAGACGACCTATTCCAGAAAATTCCTTTTGACGGTAAATTATTTACTAAAGAAATTGTAACTTTCATACATATTTAACTATAAGGAGATTTTTGTTAACTCCAATATTAGATTTTAGCCCTTATAAGCTCGGAATTAAAAACAATTTTGTTTTTCTACAACCTCTATTTTTCGGAAAATAATCTTTTAACACTGTAAAGGCGGTGCTTTTAAAAGGGAATACGCAGATTTTTCTAGAAACAGATTCTATCGATCTGGGAATGTTTCTTTTAAAAGTGACCCCCTGATATTTTAAAGGACTTATTTTATGCAGAATACCAACGTATTTTTAAATAAAGAAAAAATATACAATAATATGCAGGACTGCACTAAGCGTTTTTATCAATTATGCAAGAAATTGCATTTTTAGGAAGTTAAGAAAATGAACCGTTACAGAATATAACATTGAAGTCGGTTTCTCACCATTCTAGCATTTTAGAAAACGTAAATTTAAATGACAGTTTCTTTCGGCTATTGTAGATAGAAGAAATATGGTCTGTGTAGGGAAAACCGTGATATAAAGTGCGAAGGTGTCGAAGTGAAATTTGAGGTGACCTATATTATCCTCGGCTCCCCTTTATTGCGTTCCTATTGATATAAATAACATTTAATAAAATACGTATGTGCTCCTTGACAATTTATAACCTTTTCGTGTAGCCCTTATATAACAAACAATTTAATTAATGCTATTCAGACGTAGTTTATTTGATGTGTTAAAAGTGAAAATTATTTATTTAACTCTAAAATGTATAAATTAATTATGGCTTGTTGTGGTGTTACTAACAAAGCTTTCTATTGTACAGAGACGGCGAGAAAACTTTACTTATCACAAAGGCTAGATCGGCGGAGCAGTACGGATGGAGGTACGGATCCATGTTTTGTGTGCAGCTGCAACCACAAACCAACCCCTTTGAAATGTTGATAAACTGAGCTCTGAACTTTGAGAAATAACCTTTACAACTCTTTGTTACTAGTACACACATATTTCAAAATTATTAATGTTTTGCAAAAGTAAGGAAAAATCTTCTAAGCTGAACAATATATTTAGTGAGACAGTCAGATCGCATCTTTGACAGTTATCGAAAATTTATAACCAATATCGACAGCCGTAAGTTTTCAGTTTATTCATTTCAAAGGTAAAAGAATTGGTTTTTTCAGCACAGTTGTTGTTGGTGTTTATTTTACAGTTTGCAGCAGCAGTGTGAATTCTGTAGAAATATGTTTTGGATTTTGGAATTTTATTCTCGCTTTTCAGCGTTCACTTTATTTTATGGTTTTCTTATCGTTGTTGTATATTATAAGATTATTGAGTTATTTGAAGTGTTCTTGGCACATTTTATTTCTTGTTCGTTTGTATTTTATGCGTCCGTTTATATTGTGTACAATTTGTTGCAAAAAACTCCCAAGATTTTGATAAATGTTAACATGTGAAGAAATTCGTTTTGCTTTTGTTTGTATTTTTTATGAGCTTTGTGTATAAATTAAGCGCTTTGTACGTTGTTTAATCGATGTTGAGGGGGTTTTATTACTCCAGTAGTGTAAATTAACGCTTTTGTGTAATAAAATAGTGATATAAACTGTTTTCGAGAAAACAACAATACCGAAGTGATATTTTATGCAAAGAATGACATTTGGTATGCTGCTTGTGTTATCGAACTGCTAATGAAACCAATTTTCCATAGCATAGCATTTTAGAAATACAAGAAAATTGGATAAAGTTATTTTAGAATTTTTATGTGCATATTAACAAACACCACTCAGCTCAAGGGCTGTGTATTGACTTCAAGAGAGAGGAAACCTTTTGTTTCTGGATTTCTTTTTTGAGAGGCATCAAGAAATTGAGATAAAACTCGTATAATCAAGTATCTTTCAACTGTATTGTCGCTTACCACATACAGTACTTTTTATACAGGGTGCGCGATTATTTGATATCTCCTAAACTACTAAATATCAAGAAGCTTTCAATATAGAAGTTTCTTGGTTGGCAAAGATGCATACTTTAAAAATATTTACAACAATGCAGGATGTCTCACAAACGCAGGACAAATGAAACTAGGCTTTTCTTGAATGGAACACCCTATATTTTTTACTCGGAATTCATTCAATTATTTTCCTAACTTTTTCAGTATTGTAACGTCGTAATAAATAAGTCACGGTTCATTCATTTACTTAAATTTTAAAAACATTTGCAGATAGTTTTAAAATGTTTCCAAATTTTGTTAATGTACAGGGTGTTCGAAACATACCTTCAAACTTTGATCAAATTAACTCAATTTCTTCAAATTGAACATCCTGTATGTTTTACCGAAAATTAAGACTTTGACTAGCGCTTTATCCAATCCTAAAATATTTTCTTCGTTAGGCGCGGTGTTGTCAATAATTATTTTTTTTATTAAATTATTACATTATTACGTTGTATAAAATAGCTCTATTCCAATAATTTTAGATTATTTAAAAAATAAATAAAAAAACTTTGAAAAAAACATTTTGACTCTGAAGGTGAGCAATAAACTTTTGTCTGACATTTATCAATGTCGCTTGTGTAATACTTGGAAAAACTTCCCACATTCTTTCTTTCATATACGAGGTAAGTCCCATAAATTCTCGGCCTGATGTAGAAAAAATAAACTAAATAAAATGTAATAATTTTTATTTTTCAATATAATGTCAATTAACCCCTAATGTCAATACACTTATTACAACGTGGAATTAATAATCCAATGCACTTGTAAAAATAATCTGAAGTCTTTCCTTCAAAATGTTCAATTACAGCTGCTTGCAACTCGTTGTCGTCCTTAAAACACGACTCCTAAGGTCTTTCTTTAAATTGGGAAATAAATAATAGTCACTAGCAGCCATATCCGGACTGTACGGTGGATGATTCAATGCTTCAAAGACGCATTTGCGTATGCCGATGCACCGTATGAACGGGTGCATTGTCGTATAATAATCGAACACCTCTTGTCAATTTTCCTCGACGTTTTTCACAAACATTGTTTCTCAATTTATGCATTAAAGACGCATAACATGTACTGTTAAAGTTGTATTGCGTTCTTTAAAATCAATCAGTAAAATGTCGTCATAATCCCATAATATTGTTGCCATAACTTTCTTTGTCGATTGAACGAATTTCGCCTTTTTGGGGCGAGGTTTATCGGGTCGCCGCCATTTCATCGATTCCCTTTTGGATAGAGGATCATAATACAGAACCATTGTTTCATCTCCAGTGACAATGGACTCCAAAATCGGCTTTGGGTCGTCTCCACAAAAGTTTAAAAACGAGCGCGGACATTCGGCGCGACGTTGACGTTGAACAGCAGAAAGAAGACGCGGTACCCATCTTGCACTAATTTTATTCATACCCAAATGGTCATGAAAAATTAGGCGAACACTTGTTTCCGACATGCCAGACATCACTGCTAACTCTTTAACTTTCAAACGGCGATCTTCTAATACCATTTCTTCAATGATTGCAACTTTTTGAGGTCTTACCGCTTCAATAGGCCGACCGGTGCTCTCATCACCTTCAAGAGATTCTTGCCCCAAACAAAAACATTTTGACCACTTTTTTACAGTGGAATATGAAGGAGATAAATCACCATAAACGCCGTCTAAACGTTTGATTAGACGTGTGCCCTTCTTTTGTTAAAAGTTTAACGACCGCGCGGTACACAATTTCCGTTAGCTGCGACATTTTCATGCACTCGTCACGATGCTTGAGTGGCTACTAAAATTTAATATGCTTTTAGCCGTAATATATATATATATATATATATATATATATATATATATATATATATATATATATATATATATATATATATATATATATATATATATATATATATATATATATATATATATATATATATATATATATATATATATATATATATATATAGTGTAGGCCACTTACATGTTCAGCTATGACGCAATCGAGTTTGAACATGTTGGCATCTGCAGAATCCTGCCGGGCCGAGTGGCGTTTACCTAGTATGTACCAAACATTTTGCTTATCCCCTTAAAAAAGTTCATACTGGTCGAATCGGGAGATCTACCAAGCCAATTAGTTGGTCCTCCTCTACCCATCTATTCCCCTCCAAAAGCCTGATCAAGATGGGGCTGTACTCCTCTATGGAAATGTGCAGGAGCACCATGTAACCAAAACCACATATCTTTAACTTCTGCTGAAGCATGCCGCAGTAGATTTTCTTGTAAATACCGCAAGAATTATCTTCTATATTAAAAAATATCCCTTATATCAAAAAAACGTTGGTCCAATTACACAATCATTATATTATTATAGCAATTAATCCCTAACATTGAGCGACTGTTCAAATTCAAAACTCAAAACAGCATGAGGAATCTCCGATTTACAGGACCGTTTGTATTCATCGTTCTCAAAATCGTAAAATCGTTCTCAGTAAGATTTTGGTAGAGCTGACCCTGATAAGGATGGAATCTGTCTTCTTTTTAAGTATTTTTGCCACTGGCAAATTTTTAATAACTAGATCTCTGCTTATTTTTCTGACATTTAATTCCCAAATGTCCGCCCTGGTTTTTTCATATTCAACTCTCACTACTTTATCTGTACTGTCTAGTCTTTTTTTCAGTTTTCTATACATATTTTTCGAAAGTTTCATTCGCACGACTAAGAGACAGTTTCCATCGCTTTTTCCTAAAACTTACATTTATTAATTTTGGAATAAGGAATAGTTCATTTTAGTAACAAAAAAAGTAATGGCGTTTTCAATTGGAGCCCAGATTGCTCAATTGCAGATTGCTCTGCGGTTACTCGCAAAACGGGTGTGACGTCATTGCTCTTATGTAGATTGACTTTAGATTGATCGAAGAGTGATTCACAATACACAACCGAATAAAATAATTTCGATCGCCGTGTGTTTGTGTGACCATTATTATATAAATTATTATAACTAATAATAATAAAACACCTGGCAATACTAAGATGGTCAAGTGTTTTGAAACATGGCGAGGAATTTATTTATTAAACGTGTGTCCCAAAAATGAGCAAAAATGATTAATAAAATATTGTATTGCGTACCAATTATTATGGCAAATCTACCGATTCATCAGAAAATGAATTTATCGTCTCCAGAAAATTACGAACTTTGCATATTGGTTGTTTCTTATTTAAATATTCAATAATAGTTACAATTTCCTTGTCTTTAGACGAATCTGATGATAAAAATTTCCAAAAAATTTAATAAAGCCAAAAAACACCTTTCATCATCCATAATAATACTTTGAATGCCTTTTTCCAGTCAAAGTAACGCAGATACGAATGATTTAGAGGTTAGGTTTTTGTTTTGATCTGAATTGATCTGTCTCGTGGGACAGATCAATGAAGAGCACTCTCGGTGTGCTTTTACACAGAGCGCTTGCTGCAATCGAACACGCAACTCTCGATGACCGGAACGTCAGGTGAACCAATCGAATACGGAATTTGCTCTCAGAGCAATCTAAGAGCACTTCAGAGCAGTCAATTGAAAACGCTATAAGATATTCTGAATACCAAACGTCAAAATGACAAGTATCATTGAAATGTTAATTTAGCTTTAATGATTAGCCAAGATGATTTAGAAGCTAATGGCTGGTTCAAACGTTTTTGGAATTCTGAAAAGATAAAAGCCACTTATTTGACAACTACTGCGGATAAATAATATGTCTAAATATCAAGTATTTTGTACTCAAGTGCAAACTTTGAACGGTGCACTTATTGAAACAAATATTTTGAGATTAGTTAGAATGTTAGCAGAAGTTATACTGTTTGTTTCACCCAACTAATATTATAGTACAGCGGTCACACCGAGCGCGTACCCACTTTATCCCGGAACCTTCAGCATGCGCTCTTAAGGTTGCCCATTGAATTACCGTGTTATAATTTCTAAATTAAGAATTACATGACTACTCCGTTCTAAATATATGTACAATATGTACATCCAATAAATTGAGACATGTGGATGGAAGAAGCTTAAAGTGTGGATAGCTTAAAATTTGAAGGAAAAAATTTATAATTTGGCAATCCCGCACTTATTGAAGAAGATATTTTACGATTAGTTAGGGTGTTAGCAGAACTCTTTCTTTCCGGTAAGACATACAGGGTGTTCCATTTGAAAAAATTGAGTAAACATGATTTAATGTTATCAAAATTTGAAGGTATGTTTCAAACACCTTGTACATAAACAAAATTTGGAGACATTTTAATAGTGTTCGTAGGTCCCTGATAATACTGTCTACAAAGAATGTTCTTAAAATGCAACTAAATTAATAAACTGTAACTTATTTACAAAACTGAAAAATTTACGAAAATAATTCAGAAATTGACAACGTCGCAACGGATTAAAACAATAATCTACAATTAAGTCTACTGTTGAAGAGACAACTGATAGGACAATGAATTCCGTGTAAAACATATAGGGTGTCCCGTTAAAGAAAAGTGTAGTTTCACTTTTCTCGCGTATGTGAGACACCCTGTATTATTGTAAATATTTTTAAAATATGTACTTTTGCCAACCTAGAAACTTCGGCATGGGAAGACTTTTTCAATCTTTAGTAGTTTAGGAGATATCGAATAATCGCTAAATTACTAAATGGACACCCTGTATATGTTTGGTGACTAATAATGCAGTTATATATTCTACATTTAAACCCGTCATCACCGGAAGCTATTACTAACTGAGAAACTAATTGTTCACATAATCTCAGTTATACGTACGGGTGCTAGGCTATCAAGATTAATATGTGGAATATGATTCTAAGTGTACTGAATATTAACCTAAAGCAACTGAAGTAGGCTGTAGATAGTAATCTGGGCAAATTATAGTAGATATGTTTTCTCGGTCTTACATATCAAATTTACTATCGCAATAACATTTAACAAGGGCTACCACACTTACCTTTGACATTCTTCTTTTAATCTCTCTTACATTTGTTAGAAGAGAGCACAGTTTCTGGTGGTACAACAAATTATTTCCGTGCCGGATGGTGCACAAGAAAGATGCAGGTAGCATCTTCTCAAGTACTATCAATCGAACCTCTTCAAAGTACTATCCATAAAAGACATATTTTAAACGGTGTCTCCTAACCACACATTATACAATAAAACCTCACTATTAGAGACACCTTTGGGACGTGCCTATGGTGGCTCTTATATCGAGGTGTCCCTAAAATACTAGGGTTGACCTCCAACTGAACAATTGATTTCAAAGAGTTTTAAGATGCTTTCGTTTGATTTCAAATTGTTTGACCGACAATATTGAATACTAATTACATTACTACATTAAATACTATAATACGTATAAAGAAATAAGAATTAAGTTTTTACCTGAAACTGTTCTTAGTAATGAGATATTTTTATAATGAGTTGTAGACTTTTTTGTGTACATCTTTTTTATAGTCCAGGGCATGTCCATGCCAAATCAATCAGGGTCTATACCTCCATGTCAGGGATTTCTATGATTTTTGATAGTTAAGATTATTTTATAAAAACTACCAATTTTCAGATTTTTTGAACATGTTGTTGATTTTTAAATATTCAAAAATACGTCAATTTTTCTGCGATATTGATTCACGTTAATGAAAAGGTTTTAACATCTATTTGAGCTAGAATAATCTTGGTTTCATCTTAAAGATCCTTTTAAGGGCTATCTTATGATATACATCATGACTACATTGACTGAAAAATATTGTATATATCTTTTCCATCTCAAAAACACCATTTTTGAAAATTTTCAAAAAATATATATTAAAGAAAGATATTGTGGAAGTATATGTGCAAAATTTTAGAATGGACAATGATGGAATCATGGTAAAATATTTTTTTCAGATTACATTGGAATTTTAAGAGATTGTATCATAATTAAGGCCACCTATTTGACCTAATTCAATTACTTTTATTGATATTGAAAAATATAAGGTAAAAATATGTTAATAGCTCTCATCCTACTCTCTTTAAGCATAATAGGATATAAAAGACTTCCATAATTAACAGTTACACTCAAGTGTAATGTTGAAATAAATCTTAAAAGGTTTACCGTCGACCGATGTACGATGAAAGCAGTGGTAAAATATGTTGAGGAATTTTTAAAAGATGTTTAACGGTTACTAGTTAAGCTAAAAACTTATAACTTTATGGCTAAGATGCAGGCGCCATTCTATATATTGATGAAAGATACTCTGAAGGAAACGGAAGCACTTGTATAATGTGAGTGAGCGGAAAACTACAGCTTTGTTTTGCAAGACGAAGTACAGTCTTACCATTGGAAGAATATATAAGCAACAATCCACCCTTGCTTTATATACTTCAGGGAAAATGGAGACGTCAGGCACATGCATGTAGTCTTCCTTTCAAAGTGCTTCTGAGCAACACAATGCTGTTGCTGTATACACATTTATGAAGAAGCTAATTCTAATCCCAAAAGCCAAAGATTGCAGCTCTAAGAAAGATGTGTTACTTTTCTGATGTGAGTGCTGCACAATATAAGAATTGTAATAACTTATTGAATTTGTCCATCTTGAACATCAAAATGATTTTCAATTAAAGGCTGAATGGCCTTGATATACTTTTTTTGCTTCTGCCTGTGGGGAAAAGTACCTGTGATGGGTTTGGCTCATAAAAAGATTGACTACAAAGGTAAGCATGCAGCATACATATAGTTTCCGAAACTGTTTTCTTCCAGAGATCTTGCTAGTCGCCAGAATTAAATTCAGACTACATAACTGTTGCATATGCTGATGCATGGTGGTAGCAGGTAACATGCTTTCTTGCAATACAGTTAACTTTCTACACCCCAAAGGACCGTCAACATCTTTTGCTTACCCAGTTGTTCCGGGCATACAACATTCCTACAAGCACAGTGCCCATACAAGTAGAACCTGTCACATCTACTGGCCATGTCTACACTTTAAGTAAAGCTGAAAGCCGGAGGTCGTCACACTTGTTAGTTCTAAGACTTAAACGCATTGGTTAGTAGGCATTTGGCATATGAATCAGCTTTATTATTATTAAACATTGGCATATGAAAAGCTATCACACAGCAATTTTAAGTAAGCAAGCCTGATTGAAAATTTTTCAATAGGACACTTAACTGTAAATAAGGCATTAATTAAGACTTTTGTATCATATTAGGCTTAAAGAAAGTAGGATAAGAATTATTAAAATATTCTTACCTTAGATGAATGTTCCAATACCAATAATAATAATCATTTAGGTCAAATATAAAGACGTAACTATTCGTATTTATACATCTCGTGTAGCTGTGAAGAAAAAATTGTTTTGCTTATGATCCTATGATTGTGCCATCCTGAAACTTTACAGAGGTTTTTTTTTAATATATCAATTTTCGAGAATTTTCAGAAATGGTGTTTTGAGATTTTCGAAAAAAAACATTTTGTGAAAAGAAATAGAAAATAATATCCTTTCAATGTAGTTATGTTCTATATCGTAAAATAGCCCTTAAACAGGGCTTTAACATGAGCTTAAGATGAGCTGTTTAGCTCAAATAGGGGCTGAGATATTTGCAGAGAAATTGACGTATTGTTGAATTTTCAAAAATCGTTACCAGGGAAACCGCATGTCCAAAAAGTCTGAAACTCTAGTCTCAATGGGTATATTTCTCACACCAAAAATCATGGTAGGTAATCTAAAACACAAAAGTTGAAAATTAATTGTTCACTGGTCTATTTGTCATGTAATAACCCGCCAGTGCCTTTAATAACCAGGTATGTATAAATACATTTTAAATGGCAATGAGTCAGAACCGGTCCAAAATGTTTCTAATCGGGTGACTTTAATATGAAGGTGTCTTTAAGGTGATGTTTTACTGTATTTTGACTACTGCCAATACATATTTCCGTAACGATGTTACCTTTTTCTCGGCTTAAAACCATCTGTGGTAACTAAAGAGGAAGAAAAAGGTAATATCGTTGCCGAGGTAGTATAATACGTATCATCATCGTAGTATAAACGTATCGGCATTCGTCAAATACATTGTATGGTTAGGAGACACTGTTTAAACTATAGTGGTGTAATAGACCACAATCCTTACAATCTATTATTATCCATGACAAGCTTTGGTCGCTTTGCGACGGGCTTACTTATTATCTATGTCGCTTAAAGTTTCGAAAACAAAATGCTGGGGTGTTAAGTCCTGATTCCTTAACTTTGAACAGTAAGTAATATCCTATTTCATAATAAATAAGCAGAGTTATTCGTATTTGTTGCCATCACTTTATTTCTGTAATCTACAAACAAGAAATTTCTCCTCTCTTGAAGTCAATTTATTAACTCTCCCTCTTGTTCTCTAATGCTGTTAATATTTTTTATCACTTCTACTACTTTTTAGAACATTATCTTCTAAAACTTCATTTCTTAAAATTTTTAAAATCCTCAAACTAATTGAGTTATTATTAAGACTTGACAAGCAATTTAATGAAGCAATGTGTAAAAAAATCAAATAAAAAGACCCTCGAGTGAAAATATAAATTGAATAAGACAAAAACTGCTAAGTAATTTGTATGGAACATTATGTGATGATACAGTGAGGTATCGTTTCAAAAAAATGTGTTAAGTTTAACGCCAGAGAAAAATTAATGGTTTTAGGGGTTGTAGGAAGATAATTAATTAAAGTCAATGTAAGAACATAAATAATTTGTGATTTACTATTTTCATTAAATGCTTTTATTGGAAAACCTCTCTTTTTGAAGGTCTGTTTTACTACACAGGGCATCCCTCAATTGACAGATATAAATAAGTAACTGAGATATGATAAATCATTTTTTAGTCCATGGTGTAAATATGTGGTATATATTTTATTCGGTTTTAATTTCAATGTTTTTTATTAAACAATATGTACATATTTTGCAGTTTTTAACTTTTTAAAGCAACAAGTTGTTGCTTTGCATATTCAACAGAAAAATGTTGTCATCGATTTACATAACTTGCCATAGGTACCTAGTTTTAGGTACTTAACTCCACAAAAGTTCTTAGTCTTTTGATCAATGTAAATTTCAACTACTTACAAAAAAAACTGTAATACCTTTAATGAACGAACAGATTGAGCTCAGTAATTATCCGTTATTAAGTTATTTAGTTAAGTTATTATCTATTTATTATATTTACCTTAGCGATGTGTTTGTTTATATTTATATTACCTTTGATAATGACGAAACAATTGTCAGATAGATTAAAATAAATTTGTGGAACGTTTTATTAATCAGATTTGTTTATTTCATAACTAATTGTAGTTAAACATGAATCTCTAAAATTGAGATTTTAACGTCATCTGGTTAAATTTTTCTTTTTCTATAAAAATAAATATAAGAAAATTTACAAAATAATTAGTAGATGTCGCTTAAATAGCAAAAATAAAATTAGGTAGAAGTGCAAAAGCATTGACAGCAACATGAAAAGTTCTCTATTTCTTGTAAACATTCTTTAAATCGGATTGAATCTAGCAGCTGCAGACTAGCAGCCGGAGTTGATTGTGAACGAACCTTGCTCCCAAATTTATTAACCGCAGACTTTACGTGCATTATAGCAGAAAATGTGTTATTAATGATTGAAACAGTAAGATTGGTTGCATAACTGTCAAGGGTGTTACTGCATTCGACGTGTTATTTTAATAATGGAACAAACCAGTTTTATAAATATGCAGGAAATTTGTATGTTGAGAGATATAGAAAAATCGCACTGTATACAAAACATAGGTAGAGTCCTTCATAAAGGTTTTTTTAAATAATCTTGTTTACATTTTATTTTTTTACATCTATTTCAGTTTTACTCGCCTTTTCGCAAATCACCAACATTACACTCCTGCAAGTTTGTTTATTTTTAAACTTTTATTTTATCCCTGACCATTTCTTTTAATGCCAGTCTTTACGACATTATTGTCAGTCATCAGTATATCAGTCCACCTCTATTTACATTTGAATATGATATTGATGATGATTTTCTCATTAAATAAAAGCAGTAAATCTTCATCCAATTAATCACAGATTTTGCACAGTTGCTTGCAAAATTTGCTTCCCAAGTGGTACATTTAATATTTTGCACAATTATTGTACTGCTTGTTTTTTTTACCGGTTTTAAATGTTCTTAATCTTGATCTTTTGAGGTTTTGCTTTTGTTGTTCATGTTATTTGGCGTGTGGTTTTGGTATTTAACTACATATGTACTTTTCTATTATTTAATTATAACCGTGAGTCATCAGTGGCGTAACTACGAACGATTGCGCGTCCCTGCGAGACTTACGTTTGCGCCCCTCATATATAGGTAAGTAACTTTTGTAAAAATAAAATCTGCAATAACTAAAAATAATTCTCTTTAACGAATTTGTATTATAATGATTAATGAGATTTAACACCAATTGGGCTTTAACGCAGGCGAATTGGGCAATTAAACTGTCAAAATTCATTGTTTTTACTATTTCCCCTATAAACTCTCTTAATACATTTGGAAAAACTTTACATTCTGGTCCGCCATCCGCACATTCTATATTCGATGCGTCTCATCGAGCTCAAGAATAGTGTCCCAACCTAACCTAACCGAATCTAATCCAACCCAACCAAACAGAACCTAGGCTTGCGTTATTCATCAATTCATACGTGGTTTAATTTAGTTTTTGCTTAGGTTAGATTAGATTAGGTTATGTTAGATTAGGTTAGGTTATGTGAGGTTAGGTCCCATGTGCATTAAAACATGCATTTTTAGATAGGGTGGGCGAATTAATATGGGAATTAACATTAGCAGCTTTGGCGAATATTTCAAAAACTACTGCCCCCCCCCCAAATTTATCACGCACGACGAAATTGTTTCAGTTACTGTTAGCGTCGCGTCATCGTCAAAGCAGATAAATAATTACCACTTAATAATTTAATTATTCTTATTTGAATACCTATTATTATTGTACCATAATATCCTCTAATTGTTTTGAGCAATGTATATCCATAAATACCTTTTATTGTTTTCATATAATGTTTTTTACCCCAAGGCTTGTTTTAAAATTTCTATTGCTAACGAAATAAAATTTCACGCAAGCAGCGCCCTTCGGATGGTTACGCCCCCCCGCGTCGCAGGGTCTGCAGGGGCGGTAGTTACGCCACTGTGAGTCATTCTGCTTGGTCTTATCCGCTTTTTTATATTTAAAATGTATTTTTAAAATTGTCAAAGGATTATCAGACTTTCTTTTCATCTTAATTCGAAGGTCAGTGTCATACCGTTGCGTAACGTTTGAGAAGTAGTGCCTTGGCGAGAACGGCATCACGAGGACAAGATACCAACTGGAAACAATTCTTGGAAATCCTCAAAGACCTATTCCCTTAGTTATCTGTTTTACTCTTATCTGTCAGAAATGACTTAAAATGCTTTGTAAAATCTACCATGGCCTACCACTCCAGAGTGGTCTACCCAACAGGAGCAATTCTTCGAATTTTCAAAAATTATAATTTTCAATGATTGCTTCTTTTGGCCTATCATACCAGATATACATTAGCATAAACATATATCTTTTAACAGACATGTGGGAAAAGGGGCGTGAAAGTGCACCCAAACAAACAAATGAAGAATCTAGCTCAATGCATGACCAATAACTGTGAAACACATTAAGATAATATGATAGTATGAATAACATCTGATATTACCTCGGCTGTTAAAGAAAATCAGCAGCGTACGTTAGGATTGTACTTTTTAACATTTCGTTTGTCATCGTTGAATACATACACTTTAATAACGAGTTACAATTAAAAGTTTCATTACAATAGCAATGGTCATAAGACAATGAAGACCTTTAAAAAAAACTAATTGCAAAAATTTTATTTTGTACGTATATTCGATTATAATGGAATATACATTAAGCATCACGTGAGCTCTCTAAATAAAATCAGTTTCTGAACTACTGAATCATTCCAGGTCATCTGTTGTTTCTCTTGTCAGTTAAATTACTCGAGTCGAGCACTGATCATCGCGTCTCGCTGCGATGCATTTTGCATTTTCGCCCTCGTGATTTCTGTGACCTAAATTCTTGATTTGTTTGTTGGGTGTAGCATTCACCATCCTTTTTTATATATCTCATGATGCACGAAAACCGCTCGCATTCGTATTCCGCTGACACAGCTGCGGTCACTGGCTTGCCTCCCGCCTTTCCTTTTTTTCACCAAGTGTCAAAAATGCAAGCCCGTGCAAACCGCGGTCGCCGATCAGAAACGACCAATGGAGGCGCAAGGAATAGCCAGTCTTCAAACTGATACGCAAACCTGCTTTAAAACACCTTATACCAATTAACAGACCTTGCATTTGTAAAATTTATCCGTCCTAATTGAGTTTCTAATAACTTTTGTCCTCAGTGCTACTTTAAATCTGGGAACTGACCATAAGACATATACTGTATATTCACTGCAAAAATGCCATATTGATTACGGTGGCAGTGGCTTAAACTTCTACACTAGATAGGAGTTATGTAGAGCCTATATAAGGTTGTTTTGATCACTTTCATAGTTAACATTCATTATTTAAATAAGGTATTATAAAGATGTATGCCCAGTCTTAATATCCCTCGCATTTACTGTACGGTGCCCAGTGGGTCCTATTTAAAATTCGATTATTTGCTATAGAACCCTGCTTTTCATTTTTAAATTTTATTTCAAAATCTTAGTTGCAACGGTTTCTATAACATTTTCTAAGAGCAACAATTGATCGGTTAGATTGGTCAAGAACTGATTTCTTCTAAGACAGTACTTGTAGTAACAACAGTAAAAGTACAGTTTAGGCCTTTGATAATTGACTTACACTCTGTAGTAAAAAATCTAAGTTATAGAGATAAGACTGTACTATTGTTCGTTATTGCCAATGCTGTCCCTAGTAGTTACAATACTTTATTAGAAACAGAAAGAAAATATTGGCTAATTTCAATACTACTACATGCTAATACATGTTGTTTGTAAGTAAAACTAGTTTTTGTCCCCAGCTACAATGGATGCCAACTAGTTTTTAAACGACCGTCATGATCATGCACTAGATACGAGTCTCCACGCATCGAGCGTTTATAATAGGGTCATTCCCCGCCAAATCAACCAGGATCTATGCCTTCATGTCTGAGATTTCTATAATTTTTGGTATTTAATATGTACCTAAAGAGCTATGAAAACTATCAATTTTCAGATTTTTTAAACATGTTGTTTTCCTGTTATTGATTTTTGAATATTCAAAAATACGTCAATTTTTCTGCGGTATTGATACACGTTAATGAAAATATCTCCACATCTATTTGAATATCTATAACATCTGTAGAAAGCTCAAAATTTTCAAAAAATATATATTAGAGAAAGATTTGTTGCAAGCGTATGTTCAAAATCTCAGCATGGGATCATAGTCAAAAACTTTTTTTTAAAGAATTAATTGGAGTTTTGAGATATTGTATGGTAATTAGGGCCACCTATTTGACTTAATTCTTCTTTAAGCATAATAAGATATAAAAAACTTCAATAATTAACAGTCTTACTATTGGACGAACATACAAGCAACAATCCACCCATGTTTTATATACTTCAGGAAAATTGGATAAGTCAAGCACATAATCGTAGTCTTTATTTCAGAGTGTGAGCAACACAACACTGTTGCCGTATACACATTCATGAAGAAGTTAATTCCAATTCAAAAATCTAAGATTCTAGATCTCGGCAAAATCAGTTAGTTTTCTGATGGGAGTGCTGCACAATATAAGAATTGTAATAACTTCTTGAACATCAAAATGATTTTCAATTAAAAGCTGAATGACACTTTTTTTGCCTCTGCCCATGGGAAAAGGGCCTGTGATGGGCTTGGCCCATAAAGAGATTGGCTACAAAACTAAGCCTGCAGCGTCCCTACAACAACCAGATCCTGATAGCCAGTAAATTGTTTCACTTCGCAAAACAAAACGTTTTGGGAATTAACTTTGAGCATTCAACAACTGAAGGCTACACAAATAGTAAGTTTGAACTGACTACTCGTTTTCAGAATGCCGAATAAATCAGAAGGACCCAGAGATTCCTTACTTATCTTCCTAGGTAAGGCAGTGAAGCGAGATTTAAGTTGATTCCAAACGACATCATTGGGGGAGGAATGGAAGAAATACACATAGTTTCCGAAACTGTTTTCCTCCAGAGATCTTGCGAGTTGCCAGAATTAAATTCAAACTACGAAGCTGTTGCATATGCTGATGCATGGTGTGTAGCAGGTAGCCTGCTTTCTTGCAACAGATAAGGACGCTAGCATTCTGAAAATTACCTTCCTACACCCCAGAGGATCGTCAACATCTTTTGCTTACTCAGTTGTCCCGGTCATACAAAATATTCCTACAAGCACAGTGCTCATACAACTGGAACCTGTCACATCTACTGGGTAACTCTACACTTTAAGTAAAGCTGAAAGCCGGAGGTCATCGCAGTTTTTGGCTCTAAGACTGAATGCAGACCTGATAACGAGATCTGAATGATTCACGAGTGTTACGTATATGTTATATGATTGTATTACATGATCATTTTTGTAGAATAATAAAGGTATTCTAGTTTACTCTTTCAAAGTGTAAGGTTGGCATAGTTCTGTTATTAATAAATAAGTTGGCAAAGAATAGCATTTGGCATATGAAGCAGCTTAGTTATTGTTAAAAATTGCAGAAAAAACTACCCACCCAAATCAATTTTGTTGTTGTTGGGCCTGAATGAAAATCTCCCAATTTGACACTTAACTGTAAATAAGGATTTCATTAAGTTTTTTGTATCATATTAGACTTAACAAAAGTAGGACAAGAATCATTAAAATATTCTTACCTTATATGTATTATCAATAAAACTAATTTATGTATGTCAAATAGTTAGACTTAACTACTAGTTAACTACTCTACTCGTCTCTACACTTCTGTCTACTCGTAGACTAAACAAAAACTGCCCTGCGAAGCCAAAAGGTCGTATCTGCAAAACTGCAATTTAAAAATGTACTAAGTAGAATGTTAATGTGTGCTAAGAAAAGATATGGTATATTTCTGAGTTGACGCTTTGTAGATACGGCCTTTTGGCTGAACAGAGCAGAATATGAGTTATTTAGCTCAAATAGGTGCCGAGATATTTGCATTAACATTAAATCAAGATTGCAGAAAAAATTGATGTATTGTTGAATTTCAAAAATCATTACCAGGGAAATCGCATGTCCAAAAAAATCTGAAACTCGGCAGTTTTAATAGGTTTTTAATCACGGTAATCTAAAAGACAAAGATTGAAAATTAATTCTTCACTGCTTGATTTGGCATGGAATGGCCCAATGTTTTCTCACTCCCATTGTGTACCGTCAAAACTTCTTAGTTATGCATCCAAATAAAACATGCTGTAAAGGTTTTCTTAGTGCTTAATATTGGCAAGCATCTTCAAAGGCCGTTACAATATTCACCAGTTAATTAATTAAACCTATATTAAATTAACCTATTATAAAAGTAGAAGTAAGAGTAAGCAAAATCAATGTTTTCATTTAAAATCAAAACATATGAAAATCACGTGATATGTGAAATTGTAGCTTTAACAATTGTACTTTTATAATATTCCTACATAAATATTAAATCATTTAAATAAGTACAACCTACGTTTATAATAAGTATAGTATACACGGTATGTGATGTGGTTTTATAGCTCAGTCGGTAAAGTTAGGTGTTTTTAATAAGAATGCTTTCTTCGAAAATATTCAATTTCTACAACGTTTTAATAAATATATTCAAAATTGTATAACTACAGGAAGACTTTACAAATCATATTTTAAAAGCATAGGTTAATCTATATATTCGATTTCTAAATGAGATATGCAACATATTTTTTAATTATTTTGCTTAGTCGAAGAAAAAATATATTGTGCAATGCCCATATAGTCCTCGAACGATTGGGGCACTCAGCCTTCGGTGTCGTGCCTGAAACTTCGTTCTCAAGCGATGTGGGCATCACTTCCACACACACGTTGTATAATAGCAGTTGTTAGTACACAATAGGTCTGCTTTTCTTAGAAGAAAATTATATCAGAAACTTAATAAACATTAAAAGTGCTTGTAAATTAGCAAAAACTAACCCTAGATACCATTACAACCTTCCCATACCTTGATCACCAATATTGAAAGCACTTGGATTTAAAACAAAGTTGAATGTAAAGCAGTCATACTTTATAAGATTCCTTAATAAGGAATTCCAGGGAAACTATTATAACAACTAGTTTTCCTGAAATCTCTTTCAGGTGCAATTACAGTCCTTGTATTTTTGTATGTTAGGTATCTATTCCGACCTTCTCCTGATTTTAGTTTCTTACTTATACTTAAGTACTAAACTGGATCAATTTTGGGATGCCCTGTGTAAATGTAAAACGAATTTTGTTAACTATGGCGTCGTTTTCGGGCTGAAAGTAAATTTCTTTTGTTTAATATTATATTTCAATATGCAGGAAAAAGACAATTTTAAATAAAATTATCGTTACTTGAAAGGAATTTCAATATTTATTAAGTTTATTAAATAAAGTTCAGCTTCAGCATTCTGGAATGATTTAGCTTCCGCTATATTCCTTTTTTTCCAATAAAAAAATACCTACAGTTCGAAACGTTTGACAAAACTATATCAATAAAATTGCTTCATTAAATTCTGACAATCAAGTCTTTCAGTTTAATGAGAATTCGTAAGAATTTGTTCAGTTCGTTACAGTAGAAAACAATATTATGTTTGTCGATAGTATTGTGAAAATCGGTTAAAATCCTACACAGTAAAACGTACATTGTAGAAGGCTTTTGTGCTTTTTTAATTTAATGAGTTTTGATTATAGTTTTAAATAATTAACGATAATTTTACTAACAAAAATCGAATAGATATTTTCATGAAAAACTGTTCATGCAGGCGCGGGTTTGGAGACGGAAAGACCCAGGATGTAGCAAAAGAAACAATCGATATGTAGAAGCTCGGGTAAATGGTACGCGCATTGCGCATGCTTCAACTTTTTATTCTTTTTTCCAACATGAAAATCTCTGTTATTTTGAACTGTTTAAGGATAAATGTAGTTAGATCTAAAGGAATGCGTAATTATCATTTTAAAATACATCAATGCATTTATTCATTCTTCCATAATATTAAAAGTTTTATAACTCTTTTCCATTTTCACGTTTCTGTTCTGATAATGAAAAAGAGAAAATTCATCAGTAAAAACATTTTTCGAAATTAAAAAGTTCTTTAGTGAAAACAATTTAATTAATATATTTTTACTGGTGAAATGATCTTTCGTTTTATGTAAAATTTAGAATCGGCATGTTTCATTTTTCTTTTTTATTCCTGATATTTCATGTTTTTGTTTCTCCATGGTATTGTAGTTTTAATTCTCTTCTCTTTTTAATAAACTTTTTTTCTGCATTTCATATGTTACTCAAATATGCATATATTCATAAATTTCCTCTTGTATATTTTATTTGAACTGCAGTGAAGTATGCTTAGACATTTACAATGATATATTAAAAATGTTATAAATTGTTCAATGTGAGGTTTAAAACAGTATATTCAAAAATATCAAAACTATAGCCATAAAATAAACAGAAAAAATTTTTTTTATCTTTTGCTATTGGAACACAAATTGATCCGGGTGTGAACTGTCCCTAGATAATGCAAAAAATTTGTCATTCTGGTGCTGCGAATCCAAACCTCTTTCATCGAAAATGAAACATCATTCCTGGAAATTTTATTTTATATTGGCTTGGATTAGATATACATATAAAACTACAGACATTGCTTACATAGAAAATGAATTGTTATTTTTCTCAAATAGTTTATATTTAAATTCTTATAAATAAATCAAGTAAAGGCTTTGTTGGAAGAAATATATGCATTGCGTATACTGAATAACAAATAAATACTAAATAGGGCATGTATGCGTAAATTAAGGATGAGGGCTCTCTGCTCTTTAACTGCCAAAGTGGCCCAGACTACAAACTGCATTAAAGAGGGACGATTAGCGGAAGGATGAACAATTAAGGTGGAGTAATGGGTAGGTAAGAAACATCCAGTTTGATTTCTTGTTATATACGATATTTGACATTTTGGGTTGTTTTTGTGTTGCAGAGCATGTCCCTAAAAAGTTAGGTATTACGACTGCATCGCGATAAACTGTAAAAAATAGATAACAAAAAGGATGAACTGCCATCTATATAGTTAAAAAGTACGGAGTTGTGGTGCTTCGAGCAACCTGTAAATTCTAATAACTATCGAAGCCAATCGTTTGTCTCAGTTAGAATAAACAATAAGCAAGGCGAATTTTTCAATAATGTTAATAGTATTCATAAAGTTATCGTCAAAATGTAAAAAACAAGACAGCACTAAGAAGTCATAAAGGCAGATTTATAGCTGCAATGCATTCAAAGCACAAATTATACTACAATGTAGCTTAATCTAATAACAGAGTATTGACAGAAAACTATAAACTATTTACCCTTACACATTAGTTGTTTTAATTATGTTGTTGAGACTTGACTGTGGCTTGTCAAATAACCAAAGACTCTCAAGCGTTTTGTGGAATACATCCCTTCTGAAAATGATACCAAAGATCAGAAGGATACATTCTTGGATAACTTACAACCCAAGCAGCATCTAAGTAGTTGTAACTGAGATCGCAACTTTAACTGAGTAGTTCTTACGTAACTACAACTAAATCTATGACTTTATAGGTTTAATTATTTCAATTCGGAATATTTTAGTAATTGTGCAGTTGTTTATACTATTTATTGGAACTATGTAATTCCATTACTTCTAAGTAACTTTTCAAGTATATGGAACGGTATTGCCACTTAGTATAATTACTTTAAAGTCGTTGCAACTTCAAAGTGGCATTATGATTCTACAAGTAACTTGTCCAAAGCTACTTTAAAGTTTTTAAAACTTTAAAATAGTACTGAAAGTTCCTGCCACCTGCCTGGAACCATTGTTTAGCCCTTTAAAGTGACGAAACTTTACAGTAGTATTGAAAGTAAAACTTACGTTTTTGGTGCCCAAGAGAATCACTGTAAAGTAATTTTTCGTAAACTACTTCATCTCCATATTTATTTGTAAAATGTTGGAGGCCATTAATCAATTTTCCATTTGTTAAGATTGTTATTAGATGTCTTACTATATAACCTTCAACAAAAATAACAAATTGGTGCCAAATTGTGCCTTAGGAATTGTTATGCATGTAAATTGAAGTTGGTAACATTTATTTATAGCGATGTAACTAACCAATCCTGGCCCGTCGGTCAGTACCACTTGAGTCGGCTTAGAGGACACACATCTTGTACAGTGTATGCATTGTGTATGTAATACTCCCTGCTCACTCAATATTAATGAAGTTAATTAATGATAATAATTGAGTATCTTTTATTTAAACACATAAAAGAATATAACAGGAATAATATACAAATGGTTTCTATCATGTGTATCAACTTATAAGTATTTCTGTTATATTTTATTAAAGACATTTTTTATTAACAAATATATTTAAAGAAGGCGCCTTGTTATTTTTCAACCTACCATCATCACATTCAATAGAAAAGTTGCAATGGTTTATAATTTTGGTTTACTGGAATGACAAAATAATCAAACAATTCATCGCTCTTTGTATTATTACGTTCGTATTACATATAAAATAGTAATCCATTTTGTGACACGATCGCAGCATTACTATAGAAAAAGATAGAATATCTGTTAAGTTGCAATAGTAAGAGAGGGAGAGTAACCAAGCGACACGATGTGTCAAAGAGAAGAGAAAAGAAGTTCCACGAAAGTAGCAATTACTACGCCGCCATGTATCTTGTAACACTGATTTTAACTTTTATATTGTTTGCCTATTAAACTTTATTTTGATTGCATTTATTATTATACCATATTTATAATAATACACACTGTATATTAAATAAAGGTATAATTTATTATTATTGTAATACAATTTTGGAAAAGGATAGATAGCTAAACCTTTATCAGAGGCGCAGGCGAGTTTCCTTGATAGACCGTGCGATAGACGGACATTTTGTCATTTTTAAAAAGAGATCTGAGCGAGTACTTTGTACATGTATTACAACTAATAATCTTAGTTATTAACATATTTTAATTAAACAAGAAGGCCATTCTATTTTATGGAAGGTATGTTAATGTTATCTTATTATCATACTTAAGTATTGTTTAATACTTTTTGGTGCGATGCCTAATTTTGAGTAATTTTGCATTTTAGATTTGACGGCCTGTATGTAAGTCAGTAAATCAGAAAATTAGCAATTTAGCAGGTTTGCAAGCTAGCAAACATAATTAAATATTTTACTGCATCAACATACCGACTAAATTATCATCATCAATTATCACTTTTCCAAGCCTACCTCTGGAAATTCGCTTGAGCTCAATAACCGACGGAAGTTCTCATTGGAATCCGTTGCAGAGACTCATCGTTGCTATTATTCGTCAATTGTACGGAAGCTATACGTTTACCAGTTAAGGAAGTCCAGATTCAGGTCAGACTACTCCAAATTTTGTTGTACCACAGATATGCAATCGCTTCCTGTGGCGATTATCGAATATCGATCAATCTTTATCATTCTAACGATTTAAACTTATTTTATAAAACTATACATATATTATCTTACTTTAATTATTTTCAAACTAATATAAATAGAGTTGCAATAACTATAAATGTAAACCTCAAATAGCTATTTTGGGTATTTTGGATAATAAATAAATTAATTATCTATACCTATCAATACGTAACTCTCAATAATGAAATTTATTTTTTACGCAATTATTTTTGGGTATTAAAATCATTAAATTTAATAACGCATTTATGATTATTTCATTTATAAAGTATAATAACTACCCAAATACTAACAATCCTATTTTCTTAGTTTTCAAACAGCGTAAAACTAAGTGGCGCCAAATAAAATTAAAATAAACATTTTTTTGTAATTAATGATTTGTGCCTTCAATGAACCCACGACCCAAGCCACCAGACGAAGAGCTGCCGTTAGCTGTAAGCCCGGAAGGGTTACCATCTGCTACCCAAAAATTGTTCCCCATTTTGGTTCCAGGCACGTAACGAAACCGTAGCAATTATGTGCTTGTGGCTATTGGCAAAAACTTAATAGTTTCACTGGTAGTTGCTGGTGCGTAGCAATGACTAAAAATGCTGCTTGGGAAGATAAAGCGGATGTAGTCAATTTCTGGTACATAAAGATTTCAGTGGAAGATTGGGATTAGGTAGTGAAGAGGGAAGTATGGGGCCTAGTAGGCAAGTATGGGGAGGCATAAAAGATGGGGATGGACAAAAGAGTTATACATCTTTGTATAAATAGAATGCGAGTATGTAACACTTTCTACAAGCACAAGGTCATACCCAAGTATACACGTGTGATGGATAGTTAAAAGAGTTAAAAGAGGGCATGGAATATGATCAGATTATTATCTGGTAGCAGTTAAACTGAAGAAATCGAAAGACATAACGTATTAAAAGTGACAGAAAGAAAATAATTACAGACAATCGAGCATCAGGGTATACTGATTACAGCAGAGTTAGGTTAGAGTTAAGTATTGCAATAGATTAAATAAAGAGCTGAAATAAAAAATACTAGGAGATAAAAACTAGAGAAATGAAACTGCATTAAAAAAAATGTGGAATATATTCAAGGAGACAGTTAGTTGACTGAGTTAGGAGTTAACAAAAGAAAGAACTACAGAAATAGAAAGAAACAAGAATGGATAAGAAAAAAGTCAAAGAGTCTAAGACAAGACAATGGGAAGAGTTCGGTTATAAAAAGGAAAACTACTCTATAGAACACCGAAAACTCCGGGGAAAGAAAATAAATAAACCGAAATGTATTTACTCCAGCGTCTATCAACCTTTTTTATTTTAAGGTCCCAATGTTTGGCCTAAAATTACTCGTGGTCCTCAACTCCGGTGCAAAACTAAAAAGGGAATCGTGCCAAAAAGATCAAATCGTTCTTATTTATATTGTATCATATAATGTCACTACAAACCTAAGAAACCAGAAAATAAAAATGATAAAAATAAGAAAAAGGTAAAACAATTTATGGCTGCCCTGATCCTGCTCGGCAGATACTAATTTACTTTTTACTTCCGTAACCATTCCATTGCCATAGTCGCTTAATAACGACAATGAAACGTACAGTCTGTTTCTATAGTTGGTTTTTTATATTCATCATTGTCGAAAATCCAGCCTTTCATAAATATGTGGTTGAAAATGGAGGTAAAAGTTTTAAGGCCTTTTCTGACAATATCTTATATTCCTCTGAAACAGAAATCTAAAACTTCCACACACTTTATGTTTGAATTCAACTTGCAAAGTTTACCCCAAACTTATTGTCATTAATTCTTCTTCATCACAAGTGAATTCGGAAAATGACTTGATAGGAAAGAATTTTGAATGTCCGTCAGTACAAATAAAATAATGTCAATCGCCTTAAAAAGTTCCTCAGCGGCATATTAATTAAAATTATACTCAATGTACTTCATGTAGTTATACTAATAAAATAGACAGATTCAATGTATCTGCCGACTCATCTAACTGAATAGAGAATCATGTGGATTTGTGTTTTCTATTAACTAATTGTATCTTCAGGCATACTGGTAATACGTCGAGCAATTCCATCGTTAGACAGAGAAATCAGAATTTCTCAATCGAATATGGCTTTTTTGGTCCTTGATAACCAGAGAGATTCATAACTGCTTATTTTATTTCTACAGCAGAGTCGAATCAGTCATATGAGTCGAATTCGCCCAATTTGTTAATTATTTATTGGACTTGCTTCGCGGTCCTATAAATTTCCTTCGCGGTCCCTAGGTTGATAAACACTGCATAGAGGATGCGGATAGTAATTTACTAGTTTAGGAAACTCAAATTATGGAGAGATGGTAACAATACCTTAGTATCAGCTGGCTAATATCAGGAAATAATTATTAAATCTATTTAGTTTGGAATGGTGGATGTATCCCAAGAGACTGGGCCTTAGCAGTCTTACCCGTTTTTAACAAGGGAGACCCTAACAAATGTACTAACTACAGAGGAATATCTATATTCACTACAACCAGCAAGGTCTATGGAAAAAACTAAGAAATATAACGATAAACGGACAGTGACAACTAATTTCATATTTTCTGTGAGTCAACTGACAGAAAAGGTATTGCAATACACTAATACGTTGTTTGTGTTTTATTGACCTAAACATTATGCTTTTGATACTGCACATAGAGACATAGAGTTGCACTTGCGTGTAACTCTACCACGCATTACTTTCCGACTGCGTCATCCGTCATCTCAGACAAACCTGGGATTGGGTAGACAGCAGCTAGGTCTATAAATAAACGCCGTAGGCTAGACACTGATACTAGTTTTTGCCCCACACCACGAACGACTGCCCAGTCCTATTGACATGTATGACTACTGGGCTAGTCTCGAAAACTAGTGAATCAATGCCTGACATCTCAAACGACTGCCTGGCTATTCACACATTTTATAGATGCATCCGGAATGTCTCTAAAACTAAAAATCAGTTGTCAAAAGAATTTACTGCCAGAATGGATGTAAGGCAAGGTGGAATCCCGAACCCATTCCTGTTCATTACTTCAAAGGATGAAATCGCTAGTGAATGAATAACAAGTGTAGCATAGTGTACTATGCGCTGAACAAGGCTTTTTTTCGGAAACCGGAAGGAGATGAATAGAGTCACAAAGATTAGTTTACTCCGTAGGTGTATGTGTTGGAATTAATATACGGATGCGAAGCGTGGGTGGTAAGTAACAGTGACAAAAGTAAAAATTTAAGCGTCTGAGATGCGTTTTCTCAGATCGATAGTAGGAGTAACGGACGAGGTATAACATCAGTAATAGTACGGTTCGTGAATGGTCTAAGTTCGAACCCGTAATAGGGTGGAGAAATAAAGCAGATATGAAAAGCCAACGTAGAGTTAAAACGTAAGAGATAAATACCGCGGAACAGTTAAATAGTCTCATCTCCAACATTTCCAAGCTTTTGGGAAACTATTAGAGTAACTTTACTTTTAGACAGAATTATGGCTATAACTATTATGCAATTAGAACGTATTTCCCTTAAATATTACACAGATCAAGACGATCTTGCAAATTGTCATGAATATGCCAGTCATTAAACAGCTTTCAGATTTAGAAATAAATCTATGACTCACTAGATATACTCAATTAGTGATTTTTTATTCCTGATTTTAATGAAATTTGCCTAAGCTATCTTTTGAAACGCGATAAGTATTCCTTTAGTTTCTGGTAGCTTTACTTAAAGCCTAACGCAATTTTGCTGATTTTATATCTGGATTGGAATGAAATATCAAGGTCTCGTTGGCCAAATCTGCAAAATGGTTGCTTCTGTGTGCAATATTGTGTTCCATTACTTAAAGGACTAATTAGGTGAAATAGGAGAAATCTTCCAATTCGGCTAACAATCGTTAAGGAATTTCAGAATATGACCCCTGGTGGAAATCAAAAATTATTTGGAACTTAATATTGCATGGTTAGGTGCTCTACTTGGTGCAACAAATGTTGTCTTACTTTAGGGGAGAAACATATTACTAATTTTCATCATCATCCAACTCATCTTGTATTATTGGAAGAGCTGCTGTGCAATAAATCTGTTAATTCTGAAAGATTTGGTTGAAAACCTTGGGGGAACTTTCGTTTTTTCTGCGAAGGTAATCTCGAAAGCTGCGGAGACATAGATCATAATAATCGAGCTATAATAAATATCTAGTGCTGTTCGGTATACCCGTGCTCTCTTTAACAAACCATACCATATGGATCATAGAATAATTATATTAGTCGATTCCTTTTCTTTATGGTTGTTCTCAGGGAGTTCTTTAAAATATTTCTAAGCTTTCTATTAGAGCTTTCGATGAATCCCTTCTAGCTCAATTATCTGTTTCTAGTAGGTATAATTAATATACCTTAGTCCCAGAGATTTGTTGTTATTGAATCTGTTTTAGCATCATAAACAAGTTTAGTAGAGATTGAGTAGCATCCAGTATAGAACGGTTGCAGTATATTTTTACAATTCTCTCATCACAACAAAGTCGTTATAGTTACAGCTACAAAAAGAAAAAATAAAACTTGATTATGAATCTAGTTGTTAGAAGTTTGTGACATAGTTAAGCATTGTAATGGAACTTATCCTAATTGAACTTATAAATAGAATCCTAGTAAGGAGCGATATAGTATGGGTCTGCTTTTTCCCTAAAAAACTGCTACATCTATTCTATATTCAGTATTCGCTGTCTTCGGTAAATATAAGGGAGTACGCTAAGGACTGGCAGATTCAATATTTATTCAGTCGCCATTGAAAATGAGAAACGCGACCACTTACTTCATAGTCTTCTCAAAATTCTAGTAATCTATCTTCAAAGCAGTCTGAATTTACCGTTTGTTTTACCGAGCGAGGAATCAAGATGCCAGGGCATTCCTCGTACCTCTCGGTACCCCTTGCTTTGATTATACGACCAACTATATTAGAATTTAACCGAACTTTACAGCCTGTTTCGATTTTTAACGTTCCAAACATTGAATTGTTGCGAAGTGTATGGCTTTACTTACTTATCTGAAAATGGACGCATGTTTTGGCTTTTTACGTTATGAAAAATGAAAAATTACTAGATCACAGATCCACTCAAGCGACTAATTTTGTTGTGCTTTTCAGTTTTTGCATGACCAATTCTGGAACTTAATTTTTGCGAACGATTTATTTTTTCTTATTCGATTATATTGGTTTTGTTTGGAACTTGATTTTATTTATACTGTTTACCTAGCCCGATTGAATTAACGTCTCGTTCTTCTGTTTTAATGTATAAGTGCCTTTATTCTAATTTTATATGTTTTTACGTGTTATACTGCGTGTCCGCGTAAGTTAGCTACATATGGAAAACTTTGTTATTATTGATTTTATGAAAAACAGTTATTCTTCATAAAAAGTTCTGCATGTTCTAAAACCCAAAATTCAACTATCAGATATTAAATTATATCAGTCGTATCATAATAATAATAATTATATCATTTTTGTTCAAGAGTAAAGTACCTTCATTTTTGACCATATCGAAAATTTTTAATAAGAAAAGATGTTATGGATTAAAAATAATTTTTAAATATTCAATATTGTTTATTTACAATTACAAAATATTATTTTTACATTTTATTATTATTATTATTATTATTATGATACGACTGATATAATTTAATATCTGATGGTTGAATTTTGGATTTTAGAACATGCAGAACTTTTTATGAAGAATAACTGTTTTTCATAAAATCAATAATAACAAAGTTTTCCATATGTAGCCAACTTACGCGGACACGGTGTATATTATTTACTACAATCCTCTCTCTCCACGAACCAGGAAACCAGTCCGAAGACTAATTTAATACCTTTAACACAACCATAGGATTGACCTTGATTATCTTCGGCATGAATTAATACAGTTCCTTACTTAAAAAATAAAATAATTCCCTATAAATCTCAACCCTAATATTAGTTTTAAAATATACAATATCCATAATCTGGTGCTTTCCTGCCTAGTGCCTTAATTTCAATGGATCTGAGAAAAAATATTTATACATAAATAGTAGTATTTCAATCATTTATGTGATGGAGGATATTCATTGAGCTAGGTATACCGCCTATGTAAAATATACGTAAAATAAAACTGATTAGTCACGTCTTCAGCACTTTATAGATACAGCCTCTATAAATTCCACCCCAAACTGCCTATATAGTTGGACTCAGCATTGACCAGAGGAGTGCAAGGAGTGGGTTAGTGGGCGTACCATCATGTTAGTGGACGTGATAAATTTATTAGTGTATTTGTCTATGTATATACTCGACCCTTGTAGTTACATTTGGTGCAGGTTTCTTAAATGAAATGAACATAAACTTGATTTCCATTCAATTCGGATTGAATCCGATTTGCATTCGGACGAAGTCGGACCAAGCAGCTAGTTAATCAATATTATGCAATCATTAACTACGGCACAGCTACTATCATTCATCGTCTGGTACTCGTTTGTTTTCATTATTTGTCGTCCACATGTGATCGTTAAGTTAAATTAAACTATATCACTCTAATCAATTGATTCAACAATAATAAAAAGACGGTGTCTTCTAACCACACATGTATTTGACTAAATGCCAATACGTATTTCGGGAACGATGTTGCCTTTTTTACGGTATAAAACCTCTTGAGAAGCTCTGCCCACCTACTACATGTGCTGTGTTCGGAATTCGAAACCGAGCTCTTCGAGTAAATATCTCGGCAATGCCGAACGTGGCTATGGACACAACCTGTCGTAACCTTTTGTCATAACCTACTGTGTTCACGAAATACACAAATTATTATTACTATTATCAACTAATAAGTTCACTATCATTAGCATTTTCAGAAAAAGCCACATTGGAGCTTCACATTAAAAAGCAAATGCAAAGTAGGTGCAAGGTTTCTTAAGGATATTTATTGGTTTGCAAACCTTTGGATTTCTAAAATCACTGTCTTACGTCGTAGACAGTGCAAACTAAGCACTTGCTGCAAAATGTTACAGAAAATGTTAACTAATCAGAGTAACTTCATAGTTCATCAAGGTAGCCCACATAAGCACGAAGATATGTATGGTTCAGAACTCATGCTTATAATTGGTTTCACTACCACAAAATCATATATCAATTTTCGACCCATTTTATGGCCAGAAGCGTTATTTCTAAATAGCAAAAGGCTGTAGGGCCATAAAAGCAAGGTATGCCCGAAATACATACACTATTTTATGCACAGATTAATTTTTTATCTCAAATCTATTATTGTGTAAAAAATCTAATTAAATGAGTACGTAGGTACATCAAGCCGCTG
Source organism: Agrypnus murinus (assembly GCA_929113105.1). Lineage (NCBI taxonomy): Eukaryota > Metazoa > Arthropoda > Insecta > Coleoptera > Elateridae > Agrypnus > Agrypnus murinus. The sequence continues at coordinate 114,687,040 of OV816026.1, read as the reverse complement.
TGCGTATACTTATGTGCTTATACGAAGTACGTTACTATAGTTACCATTCCAAAATACTTAATTTTAGACTATTTTCATTGATGATAAGTTTACAAATTATATTAAGAACCAATCAAGTTCTACAAATACAGCTCTGGCATTTAATTGACATTTCTTTATTGCCCGTCGGATCATAAAGAGGCTCTTGGGCCATAAAGAGACGGTTATGTTTAGACGAGTCTAGCAATAATAGCCTAATTATAATGCATATGTGCATAAAAATACTTTCCCGCCATTTATGCAATTTTAAAACCCTTATATTTTTCTGCTACATTGCGGTATTCAAGGTGGAGCTATAATTTTAAATTATACGGAAAATCTTTTCACCCTCTATTTAAGTTAGGGTTTGTTCAGACATGTTCAAAAAATAAAAGCAAAATGTTTGCTCATATTTCAAAAAGTCGAAGCAAACTGAAAAATCATAACAACCACTTGCCTTTATCCGTACAAAAAAATTATTCTGGAGTGTCTTTCATTCAAAATGTTTTTGTTGATGACCTGTTTTCCAACGACTTTTTGTTGGTATAAAAATAAAAATTTGAACAACATTTCAAGTGAATTTGTCAGAATCACTTGATGAAAGGCATCACTGCATTTCTCTTCTTGTACATGCTACAAAGGTTATCAGGCCAATGACATTTAGTACGAGCGTAGGGCTAATTTTTAATTTTGTGTTGCTCTAGTCAGGCAAATGGATAATTAAATATTACTAACACACAACTACCTAGTGTGTACTATAGAAGTGGATTAATCATTAAACTGAAATCTACTAGTTCACGAAATGGATAAAAATGTGAAAAGCAATGCTTTCAGAATAGCTTTAACGTTTTCAGGAATTTTTAAAGATTGTGAATTACTCCGTTATATTCAAGAGTGAAAATTTAAAAGAGATTGGCCTTGTAAAAGCATGTGCTGCGAAAGGGAAAATGATAGCCCTTCTAACGGAATAACTTCAGTGGGGTAAAGAGATCCCTTATGCTCAAAATTGTTCCTGTTCGAAGGAGATGGCGCAATCCTGTAATCGATATCTAAACTCAGCTGTTGTTGAGGCAGGCTCTACTTCTACTGTTTAATAAATGATGAAGACCTTGTTAAAATAGCGCTTTGAAACACGCGAGGATAGGAATTATCTATGACGTTTCACCAACTCACATCATTCTCAGAAATTTCTGAAAATTATCCAGGGAACAGTAGCAGTAAAATAGGATTTTGTCGGTTCGAACTTGCTAACCGAATACCATTTCAGATAAATTGAAGCCAAAATAATTCTGCACTTTATATTCTGAATAGGTTTTTGTTATTGATTTCTATCTAGTTGTGGAGGAATGAAATTAACTATTAAATGAGAGGGATGTATTCAATAGTTACTTTTTAAAAAGTCCTGTAGAATTCATACAGCGTTATTGGAAATTAGAATAAGAAAAGAATTTTCATAGAACATTGCCTCTTGGAATCGATTCTACTTAATGCTCTTCCGTTTGTTTTCGACTTTGTACATAATCGATTATTGCCGTTATAAAACTCCCTTATATTTACCTTCGGTTACTAAATGATATATATAGTATGTAGTGTTACTGAAACTCTAAACGACACGTACACATTTTATGAGGTACGTCTTATTTAAAGTTAAATTAAAATGTTACGCTAATAGTAGGTAACGTCGTTAGCGATGTCGTAAGGGATAAATTATTGAAGGCACACAAAATTGGTATTAGGAATTCTCAAAGGGGATATTTTCCCCTTGGCTAGCATGCTTTTACAACAGAAACGTTTATCTAAGTAAGAGGGATATTCGAAAAATACATTTCGGCCAGAAAAATAATTTTTCAGATGACATACCCGGTACATTTTAGCTTGTTTTATACCGGGCGATTCACAAAAATTATATTAGTGGCGCGTAACCATCAAAATACTATAAATTAATCATAAGTTGGACGTCATTTGAACCAGCAAATTTCTTCATCATCAAATAGAGCATCAGATTCTTACCCTTATACAAACTATAGCTCTCAGTAGAGACTTCCGACTTATTTGAATTATTTTCAGCGTTGATGTGTTTTACTCACAAAGGCTTACTGCTTTCAGATAGAACACAGTTGATTAATTAAACAATATAGAAGGCGCCACTTAAATTATTTGTTGTTATTGTTTAAAAGCAACGGAATCGGCAATTCGGGAAAAGACTTCCATATCAGTTACATTAAATTATTTGTCTCTTATATTTTAATATTGTTAATTGGACTACAAACAATTTGTCGTGCCAAGCTATAACGAATGATTATTAATTTTCAATATCATTTATTAATTTAAATTCATTTTTGATGAATTAGGTCAGGTTAGATTAGCAACATATGCAATCCGGAATTTGTGTACGTAAAAGGAAAAATAACATATACTTATAATATGAAACTAAAATTAAGATTCTATACTTTAACTTATTTTTACTATTTTTCTAAATTAAAAACCAATTTCCTTTATTGCGGTCGTATATGAATCTTAAAATATTTAATTATAAAATAACTTGCCGAAATAATCTACTGCTAATAATCTTTTTCGCCTAATACATTTGTCTTAACTTTAAATTCATATTGACACTAACACTTGAAAAGGCTAATAATCAAAATCATCAATAAACGAACAAAGACTGACCAAATTAAAGATGCTGGAACACAACAGTTGTAGTTGAATCCTGAACCCCTTGTTTAAAAAACTGAATCTTTAGGCTTTGCAATTATTTCCACTGACTTGATCCACACCTTAAGTATTATTGATATATTTATGTTCCAATAATTTGTTCCGATGATAATCGGAACCGATATCAAAACAAATTCGACCCACATTTATGAATGACTTTTCTTAGAAACTTATAGAGGTTAACTCGTCATTACTAAATCACCAGACCTTCAAAATCGAATTTTGATTCCCACAAGGGACTCTCGAACTTTAATAAGTATCAACGAAGGTGTGAAACACACTGAGTAAAATTCGCTCGTTTCTCAAAGAAAATTAAGTTACGCCATTAATTCTTACCGCCATACTTCTAATTATCAAACTGAACGCACAATTGATGCTGGCAACCCTAAATTCTCACGTACAAGGTTTAAACAATAAACCCAACTAAACGATATCGTAACTTTAACCTTCTGTAAACAGAACAAAATTCATTGGTAGATGCTAAACGGCTAAAGTTGTCCGCGGACGCGTGAGATTACGCACCCTTCGAGGCTGTTACCTCGTAGCGAAGAATGTGCATATCTTTGTAAAATCTAAGAGAGGCGACCTTGTTCTAGAACTATTCACTCGATAACGTTAAACATGACATTCTTACTACCAATAACAAATTTAGTTAAAAATATCTCTTGTATGTTTATAAAAAGGTGCAGACACCATAAAGTTCTGAGACACGAAACCAACTTACCAAAGTGCAATTCCACTTCAGACAGCTGTAATGATGTTTCGCAAAACTTTGGTTTTAAAAGCGTTTTGTTTCTTTGTGAACATTTTAATATTGAAGAAATGTTGCCTCAGACAGTTTGACTAGAAAGATACAAGACGAGCCCTATCTCACATGAATTGAGTCACTGTATGATTCTGTAATTAATATTTATCATTTAATAAAGAATTAATATAATAAGAATAATATAATGTCAAACATAAATTAAAAAGAAAATGTATGCCTTGGTCTAATTCATGTGAGACAGAGCTAGTAAGCAGAAATGTTTTACATATGTGACCAACAAGGAATACAATCTCGAGCAAAGAAGTTTTATTTACACAAACGATAATTTTATTTTAACATGTGCAAAGACGGAAATATTGTAGACTTATATATTTTCTTTTAATTTAAAACGTAATATCCTCAAAATTGAGCTCGTTACAGGCTAAGAATCAATTTTTTAAAAACTGCCTTTAATGATGATTTGGCGTGATTATGATTAACACAGTTTCAGTGCATTCAGAAAGTTCAGCTATAAAGTTTCGGCATTTTAGAGATTCAACTTGCAAAATTTTCAAAATTCCGGAAATTGGAAATTTAATTTCGAAATTTAGAATTGCAAAGTTGTAGTGACGGCATTTGAGGTAATCATGGAGTTGAAGTTTTGAAGGTCTGCAAAAAAATAACTTAAGACTTTTAGGACAGCAGAGTATTGAAATTCTCTGTTTTTCGAATTTGTATAGTCATAGGGTTCCAAAGTGACAAACAGTTACAGCTTCAAAATCTTTCAAAACCATATATTTTCAGAGCTTAACATTCTTTGCAGGTTCGAACATTACGTTTAGGCGAAATTATCTTTACGCATAAGGACCAGAGGTTCAATTATTATCAGTTTTTTGAAGGAAAATTTTCCAACATACGAAGACAATAAATCAAACATCAGAGCGTCAAGAATTCTGCCCACAAACTTTACAGTTGTAGAGATTGAGCTTCTAAGTTTCATATAACATATGATTCATTGATTAAAATCCTCAAATCTCGGACGGCATTGAAAAAGAACTTATGTCTTAGCTTAGAACAAATGTGATTTCTTGAAGTAAACAAAATCTCTAACCCAACATAACCTAGAAATTAAATATAAAACGCGTTTAACAAAAACCCAATTAAAATGATTAATTGATCATTTTGTAAAGTTATAGAACAAATATTAATTTAATTAATTTAGTTTATTATTGAGATAAGAAGTGATTAAAATTTAAATGCCAACGTGCCAGTATGTCAAATGTCATGCCAACGTCAAATCCAACTGTCAACGTGACAACAAAACATGTAAGTACTAGCTAAGACATGAAATTATATTCCGTCACGGCCGTCGTAAATCTTGAATCGCATTTTATGGGTTTGAGTTTTAGAACGTGTTTCCCACTTTCAGATTAAATTCAATGTTTAAATATCAAAGATATAGGCATTCATTTATATGAAATAAATAAAGATTATTAAAAAGTTTCACAGTATTTAATAAAATATAACCTGACAATATTGTTTCGACAGCTAAGCTGTCATTATCAAAGGTAATATAAATATAAACAAACACGTCGCTAAGGTAGATACAAAAATAGGTAACTAGATAAAAATAATAATAATCAGAATTAACTATCTAACACTTCCAGTAACGGAGAATTACTGAGCGCAAGTTGTTCATTCATTAAAGGTACCCGGAGTTTGTGTTTGTATATCTCAAAGGCTTCTAAAATGTCTAATTTGCGTTTGTTATTACAAAAATGTAGGAATTTAATATTATTTTGAAGAGTTATTGTGTGATTTTGTTCTAAATTCTAATTGTGCGATTAATTTCATGATTATGGAGTTCCACAAAGTAAGGCTGGAAACAATAAACAGAATTCATTTATATATTTATGTTCCAGTGATCTGATATTTCGACGTATTTTGTTTTACAATAGTTATGGATTTTCTATTCGTTGTTGAGATAATGCTATTTTATGCTCTATCTTATCTTCTCTCATCTTATATGATAGTTTTTGAGCGGAATCAAGTGAAAATTTGAAGATATAGTTACGAACTTTTGGCTGCATAATTAGTGAATTGGATTGAGTTCGATGGACTTTTAGAAAGTGCCTAGAATTTTACTCCAGCATTTCAAAGTAAACTGTCTTAGATGTCATAAAAGAATTGAAAGTTGTCATTTTCTGAGAAACGAGCATAATTGTCAGTTCTCCGCTCGTCCCAATGACAACGCGCGGAGAGTCTTTTCTTCTTATTACTCAAAATAATGCTGAGTAGCAATTTTAGTGTTTTGTCAAAACGACATCGGTTGAGTTGCGTAATGATTGCTTTTAATGTGCTGTTTTGAAATTAAGGTATTAAGTTGGTATTTTTAAATGTAGCTTTTCCGATTTCGTGCAATTGCTGGCCTCGGCTTTGCCTTGTACAATAATTTTTCTACTCAAGCAAAAAGTTCTACTTTCGACTCTAAACACACAAATAGCTATTGTTTAGTATACTCGTAGTGTTGTAAGGCTCATACTTTTTATGAAAATATTTCTTTATTTACAAGTTCTATTAATTGTTTGAATGGCTAATAACTAATAAATTTATTGGAATTTTTAAGAACATGATGGACCATTCTTAATCTTGTTTTGGAAAGCATAAGATATAGCACGGGTTAAACTTAATTATATACGTGCATTATATCACTAAAACGGGTATTCAGTCCATTTGAAACGTAAAATCTTCGATACAAAGAAGCCCCACGATCAGGCATCATTGAAACGAAACTTTTTTGTTACTCTAAAATTCAAACTACTGGATACTTACTGTACTAAATGCTCCGGCTGAAATCTCTAATATATACAAATTTAAATTCAGGTGTGGGTGTTAACCCCAAAAGCTTCTGATTAATTAATGAAATCAGAAACAAATATAAAAATAAAAAAATAGTGGGCCCCACCAAATTCATGTTAACAAAATCTAGGAATCCCAATTTGGAAAGATTCCTCATTTAAAATTGACGTTAATTTAATCAAACACATATCAATCGATACTAATGAATTTTAATTGACATAAACATCAGTAATTTGTTGAGCCAAACTATGTCATACGATAGTTAAATTTGAAATCTATATATTGAATAAGGTAAAAAAATTTTAAAATACAATACACAAATGAAACATGTTAGAAAGGTTTTCTCTTTCAAAAAAATACAATAATAATTCGTCATATTCTAAAAATATTTCGGGATCCCAAACCAACCATTAAATTAAACATAATTAAACTACATACACAGAAACGTAATCCCAATACAAATCTCCTCATTTTCATAAACTTCTAGCACAATCAGAAGGCTCAGGACGTTCCACAAAAACCACAAAAAAATGACCATAACACATAAGTTTTCACTATCAAACTGTTGACCTGGAGAACCAAAACGGGAACAAATCTTCTAAAGTCTGAACTATTATTTTTCTCGTTTAACTTTTAACTGCAACCTTCAACATAATTAAATGCAATAACAATAAATTCCAGTGCCGAACAAATTCTTTTCAAATTTTTAACTGTAACGGTACATAACACTACATACTCGAATGTTGCTGAACTTTTATGTTAACCAATTTTCCTTTAAAAATACGGAACTACACTTAATTTTCCGAAATAACCAGGCGGTAATAACTTTCTTCACTGAACTAAAATTACGGCATAATCGTTGGTACGGAATGTTCAACAAATTCATTAATTCCGAACTAAATGCATATTTATAAGGGTATATATTCACACTAACTAGCCTTCTTAAAATATCCTCGGGGCGCAAAGCGCCCGGAGGAACCTTGAGCCTTTGAAGCCTCTTTAATGGCTCTCTTCGACCGTCTTATTAAAAACTTATTAAAAAAAAGGATCTGAATTTTATATCTTGACAAATGATTTTAAGAGGGACATTTTAAATTGACTAATAACGAAACAACGTGACTTTCACAAGCCAATCAAAAATTATTATTTCGGAACAAAGAATATTTGAAATAAAGGGACTTCACCCGTAATTGAGGTCTGCAATATTTGCAGTAATTTGATACACTGAGATCGAGAGTTTATTTATCCGAAACCTACTAAAGAACACGTACAGGGAAATCATAAATTAAGGCCAAATGGATTCTGTTAATGTTTTTCTTCTACGAAACAAAAATTATAAACCTGGGAAAGTCTTAAAATGATCGTTCACACCTACGAAAATGTTGCTGATTTTAAAATATTGTTTATAAATACACGGAGGTGACTCTTAATACTTAAAAGAAAGCATTATTTAGCTTAACGTAATATTTTCAGTTTTGACACAATCAAATTTGTTAGACTGCACAAGATCGTACTGGGGTTCCTTTATTATTTATACATATAAAATGGTATTTATTAAATTGAAAAAAATGTAACGTTACACATTGCAGCACCTTTTCTAGACAAGACAAGATTCCAAGGCTCTATGAAGCTTCTAGCTTCCGGATTTCTGCCATTATGCTAACTAGGAGTTATTTAGGACATCTTGAATGAAATCTCTCAAGTTAACTGCGATTTCATTTAATTATGTGCCTGAATTTCTTTGAAAGTTGTTTATTTTTGTGATTTTTTAAATGCTGTGATGTCTTTCGAGTTCGTTTCTGTTAGATGGTGATGGTGGATTGATTTCTGCGAGAAAGTTATTACTGTTCCGTTGAATTGTCGGATAGATCCTGACTGGTATGGAGTTCGAACCTGGAGCAATGAGAGAGCCTCAAGCTCACCTAAGCCTCAATGGAATTAAGTATTCATTTGTGTGCAGCTTATTAGAAATGAAACAGCACAAAGCTATTTTCTGATTACTTGCTATTTGGTTTTGTATATGTTGGGCTGCCTGTGCTTTCTGTAACGCTTCCTTCTTCAAGATTGCGTTCTATTGACTGTTAGGTTACTAATTTTTTGGATAAAGTGGTATTGGGAATTTGCTGCTTGCTTCCACTTCATCTGGATATGAGTTGTAAAATTGGTTAGGGAAATCCCGTCAAAACATGACGGTCACTATTTATTCAAGGATTTCCTTATGTTTATACCACATTTGCTGTGTGATTACAATCGGGTTTACTTCGGGATTTCATTAGAAATAGTGGAGCAGTTTCCAAAGATTTGGTAACATAGTTAAAAAATTTTAACATTTACTGTAATACCTCCTTATATATTTAAACAATATCCAAAATTCTAGTTCAGTGAGGAATTAATTTAATTTTTGTATCTTCGAAACAGCTAGCACGTAATAAATTTACGTGTAACTGACCGTGTCAAAAAACGGGCTGAGGAAATATAGGCCTACTTTATCCAAGCTTTGCCTCTGTGCCTTATTAATAGTGATACAAAAAGCAATTCGTATAGGAAATTGCTTTCTTTTAAAAGAGAACGACAAGGTCGTATCTAATGGTGTCAGATCAATGCGTGGTAAGAGTACTTTTTGAATGTCAGATTGGTTATTAAGCATCAAGTCGTCATAATACCCCGAGTCCCGATTAACCCCGATAATCATAAACTAGATATACGAGTGCCAATACCGAAAGTTACAAAATTAAGTAAATTTTCAAAAAAACCTCGAAATTGACAATTAGAAAAAACTTTTGACGTTACTGCAATCTCCATATTCCCCATCATTAGACATAAGATTTCTATAATCCAAAGGATTTTCTATAGTAGTCCAGTCAAATTAGAAAAAATAGTGGAAAGTTGAGGGAAGCCCGTGGATTTTTCCATAGGCTTTCCTGGAGGGCTGTTAAATAACCCCCTAAAAGTGACTGTCTGTAGGTGGCGAGCTCGAGGATATAATGAGGGTAAATCACGCCCCCTAACGGTCTTTGTCGTTTTTCTCGGAAACTATTAGGTTTATCGAGATGAAAGGGGATTAGGTAAATTAAAGTTTATTTAAATCCCTACCAGAAATGTCCGAATGTTTTTTCGTACCTCACCTTCTTTTTGTGTTATCGAAGAAAGAAGATATGTCATACATAAATGAGCAATTTGCTCCAGTAAATTTGCTCAAGGAACTTTCGGACGTAACGTTTTGTGGTCTCATATTCGTTATGAAATAGTTAAGAAAATCTCGTTGAGAGCTGGACGCGATCGTGGTTCAGTCGTTAGCATCTCTTCGGCAAAATCCATCAGGCGATATTATCGTTATCCTTGGTGCCAGTCGGATGAAAGTTTCGTATTGGGAAATTAATTCTTAGGAGAGTACACTGCGCTAGTCAATTTTTGTATCCAACCCAATACGCACAAGGTGTTTCGCTTTTTTAGAAATCCTTTTAATTTCCTTTATTTCTAAAATCTTGGTATTGTCCACATTTACAATTTAATATTGCTACAGTACGTTGCATGCATGCTAAATGTGGAGCAAAATCTTTATAATTATCTGTTAACAGACGTTTTAAGGTACAAAATATTCTGCGTTAGTATCTTTGTTGCTAGTTTACAACAAAATTGCACCTTCATAAATATTTCTAAGGATTTCTAAAAAAGCGAAACGCCCTGTACGTATTGGGTTGGATACAAAAATTGACTAGCACAGTGTACTCTCCTAAGAATTAATTTACCAATACGAAACTTTCATCCGATTGGCACCAAGGATAACGATAATATCGCCTGATGGATTTTGCCGAAGAGATGCTAAGGTAAAATAGGACTGGACCACGATCGCGTCCGGCTCGTTCAGATGTTTCTTATCTATTTCATGACGAATATGAGACCACAAAAAGTTACGTCCGAAAGTTCCTTGAGCAAATTTACTGGGGCAAATTACTCATTTAAGTATGACATATCTTCTTTCTTCGATAACACAAAAAGAAGGCGAGGTACGAAAAAACATTCGGGCATTTCTGGTAGGGATTTAAATAAACTTTACTTTACCTAACCTTCATCTCGATAAATCTAATAGTTTCCGAGAAAAACGACAAAAACCGTTAAGGGGCGTGGTTTACCCTCATTATCTCTTCGAGCTCGCCACTTACAGACGGTGATTTTTAGGGGGTTATTTAACAGCCCTCCAGGAAGGCCTATGCAAAAATCCACGGACTTTCCTCAACTTTCCGCTATTCATGAAAATTTGTTCTAAATTGACTGGACTATAGGTTCTAATCCGTAAGCAGGTTCTCCTAGAATAAAACTTAGTGATAAGTAATATTATTATAGCCACATAGGGTGGTGTAATGTGTATGTATTTTCGCTTGCAACATGGGGTATGGGGTGGAGAGTTTGCTAACGATAATTCAATAAATCACCGACAGAATAGCAGCGCCATTTATTTCGGATTCGCGTAAAAACTGTTTACGATGAAACTTGTTTTGCCAAATTAAATAAAAGGGCTGTAAAGAATGCTACTTTGTCAATTATTTGCAAATCTACAGATGAGAATGTTTCGATTGCTTCTAAAATCGGTAAAATTAGCCGGTTAGTATACCAGAAATAGACATTTTAGACATTCTTTTTTTGTTACTAATTAATTAACGTAATAAAAACTTAACTGTCAGTGAATGTTGTAGTCAATTGCTAATTATACAAAAATTGACTTGGTAGAAGTTAATATTCACTTGCTTCACTGAAATAAAATCGTTATTTCAAATTAAACTAAGCACCGGTATTAATTTTAAAACAATAGATCGTATACAATTTTTATTATCTAACTCTTGTTTATTTAATTAAAAAAACGACTGGACAAATCTTATGAATTTACCAACTTGACAATTTATATTGTCAACTTTTTAATAGTTTATTAGAAAGTTTAGTTTATTCTGAAATAGTTATTGAACTAATTAGAGTGTGGTAAGCTTACATTCACAATTAGTATTTACCTTTCCACCTTGGGAGGTTCTTTAGGTGCTTTATTTCGCTCTAATTATACAAGTTCTAAATCTTTATATACGAAGTCTTTATAAAACCTAATCTATTAGTTAATAGATGACGTAATATAATGGCGACTAGAACATTCGTGTTTTCTTGTAAAATTCGATAAGGAGAAAAAATAAAGCTTTTGTTAGACAGTTTAATGGGGATTTTACACTATTTATGATAATAAACTGCGTATTAAACGAATTTTATTATCACATAATTATTAACTGCATAACAAGACCTAGAAGTAGGTTATTGAAATTTCAGACTTTTGTTTTTGAAAACCCTTCCGAAACTGCGTAGGTTAGTCAAGACCATGCTTAAAGTTCCATTTTCAGCCGATAGCCACTTTCTGAATTTCCTATTCAGGAGGATCTTCTTGTTTTCACGGCAAGTTTACTAATTAAATTACGAAACACACTCACATACATACTGCATATAACACGCGCGGTTTCTTTACCTCAAGACGAGTTTCCTTTTTGGTTATGACACAAGGGTTAGTAAAATAGTTTATCTACTTACAGCTAGTTTATTTACTAATAATATAATGCCTGCTACCATCATATAACGCTCTACAGCACCGATTTAATCCGGAAAGTTCAAAGTGAAGAGACAGGGAACTCCCTGCAACCCCTGATTTTGCGAGGTTAAAAGGTGGCGGCGGTGAAGTTTATTGAGCGTCTCAGGGGCGGGTCATAAAGCTCAACGGAAACACCTTGAAATTTGGTTGCTGTCTTTCACGAAGGGAAGATATGATAGTGACCTACAAACCTACTCTAGATAGATAATGATTTGTTAAAACGCCTTGCGTGCCCTGGAAATTGTTAAGGTTGAGCCAGTGGCGTGTTTTCTAACTTTTAAGGTAGACAGGAAGGAAATTAAAATATCTAGTCGTCGTCTAACTTGAAATACTTTTTTTTTCTGTTTTGGCAACATACATGAAAAATGATACAGGCTTTTTCTAGAAAAAGTACTGCGGTAGAATGTAATATTTCATCCTTAGTTAAAAATAATACTTTTATTACTATCTTCGTATAATTACAAACAAATGCAGATTGGGAATCCACAACCCAATCAGGATTGAGAATCTTGAGTGAATACCAGTTCTGTGTGATCAGCAGAAATTTTCAAAGTATTCATGTATACAATCTGAGTTTTCGCTATCATCAAATTCTTACTTTCTCTATTCGACTCATTTTCAAGCATTTTATTAGGAAACTTCTTTTCCTGTAATCCTGACATACTTTTTACCTAATGTGTTCAAGTCGGTAAGCTTCGTGTTTTGCTGAAGTTGCAAAAGTCTTTAAAACTGCTAGACAGATTCTATTCGCGAGCAATTGGCTAAAGTGCTTTTGATGGCTCGCCATACTTTATATTAGCAGTAAGTGATAACTCTGTTACTGTTATTTTTATTAAACTTGGACTAAGTAAAGCAGCTGTTATTCTTTTTTTAATTTTTACAAAGAATATTACATTTAGCACATATGTTTTTACGTACTAGACAAAAATTTATGGTATGAAATGTTTTAGTAAATTAGCTCTTGTAAGTTTCAGCTAAATAAATTTGGAAGCAACATTTCAAAATAGTTTCTAAAGTTTCAAGAATCAGAAGTTTTAAAATTTGCGTGCCTCATAGTTTCATTCATATACGATTATACACTATTCAATATTACCGCTGACTGGCGACTTTCGCTATTAATATTATTTCGTGGTTTGTATAAATAGAATCCGCAAGATGAATGGAGGAGGATTTCAAACAAAACCTCCCTGACTGTTGAATGCTCCTTAGTTACATTTTAAATGAAAGCACACTACAATTCTTCCTCTCTAGAAAATTTCTTAGTTTAACAGGTGCCTGTTTCTGGTTGTTAGAGGGAAGTAGTGCACCCTGCCAAGTACTATTAAATTTTATTGGTGGGTTTTCCTCACATCGCTTCTTTTCTCGTTCACAGATTAACAGAGTACCCAAAAACCCAAATCCTCGACCTTTGAGCTATAACGGTTATAGAAATGTTTTTTTCGATTAATTAATTAACGGTTCTCAAGTTATAACGAATTAAGGATATCACAAATATAAGTTTTCAGGACGAAAGTTTATTTATTAACATTTTGCAGAGTGCTATTAAAAATTAAAAAAGAAATACTTCTAATTAAAACTTTGACACAGTACTACAGCGGATTAATGTCCACATACCGAGGATGTAGAAAACGCAAGAAATGTTTACTTTTTTTTGGAAATTCACCCTTTAAAGTTACCACCCCCTGCACGGTACGATTTTTGCACGACCAGTCGATTTTGCATTCTTAAAAGGTAGGTAATGATCAGTAGCGTAACTACATAAGATTTCGCGCCCTTACGCGACTTATGTTTGCGCCCCTCATATACAGGGTGGCCGATATTTCATTGTGCAGGTTACATCTGCTGAAATATTAAGGGTAAAAGAGAGAGTTAAATAAGAGACTTGCTTGGCATAACCTAATCTATTTTGCTATAAAATTCTTTTTCATGGTCAACTTATTTTCCGGATAACTTTAATTTCTTAAAGAAAACGTCCTGTATATTTTTGCAAAATAAAGTTTTAAATCAATTTATCTTTTCAATGATATATCACAAGTGGTTTTTTGCCTTTAAATTCATCTTACAGCTCAAAAAATAAAATGATCAGATTGGTTATGATTTTCTTATTTACTCTTCGATTACAAAATTATAACAGCTTTTATTTAGTTACTATTTAACAAATAGAATAATACGCAATGAAGTTTCTTAGAATAACTGCTCAAATTGTCCACCATGAAACTGTAAACCTATTTGGGGCCATTTGATTAGGTTTCTTCCGGCTTTTTGCAGTATTGTAGGTATAATTAACAAACTAGTTGCAGTGATTTTATTTTGAAGTTCTTATACATTTTGAGGAGTCTCATAAATTTGGTTCTTCAGAACGCCACCTACAAAGAAATCAAGAATAGACAAGTCAGGTGACCTAGGAGAAGGAGGTCATAAAACGGGCCCTCTGTTCCGATCCGTTTTTGATCAAATTCATTGTTTAAGCTTTAAACAATTTGTTAATTTAGCTTCGTAGTATAAGATTGATGTTTTGCAAAAATAATAAATTCTGTTCTAGGTTACAGTTCTATGTTGAAAATGAGGTCCTAAAAGTTTCGCTGCCAAGCATCCATATCCTACCCATACATTAAATGAAATACGTACTAAAATCGTTATGATATAACATAATTCATCAATTGATTTTTAGTTTATCTTTAAATTACAATTTCTTCCTTTGTTGTTCCATTTACAGCAAGTTATACTCATTGAGTTAGATAATGCAATTTATATAAGTAAGATCATTTTAACCGAAATAAAAATATTGTTTACTAGCTCGACGGATTTGAAATTATCGGTTGGCGCCCCCTACAATTTTTCACTGACGATTTTTGGAACTAAAATATTATCAGGTTTTTAATCTTCACAAAAAATGTTTTAGAATTTTTTTATACAAAGCAATTTATTTATTCACTAGCAAATAGGCCTGTACTTCGCCAGGCGACCAGTTCATAAAAAGCGTCTAGTCTTCGTGTTATATCATGGCAATTTTGATAAATTTTCTGAGCAGTCTAGACGATATTTGTGGAAAAGTCACTGTCGAATAACTAGCCTAGTTCCTAGTTCGGATTACTTATAATAATTGTCTATATTACAACTAGCAGGAATGTTTGATTATATTTTTCTAGAAAAAAGTGTAACGATTCTTCTCACTATTTAACATTTAATGTAATATTACCAGAGAGACAGCTTTCAAACAGAGGTCGGTCTCACTTACACCAACATTTAACCATGAGACAATTAAATAATTTGTGTTTGAATAAAAACGCAGGAGCTTGCACTAAATTGTATTCAGTACTTGTATTGTACTCTACTAAAAAACATTCCAAAGTAATAGCTAAATATTTTGCTCCAATAATAAAATAAACTATGTTTTTGATTCTACATATTTCACATGCACAGCACTGTTGCCACTTACGAAGTCCTTTCTGTAAGTTCATTAAATTAATCCATTTACTAAGAATACTGAAAGGTTAACGGCATATCTTGCAAGTTCTTGCATATCAAACTAAGAATCTTTTAATTTTTTTAAATAAAATGTATCTCTTTTTTGGGCTCTTGTGGAACGTTGTCGGGACGGCGTAGCCGAATAACACCGGGAAAAGTGATAGTACTTAATAGTACTATTTGTTGATAGATTATTTAGTGCATTAGGTTCAGTTGAACAACCAAACACTGTCTTCATCTCGTAGTTATCTGAAATCTTGGAGGTACTGTTTATAAGAAACTTACATAATCTTATAATCTTAAGCTGAAGCTTTTATGATGTCTAGTAGGCGTATTACTATTCGACTTATTAAAATGTTGTTCCAAACTTGTACAGAAACTAAGGAACTTGTATAAACTGAAATGTCGATAGAAAATCCTAGTTACATTTTCTAAGCCGGAGTTCTACATTTATAATAATTAAAAGCGTCATTTTCGTACAATACAAAAGCTGTAGTAACATCACGACCTATAGAGCTCATAAGTAAACTTACTGTGTTTTGAATTCTTGTGTTTTGAAATTCTCTCGTTGCAAACAGTGAGACGCGTCGATAGCAACCATAAAATGCAACTTTTATTAGTTATCTGTACATTAGTGTGGATAAATAGGTGATTGAAGAAGAGGTTACTGTTGAAACATGTTCGAAATATTAACTTAGACACTTGAAAGACCTAGAGTACCCATGTTGCTACAGATTAGATAGAACAAACACCAGTAGTGTACAGCTAGGCAACTAAAGATACTGACTGCTATTAAAAAACATCCAACATATACCATACATTGATTATTTAAAAAAAACGACCTTAATCCCCTACCATATGAACGGTAAACGTGTAGCGTACCCTATTTGATACTAAATTAAAAAAAAATAAGTTCCACCTGTGGGGCTATAGCATAACAAATTAGTATTAACTTTCAAAAAGAAAAAAATCAAAGATTTTTGCTTCGAATACTATTTTCTGAAACTCTTTTAGGGCGAGAGTAATTAGGCGTTTACGAAAATTGTATCAGATATATACCGATGTATCGAAAGCGTTCGGAAATTTTATCACTGGTGCTTTACCGGCGTTCGGAAATTAGCCGGTATATACCCGTTTCATCTACCGGATCCATGATTCGTGGATCGAGGTTTATAGTCGGTAAATAGAAATTTACCGGTAAACATAACCTAAAATTCAAGTTGTTTCATAGATGTGGGTGGATTTTTAGTACGTTTTCATTCTCCACAGTGAATATGAATAACGTGTCAGGGGTCAGGGATATGTTCTGTCTGTGGTATACAAGAAAACTTAAACACTATCGAAAAACATTTTAATAAACACATCTATGGTTTTGTAGGTTATGTTGTTATTAAAAACGCACCGTAAACGTTCGGAAATGCATATACCGGTTTCATCTACCTTATGTATCAGCTGTTTACCGCTGGGAATGCGGTAGATACCGTACAATACAATTTTCGTAAACGCCTATTGAGAGTTATGGTAGATTGTGAATGTACTCAATAGAGTTCCTGTATAATGATTATTGGTTATATATTATTTATTATTAATATACAGGAACTCTAGGACTGAGATTCTTTGCGGGCTACCTGAATTTATTTTACAAAATTACCAAACAAATGTCTTCACCGTTGACTATTTGTTTTTCGAAATTTTTTATGTGATTAAAGTTTACAAACCAGGAGACAGAGAAAAAAATTAGTTTATAATAAAGATCACGAGACGTTTTCAAAGAATTATTTATTAGTAACAAAAGGAATTCCAACAATTTTCTAACATAAGTATTATTAGTACCAGTTAGAATTACTCTAATCAAATAAAACGTCTCTTATTCTGTCTTGATTAACATCGAAGTAATCGATAAAGTTACTTTATGTCTTGGTGCCTAAATTTCTAACTGTTACTTAACGTAAACTATGGCCAACCTACCTATGGCCAAACTATGAGCTACCGTGGCTTAACCTAAGCCATGGTAGCTCAGTGGGTATGACACTTAACTACTAATCTTAAGGTCCTGGGTTCGAATCCCAGGAATAATACATTGGACTTTTTAAAAATATCTAAGGCTTCCAAGTCGACTCAGCTTGTGAAAATGAGTACCTGGGAAATCATTTCCTGGGGTAATAATAGGCGGTCGATGCGTAAAGCTAGCCACTACCCTGCTGTACCTCAATGGGTCTTCATGGCCTGAGAAGGGGACTATTATTATTATTAACTTAAACTATAACTTTTTAAATAAAAAAATTAAGAGCCCTATTACTTTAAAAAAAGTAATTATGCAAACGTTTATCAAATAGTTAAATCGTTTAAAACGTTTATCAACATAAAATTATTTTTAAGTAAAAGTAAAAAATAGTTTAGTTAATTTGAAAAGTTAAATAGGGTAAACAATTTTAAGAAACATTTCTTTTATAGCTTTTGTCCGAAACCATTTTATTAACGATATTGACGGTACCTTATGTACGGCTATCGTATATCGTCTATCTATAGAATTAAATAGATGAAGAATTAAATAAATAAAGATCAGTATGATATATCAGCATTAGCAAAAAAATGTTACTCGTATCCTTGCGGAACCAAGTAATTAAATTTTCACAGTTTAATATTGTTTCTATAGTGAATTCTTTTTCATATTAATTATTTACCTGCCAACTTTGGTTACTGCACTTAAATTGTTGTTATTAAAGTGTTATGTAAACGGTAAAATGTATTCTTACTAGTTGAGTGATTTATTCAAACATGAGCTTATACTCGTCATTTACCAATTGCAGAAAAAATCCTATTACGAGACAAGAGTTTCAATCATTCAAAAAACAGTTATCGAATTGAGGAGGAAGGATTCTATTATTTAAAAGAAAACAATTTATAAGCCATGTGCTATAATAACCTGAAATAGAAACACACAGGGATCTACTAACAGTGGACTCAAAACAACTCCGTTATAGCATACAGCTTAACAGATATTTTCGGATGAAAATCAAGTCAAAGCCTATGTTCAAATTACGATAATTATTTTTTTTCTTTAGAAAACCTCTGAGATGCCAATTTCTTGTTCTCATCCAAAAACTGCGACGCTTTTACTTCAGCAGCTTATAAAACAAATCCTGACAAACAAATTATGACATCCAGTTAATAAATAAGTAAAACAAAAAGAAATTCTGGATCTGTTAGCTGAAAAACTTTAATCGGTAAACGTTTCAGATGGCATACGTAACTATCAGTAATAACTGTAACTGTAACTTTAAGAAAATTAACCATAGAACACTAAGAACCTATTAAAATTCCCGAAATTAATTATAAAATCTTTAAATATGTAGAAGTTTCAAAGCCTATGCTATATTTTCTTTTGTTTACAAATTATTACTTTCTCAAGTTTTAAGAGGGACATCTTATATATAATAAATCAATATGTAATTAAATTTTAAGTGTGGTAATGTAGCTATTAATAACTACCATAAAAGCTTGTCTTTCAAAAACTGTGACCCTATAACTTAAAAATATGTCCTTCTGTCATCCTTTATACGTAACTCCCTTAATGTACCGATAAAGAATAAGGGCATGTTTGAAAATTTAATGTGGATTTCGAACCATGGCGAAATTGTATTTGGCCTTACATCATTTCTGAAAGGAAAGTTAGCCAGCTTAAATCCCGAGATAGTTTATTGCACGTCAATGAACCCAAAGGAAAATGTATCGAACTTCCGTTTTTCCGACCTAAAGTTTGCCCTTGTTAAATGAAGGTACACCAGACCTTTACTTTCAGTTCGTCTTAATTTACTGAAATGTTAATAATTAAGAAAGTCTTATATTATAGTATGTAACACATTTTTCCCAAGAGTCTAGAAAGACCAAAATATTTGTAAAAAACTGAATGAGAAATGTTTGCATTATTTCACTGAAGCGATTACCATTGAATCGTAAAATTGAACGATTCCCTTGTCAACAATGCCAATTTCCTAAAGAAGATTTTGATCGCCCTCAAACGAACCAAAACTGAAACGATAGGTTAACTTGTCAAACATATAAAATTTTGATGTTATTAATTTAGAAAGTTATAGTAATAAATGTCTAATAATAATAAATAAAATAATTTGTTTAATCTGTATTTTCAGGATTAAAATTTGATGAACATTTTTGTTTAAATAGGGTTATCCTCAAATGTACGTATGTGTGCTTTTAACAGCTTTTAGATCCACTTGGCAAAAAATTTGCATACCCATTTTTGCGCTTGTATAAACCATTAGATGTTAACCAATTTGTTTTTTTAATACATTAGAGAAACCAATTTTTTAGTCTGCTGAGCAAGTTCTTTCTGTATTTATCTTCGCATGTAAATGAAGTCTATTGTTTTGCAAGGGTTTAGTGTTTAGAAATAATTTTTAAACACCACCACCAAAGCCGGTTGGATTTTCGATAATGCTACCTAATTTGTCTAATGGAATAATGGATAATCCGGTCCTAGAGTTGATGCATTCAGGATATTTACTCACACCTTCACAGCTTCACACGATGTCAGGGCCTAAAGAACTTCCGATAAGATTAGATTTCTTTCAACTATTGAACCTTTATATGTGCCCCCATTCGGAAAAATATCTGATGATTACAATCGATTTAAATTTCGTTGCAACATTTAAGATTTAAAAAGCTAGGGATTTTTTTAATTTAAATAAGGTCACCTAAACGGTTTGTTTTCATTGATCCGTGTCTAGTCTTGAAGGTAAAAATAGAATTGATTATCTAACACCTTGAACTTTAATTTCTGTTATCTTATGAGCTTTTAGCAGTGTAAACAGTTTATAAATAAAAAAAAAGTTTAAAATAGATTACTACTTTTTTTAGGGTTGCTTCTAAAATTATTCGATTTCAAAATTGAGGTTTTTATTAAGCACGAAGGAGCTTTTACAGGAAGTCCTCAATAAATGTTTACAGTACTGCATATAATCTTAATTGGCATACAAGCAACAATGTTGTTCTATCAATGAATGATAGAGTTTTTAGGGCTTGTAGAGCTAAATACGGTATTTTTGAAGTCAACTGGTCAGCTGGGCTATTTCTGTAAAGGCGTTGATACTTTTACACTTTTGAATGACGAATGGCGAAAATTCCAAACCTTCAATATTACTCTTGATTGCATTAGTATATTGCAGAAGTATAATTATTCAAAAATAATTGATGTTTTGTAGCTGGACGAACATTGTCATTAAGAAAATACTCTCCAGGTGTGTTTAGTTTTAGAAAAGGTTTCTTATCGTATTGCTGTACTTATGCATGCATTTATTATTTTAACTAACAAAGCCCCGCGATGGGCGACATTTATAACAACATTATTTTAACACAAAAAATGCACCACGATCAGGCATCATTTATAACACAAATATTTGATACTTACTGAACTAAATGCTCCGGATGTTGAGATCTCTTATTATGCAAATTTAAATACAGGTGAGGGCGTTAACCCCAAAAGCTTCTGATTAATTAATGGAATCAGGAACAAATAAAAAAACATGTCGAGCACCACCAAAACTGTGGATGTTATTAGTTTTTTTTCTTTTTAAAAAAGTCGGGAGGTTAAGAGTTTTAGAACTAACTAACTAAGTTTTGGAACTGGAATGTTAATCATACATTTATCAAACAATAAAAAATCTTTATTGACCAAAAAAACATCAGCAGTACGTTGACCCTAACCATATCAAACGGAAACAAATATTCTGAATTCTGAACTATATTGTCTTAATAAGATTCATTATGATTAATTACTATTAGTAATAAATTCTTTATTATTATTACTATTAACGGGAACGATGTTTAAGTTGCTTGAATGTTGCTCGAAGATAGTTATTTCACTTGTTGAGTAACAAATAACGTATTATTATTTATTTTTCATTAATTAAATGAGTTAATGTGTTTAATTCAAAATTCAATATTAGCATTAAAAAAATTTTATTAAGCCAATCAAAGGTCCAATAAGCGGGAATTAACACTGCAGTCAAACTAAAGTTGCGGAATAATCCTTCACCGGAATAATTTTCTAACAACAAAATCGGTACTGTATAACGTTTAAAATAGTGTTGTTCTAAACTGGACTATAATTATTTAACTGTAAAATCGCTTACACGCGATAATAACACGGGAAACAAAATGCCGGGGTAAACCCGCCAGCTTGGGGTAAAACACTCACCGTCCGACTGGACGCTACTTTAGGGTACGAGATCCACTGCCCAACTAATCTTTTTAGATGCGAATCTGTACTACATTTTAAATATTGAAAAGAAGGAAGATTTTAAGCTAACCTATGGCGAAATAGCGTGATTTTTTTAACCCAATTAGGAACAAGCATATATAAGCTTCGAAATGATTCTAGAACAAAAATTTGCCGCGTAAGCCACCACAATTCACACGTGGCCGCAAGCTGCACTTTATACATTTGGAATTGGAAGTTTGTTTGTACCGAATTTGCCGATAGACATGCACATGAAGCTATAAATAGAAGCTAAATGCACTTTAAGAACTGAAATCCTTTGTAGGTAAGGCGGTATTTCTTTAAAATATTTATAAATTAAATTTTATCAAGGTTTTTTCCTGCGAAATAACTTTTATGCACAAATGCATTATAATTAGACTATTATTGCTAGATTTATCGGAACATAACTGTCTCTTTATGCCCCAAGGGCCTCTTTATGATCCGACGGGCAATAATGAAACGTCAATTAAATGTCAGAGCTGTATTTGTAGAACTTGATTGGTTCTTAATATAATTTGTAAACTTATCACCAATGAAAATAAGCTGAAATTAAGTATTTTAGATAGTAACTATAGTAACGTACTTCGTATATAAGCACATAAGTATACGTACAGCGGCTTGATGTAACCTACGTACTCATTTAATTATGTTTTTTACACAATAATAGATTTGAGATAAAAACAATCTGTGCATAAAATAGTGTATGCATTTCGGGCATAACTTGCTTTTATGGCCCTACAGCCTTTTCCTAGCTCTCGGCTGACGCCTCGGGCTAGAAATAACGCTTCTGGCCATAAAAGCTTCTTTATGCCCTTAATACATAAATAACTATTAGAACCATGGGAACACTTCAAAATTAACCTTTACTGTTTTACAAGGACTGCAAATACATTAAAATAATGTCTACGAGATCTTTTTAGAAGAAATTTTATCTGTACAAAAACATGAAAAGCTGACCTCTGGTATTTAAAAGAACATTAGATAAATCTTTTTTTATTATTTATGCATACAAATTATATTTTTCGGAAGTTGAAAAAAAAACGAACCGTAACACTCAAGATATGACGGAACTATATGGCATAGACCTCTATACTCAACAATGTGGCACAACTTCAAAGGCTTTATAATCCTAATGTTTTTGATTCAAAATTGCCTGAAGATGCAATAGTACAAATAATTTACTCTTGGAAAAACTGCAAGGAATTAATCGTCTCTAGAAATGCGATGTAAAAATAATTTGCCCGACTAAAACTGTTCGACTAGATCTATGGTATTCTCAAAAGTTACTTAGTAAACTGAAAAAAAGTGGAGCACAATTCTGAAGTACTACAGACCAAAAACAAGGTACCCAGATATGTTCCTGCAAACTGTAATGATTTGTTGCCAAATCATGTTGGGGCAGTACCTGTGTATTTGATTTCTGAACAAACGGTGGCTATAGTTAAAAGCTCGAATATAAAAGAACCAAACATCATTACACTTTGCCGTGCTGTCAGATAAACACGTTAAGCAGTCGGTCTTGACAGCCACATAAACATATTTCCGTGGTTGTAGTTAAACATAATAAATAACATAACTGCCCTATACCACGCACAAGTATGTATTTACTTCAGTGGTTTGGCAATGTTTACTTACAATTAACATTTATACAAAACACCAATCATTTGCCGAAAAGTACCCAGTTGGCAGTAACCCTCGTAAATCGAAAATCGAATGTTTATTCTCAAGTTACACATCTGCGACTAATATTTTGAGTCGTTCAGCGACGAACAAGAAAAATGTGGCGAGGCTTCTTTGCGCGTTTCTTGGACTCTTGCAAAGCATATGAAACCATTCACAGATACAGAAATTGTTAAAGAATGCATGGCCGAGTCAGCAAATTTTTTTGAGAATAAAAATGATGTTATTGAGACTATTCGGCGTATTCTGTTATCAGCCTCCACTATCACAAGAATACAAGGTTTTGGCAATCGGAACAAAAATCGAAGCAAATCGATTTGATTTAAAATATCTGTTATTGACTGCAGACTAATATGCCTTGGCTATAGAAAAATCATGCGACGTCGTTGCGCGCAGTTGAATATTCTTATACGTTACTTGGACAAAACCAAACAATTTTTCTTTCTGAGGAATTGTTGTCTATTTTGCGGTTGTCCGTCAACACTAGTGGAGAAGATATATTTGAGTTGGTAATGCAGTGTTTTGGAAGAGATGGGTTGGGCTTTATTAAAAACAAATTTCGATCTCGACTCACATGACCATCTTAAGGACGTAATGGCAATAAGGTCCGTAATAATGGCAATAACTCAACTAATACAATTGCATTGTTTGTCAATTAATTACTGAACAAAAATTTAGTTCAATTTTTTATTTTACAATTTAATTATTTAAAACTTGAAAAACTACTAAAAACTGAAAGCTTGTTTGTCAGTCATCGTCTAACCGATCGGATCGCGGCGGTCTTGTAAATTTTTGAAACAGGCCCCCAATAAAACTAATTGGAGAACCTTGTTCTGTATCATATCATGGTCCATATGAAAATGTTCAAATTATTTAAGAACTCCACTGCACTATGCAATGTTAAAAATGTGGTTACTGCTAAAAGATCTAAAATTGAAATCAGTTCTGTTTGACTCATTCTGTAAACTAATCTCATCAATTTCTACAAAGAAAGAAATTACTAAATGAATAAGATGAAATTAATTTAATTATGGTGTCTTTACATTATAAGTATACCTGACAAATGAAATCACAATCGGAAATTTTTGTGAAAAACACTGAATAGCACATCAAAGAATGCACAAAACTTACTTAAAATTTCGTGAAGAATCCGTTTCTAAGGGGCTGGTCGTATGTGCATGATAGCTGACTAATGTAGAAATAAAGACTCAGGTGATGGTTCACAATAAGTAAAGGAATGGGATGATAACTTAAACTTACTATTAAAAAACTAAGGTTTGCTCCAAGTTTCAAAGAGTTTTACGAAAGTTTCATAAGGAAAAAACAGAAACCCATTAAATCACTTCACCAACAAGCTTATCCAAATTACATAAATCAATCAAAACCAGAGAAATTACTTTTAAAAATTTTAAAAACTGAGTTTTTTTGGAGCAAAATCTCTGTTTATATACATTTCATAAAAGCAAGCTAAGCAGAAACTGTGAGGGGAGATGGTAATATGGGCAACTTCGTGGCGCGTGTTTAAAGTCACACGTGAGCAGTAGTTCTCTCTCTAAGTTACAGGATGCAGGTGTACAGTGCAGCTGTATGCTAGGTTATTTTTAGCAGTAAGCTCGTATGCAACATTGTAGAACATTAATACTAGAGCTTCAATGCAACTTAAAAAATAATGAATAATTTTATCTCGAATTATTTCGTCTGTGACAATAGTCAAGAATGCAAACATGAGGACGTAATTTTTTACAAAGATATATAGTGTGTGTCATAAAGTTGGATCCATATGAGAATTTTTAATATTTTGGTTGGAAAAATCTTTGTGTGGCAATCACTTCTGGTTTCGCCAGTCAAAGTTGACAGGTGGTATTATTTGTTAAAATATGGAAAAATTTTATTAAGAAAAAATGTTTCTAATTAAGTTATGACGTTCACATACCGAGTTTGAACGATTGTTCCAGCATAAAAAAAATTTTGTGTTTTAAATTTTTTTGATACACCTCCGCGACCGACTATTTTGAAATCATTTAAAACGATTTAAAGGAGTGGAAAGACAACAATTGCATAGCATATTCTGTTAATAATATTTGATGGTGTAGGTATTTTTGACGAATATTAAAAATATTAAAAAACAAAATGAAATTTTCTGCACTATTTTCAAATTTTCCAAAAAAAACGCATAATTTTATTAACCTCTTTTTATTAACCTTTTAAGTAGAAGTTTCGCGTTAAATTGTTTACAAAAAATTGTTTAATATAAATTTAATTAATGAAATATCAACTGCCAACTTTGACATGGCGTATTTCAAGTATTTTTAGAAGCAGAAGTGATTTTCCCACAAAGTTTTTCCAATCAAAATATTAAAAAAAATTCTCATATAGATCTAACTTTATGGAACACATTGTATAAATGTAAGTCAGCTTGGGTACAATATGTTTTGCATGTTCAGGTTCACCTAGTAATCTGAAGGTTCTTCGGCTCGAGCTATAAATTCTTCATAGCGGAGGAAGACTCAAAAGTACATATATGTCTTAAAAAGTATATCTTTTTTTCGGATAAGGAACTAAAACTGTATGCACCGGCTCAACGCTGTTGCCATGTTAAAAATCCCTAATGGAGCTGGCATAGTGTCACAGGAATATTTAAATCTTAAAACATAAACGCACAACTATTGAAGAATAAAAAATTAACTGTACGCTAGTGTTTCTACTCGAGAATACTGTTCCACATTAATTACTTCTTCTTAAAAGGCAATAATAAATACAAACTGGAAACTGGTAAATTCATTACTAGTTTCTATCTTAAATTCTTCCATAGGAAAAAGAGCCGCTTATATAAAAGAAACTAATCAATAGTCAATTATAGCCAGTGTACAACATAAACTTAAACAAAGCCAACCAATGCCTCACTTTATTGGCCGAACAAGAAGCAAGGTATGGTTGTAAAGAATGTCAGAAGATTTTTAATTCGTTTTTAATTCGCAGCAGATTTTTGGCCCAAATACCAAAACACAAACAGAAGCAAAGTACCTACATTTAAAGGCTGTAGCCAAATCAACCCTGTTTACCAACAAATCTTAACAAGTTAACTCACCTCAAGAATGAAAACCCTGAATCAAGTCGATAAGGCTTCACGAGCCAAAAATCGCTCCACAGAAGCACACCTACCCGAAAACAAAATCTTGAAGGGACAAATGCCACATAAAGGACGCGGATGCCGTTTTGGCCACAGAGTACATAAGAACTTTGCAAAACGCGATGTAAGAAAACCCCCCGATAGAATTTTATGAAACGTTCCATGATGTAGATGCAGATTCAGTATTTCCCTTCTGGCACTTTCTAGATCACAAGAGAATTTCGGAGTAAAGATTGCGGGGTGACTTTTAACAAAAATGAAAGTTGACGAATTAATATGCATCGGGGCTCGTACTATTTTACCACAAATTCTTTATCTGTATTTTCGAAATAGTTTTTTTTTTACTGAATTGTTTTTATTGTTCGCTTCTTTGGGAAGTTTAACCGATAGATAAGAAATAAACTAATATTTAGTATGTTTTTACGTCTCAGGACTAAGATTTGTCTCTTCTTCCGAAAAATCTATTTGACTAGAATAGTAAATGAATATAAAAAACAATGAAAACAATTTTATAAAGGTACATTTGTTAAAATTTTATAATAACCGAACCTTCCCAGTTTCTTCTTCTCCAATATTTGTCTATACAGTTTTGGTCCCTACTTGGATGATTGGTGTGTTGCCTATCCTCCAAGTTTCGGCGTTGGCCTTCCGCTGGTACTAAGTTTTATTATCACTTATCTTTATCACCATCAGATATATTTCATGCAAATTTCGCCCATAAATTTATTTCCATAACCTCTAAATTATTAATCAAATTTTCTATTTACTTACTAACTACTACTTTTAATTGCGATTTTATCTTTCCTTACGCTTTTCCTGTACTATCACTAATACTTATGCACTTTTCAATTCAATTCAAGACGTTAAATGTCGGAGGAATGTAAACATGTAAACTCAATTGCCAATGATCTTATAATAAAATTACTTTTGTTAATGAAGTGCATGGATATAACACAAGAGCCGCTGATATTACCTATATTTCAACAGTCAATAAAACACAAACGCATAAATCATTATTTTTTTAGAGGTTTTAGCTTGTACAACTCTTTACCATTGTGCATCCAAGTAGCAGCCACTTTAAAGGAATTTAAAAGAAATGTTTGCTCCTACATAAGGAATAATTTTGTATAAACACATAACTCTCGCACTACATCACTAGCCGCTAATTGTATCTATTTAGTAGTTAGCATAATTTATTTTTGTTGTTATTTAATTATTTATCTAAAATGTCAAAACGTATACGGTAAAAGTTGTTAGTATACATGCATCTGGAAAGGAAATAGATCAATGGAGATAATGGGTAACTAAATTTCTTATTGACGCTAATAAATTTGATCAATCGAGCGTCCGTATATGGCATGCCGGGTTTAACATTTGTGGGTTGGTGAATAAGCGTCGGGGTGGACTACCGGAGATCTTGTAATTCTACCTTTCCTTTAGATTATAATCACACTTCGAGCTGATACTTCAATAATGACAGATCAAACTTTGCTACTGGAAAAGATTTTTCGGCTTTAGGATCGACCTCTTGATGTTGGTGCTTGTAATCAAATTAAAAAAAAAATAAAACGGCTATGATGATATCGAAGTAATTTACTAAAGCATTAAATACAAAATTGTTTTGAAAATTAGACATTCTTAACTAAACTCAAAAACAAAATGAAAAAACTCCCTGATGTACGTAGCTTCTAAATTCATTTCAATATACAAAATAAAAGATTGTTAATTAATACAGAAAGAAACAATTAACGCCTCGAATTTTTTTTAACCAGAAGAATCTTAAAAAATACATTTCAAAAGAGTTCTTCAAGACAAAAGACGTAAAAATAACTATTAAAGCAAATGATTGAAAGTATTTTTTTTTTATATACAAAAAAAAATGTTATGTTATAAAAATATTCGAATAGCTCAACAGTTGCATCCATGAGTAAAACCTTTGCATAATGGAATTAAGTAAATGTTACAGTATCAAGCAGTTACATGGGTGTACAAAATCTATTCCATAAATTGAATCATTATAATGTTATTAATTAATAGCCATAACATATTTCTTCAGAAGCTTAACGGGAAAAGAAAAGGAACTAGAAGGGGAATTCGAGAAAGCTGACTTGGATATGCTAGGCTTAACAGAAACAAAGAAGAAAGGGAAAGGGGAAATAGAATTGGAAGGAGGGCATGTTTATGGTGGGGTAGAGATGATACAGAGAGTACAAAAAGGAGCAGGCTGTATCATTAGAAAAGAGAAAGTAA
Source organism: Agrypnus murinus (assembly GCA_929113105.1). Classification (NCBI taxonomy): domain Eukaryota; kingdom Metazoa; phylum Arthropoda; class Insecta; order Coleoptera; family Elateridae; genus Agrypnus; species Agrypnus murinus. Next base: position 114,658,275 of record OV816026.1, on the reverse strand, counting down.
AATGCATAAATAAATGGACCGGGGTCTCTGAAAGAATATTAACGATAGAAATGGAAATGGGAAAACAAACAAGAATAACTTTCGTAGTGGTCTACGGATCAGACGAAGATGAGATTGCACAAAAGAAAGAAGAACTCTGGGAGCTATTAGAAGAAACAATAGATGAAATTAGGGGAAGAATGATAATAATGGGGGATTTAAATGGAAGAGTAGGAAGGAAAAATGAGGAAACCGGAGAAGTAATAGGAAGCCACGGCGAGGACATCAGAAATAATAATGGTTTACGACTGATTGATTTTTGTATTCAGAATCACTTGATAATAACGAATACCTTCTACAAGCACAGGGACATTCATAAATATACCAGAGAAGTAGTGAGTAGGAAAGAAAAATCCATTATAGATTATATAATAATAAACAGACAATACAGAAATGAAATAAAAGATACAAGGGTGAAAAGGGGACCAGAAATATATTCAGATCACTATTTAGTGATGTCAAAGATGGAGATACAAACAGAAAGGTACAAAACAACTAGGAATACTGGATAAAGCAGAAATATTATTAACGAATCAATCAAATCTTACAAGATGAAAGAAATCAACAAAAAAATAAATAACTTAACATTAGAAGTAGCATGGAAATGTATCAAAAAAGCATTATTAACAACGGCAAAAGAAGTATGTGGAAGTACAAAAATTATCAAAGGCAAGAGGCAAACAAGCTGGTGGAGTGAAGATATAAGAAAAGAAACACAAAGAAAGAAACAATTATGGAAAGAATATTTGGGAAATAGAACACAGGAAAGATATGACAGGTATAAAGAACAGAGAGGCAAAGTAAAGGAAAAGGTTAAGTAAGCGAAAGTAAAAGCCTGGGAAGAGTTTGGTGAAAGGATGGAAAAGGACAGTTTAGGGAATCAAAAGCTGTTTTACAAGATACTCAGAACATTACGGAAAGGAAAGACACAGAAAACTAAATACATAAAATCGAAAGATGGAAGAACGCTAGAAAACGATGAGGACATCATAGAAAGATGGAAAGACTATTTCCAGGAAATATTAACTGTAGAAGAGAGACATAATATAGCAACAGAGGAAGAGGAAGAAATGAATACGGAAGAACGCATGGAAGAAAGTGAAAGAAATAAAGAAATAGAAGAAATAGAAGTACGAGAAGCTGTAAAAAAGCTAAAAAGAGGTAAAGTTGCGGGACATGATGCTATAACGGCAGAAATGGTTACAGATCTGGAGAAAACTGGTATAGAAGTGTTAACTAAATTGTTTAACAAAGCTTGGCAGGAAGAAAAGATTCCAAAAGATTGGGAACTGGGAATACTGCTTCCAATATTTAAGAAGGAAGATAAAAGAGTCTGCACAAACTATCGGGGAATTACAATGCTGCCAATTATATCAAAGTTATATGAAGGCATATTAGAAGCAAGACTAAGGGAAATATCAGAAAAGCAACTAGAGGACACACAATGTGGATTCAGGAAGGGTAGAGGGGTCCAAGACCATATATTTGTATTAAAGCAAATAATAGAAAAATTTACCACTAAAGAAATATTTGTAGCCTTCATAGACCTGGAAAAGGCCTTTGATAGTGTACTAAGAAGAAATGTTTGGAGAAGTTTAAAAAAGAGAGGAATAAATAACAAACTGATAAAATGTATCAGAAATGTATATGAAAAAACAAGAAATTACGTTAGAACGGGAAAAATACAATCAGAAGAGTTCATAACCAAGGAAGGGCTTAGACAAGGAGGAGTCCTCAGTCCAGCACTGTTCAATATAGTAATGGATGATGTTTTAAAAGAGATAAAAGATAAAGTAAAGAATCTAAAAGTAGGATACAGGAACATGGAAGTAGTAGAAATAGCTGAAAGTGTATTTGCGGACGATGTAATCATAGTTATATGCAAAAAATGAGAAAGATTTACAGTACAATCTACAGCTATGGCACAATGCTTTACGTAAGAAAAACTTAGAAATAAATACTGAGAAAACTAAGGTGATGGTGATAGGGAAAGAGGACACAAACATAGTAATAAAACTAAACGAGATAGAGATAGAACAAGTACAATCATTTAAATACCTAGGAGTGAAAATACAACAGAATGGAAAAATAGATGCGGAATTAAACGACAGACTGGAAAGTGCAGCCAAGCATTAAACACTGCGTTTACTCGGAAGAAAGAAATATCGAAAAAGACGAAGATTACGGTGTTTAAATCCATTTTCAAACCTAAACTGAGATACGGGACTGAAAATTGGATATTGACAAAACAAAAGCAAAGTAAAATACAAGCCATAGAAATGAAATTGCTAAGAGCCATACAGGGGGTTACGAGAAAAGACCATATTAGAAATGAAAGAATAAGAGAAGAATTAAAAGTTGAACTGATCACGAAAGACATAAAAAGACAGCAGTTGCGATGGTTTGGGCACGTAGTGCGAATGGGAGAAGAAAGAACAACCAAAAGAATATGGGAGGCAAGAACACAACAGAAAAAATGAAGAGGAAGACCAAGAAAAACATGGAACAAAGAAATAGAGGAGAACTTAAGAAGAGAAGAGGGACTGTCGTGGAATGAAGGGAAAAGAGAGGCAAGGAATAAAAAAGAGTGGGCCAAGAGGATTCACAGAAAAGCTTAATATAGAATGACTTCAAAGACTTGTAATAGATGTATTATAGTGTAGCAATGTAAAATAAATGAATGTAATTTAATACCTTAACACCTTAACGGTTATGATTAAGGTTATGATTATAATAAAAAAAAACATATTTCTTAATATGAAGTTCAAGGTTCGACGACAGAGAAGCCACAATTGCATATTGAATAAAAATATGGTTAAGATTCTAATTAAGATACTATCAAAAAGGAACTTGATGAAAGCTTATGCTTAAGAAGAGTTGTGTCACTTCTGAGATGACAGCACTAAAATTATTAAATCTTAATGGAAATTACAAAAGCCACCAAACACTGTTACAGTAAACTAGTTATGCTGCAGAAAGTCTATGAGGCGATTGAGATTTTAAATTTTTAGATGTAAAGTAGGTACATAATTTCATTTTTACTTGAAGAACAGACTAAAGGAGTGAAATTATTTGAAAGCAGTACATTTAAAATTCCTTTTTGATTTTCGTTTTTGAGATATCCTGTAGATTACGTCCTAAGGATACTATGGCCATTTACTCTCTGTTATTTTAGTTTAAAAACCAGTGCATAATCTGTTTTCATAAAAAAGTCTCGGGACCAAGTTGGAGGATTACTCCAGAAGGATGAACATACCTAAATTCATTTTATACTACATTGTTATAACTTCATTCAAGTTTCAATTTCCCTCACACACGTTCGGGTAAAATTCAATAAGATTTTAAGCTAAAAGATCGGGGGAAAATCACCTTTATTCATATATCGTTCAGAGCACTTATTGATAGATTTTCGTATACCCATCTTTACAAGTATTTACGCTTGTATACACTGTAAGTAAATTTTCAAACGAAATAAAAATAGTATCTCTTGAATAATCTATACCCTTTCCTGTGTAACGTTATTGATAAATAATTCTTAATGTAAATGTTGAATAATTTAGGAAAATAGCTAAATCTGCCGTAATATACTCTATGTCATGATATCATGTAAATGCCTAGCCTAGAGCCCTTTTTCTTTAAATTTCACCCGCTTGCTGTAAAAAATTAGTATATCTGTTGTTGAACCGAAAAAATTACCCTTTTCACATAAACGACCATCGACCGCATATAAAGTTCTACGATCTGGAATGCAACGATCAAGAAACCATTCTACGTAAATTTGATGTACCCTTAAGCCATTAACACCCTTTCCTTGCCAAGGAAGAAAAATCGTTTGAACATGGGTTGCGAATAACAAAATGTAATAAAAATCCAAAATTACACAACAGAATGCATTTTTTAAAGAGCTTGTTTGATATGATTAATCACCACTACAATCTTCTATACCTTGTGTGTAGAAATTTATTTATGCAGTGCTGCCATAAAGTTGGATCCATGTGGGATTTTTTTAAATATTTTCATTGGAAAAAGACTTTGCGGGACAATCATTTCTGCTTCCAAAAATACTTGGAATACGGCATGTCAAAGTGTCAAGTGACATTTAAGTATCTGTCAAATTCGCCATTTCTATTAAATCGTCGAAAAATGACCTTATTTGTGAAAATATGGAAAAATTTTATTTTCTGTATATGAACGTAAAATGTCATTAGAAACATTTTTTTTCAATAAAATTATTCCATATCTTAACAAATACGGTCATTTTTCCTTAATTTTAAAAAACAATGGCGAATTTTACAGATACTTAATGTCATCTGTCAACTTTAACATGGCGTATTTTAAGTATTTTTGGAAGCAGAAGTGATTGAAAGCCTCACAAAGTTTGTTTCCAAGCAGAATATTAAACAATTTCCTCTATGGATCCAACTTTATGGCAGACACAGTATATTATTTTGTCTTTACTAGTTAGTAACTAGATGCTAACTTAAATTTTCTTAAATCCAAGACACGAACACTTAATCAAACTCTGTGAATTTTACAAATAATCTATAATTACAACGGGCGCCAGATATTTGCAGCCCTGATAGATAAATACCCAGTTTACAGAGGTAACAAACAACAATAAACATTTTCAAGGCAGCATCCATTAATTCATACGGGCTAACAACATTTGTATTTCACTTAAAAAAAAGAGAGCCATAAACTCTATGTATAACTCTGTATATAAAATACAGATTATTCGATTTAATACAATTCAAGCAATCCGAAAAATGTTTAAGGTGGTTGTTAATTGCAGATTATTTAATATTAGCTGTAGCTTGTAACAACTTTATTTTAACACAAAAAATGCTCCGAAATTCCTCTAAACACAAAATATTTAATACTTACTGTACGACTCATAAATGCACCGTCTCTTGAGATCTCTATTATGCAAATTTAAATACAGGTGTGGGCGTTAACCCCAAAAGCTTCTAATTAAATAATGGAATCAGGAACAAAACAAAAAAACATGTTGAGCGCCACCAAATTGATAACAAAGTCTAGGAATCTCAGTTTGGAAAAATTTCTCTTTTAAAATTGACGTTAGTTTAATCAAAAACACGTATCAATCGATACTACTGAATTTTAATAAAAAAAGAAAAAAACATTTGTTGAAATGTTTGGTTGAAAGAAAAAAACAGCAATTTGTTGGGCCAAACCATATCATACGATAAATTCATTTGAGATCTGTATATTTTAGAACATAAGAAAAAGTTGAAATAACAAAAAAATTAAAAATACAAAATTATCAGTATCAAAAAGTTATACTAAAAGCACTTAAATTTCGGGATCCCAAATAGACTTTACATAAAAACTTAATTAAAAAAAAGCAATACCTTATATTTTCTATAATCCAACAAAGTTCAAGATTTCTTACTCAAATAACTCAAAACACTAAAAACACAATATTGACATTAACTTAATTTTCACAACAAAACTGCTGACCTGGAAAATAAATACGGGAACAAATCTTCTGAATTCTGAACTATTATTATTTTTCTCGTTTAACGTCGAACTTCAACATACGATAATTTCCAATAGCTAATAATTCTTCAGGGTACGGGACCCGCTGTCCGACTGACTTGAAAATTCAACTCAACAAAGAGATCCAAAGTTTTTAAGGGGGTGGCCACATCATATTCTTCTACAACAAATTATTTTAGTCTACCAAACCTTTCCCATGTTAAAATCTGCGTCGTCGGGATAACTCAATATCACTCACAGTTGCGCTCTAGACTCATAATTTTAAATTCTGTATATTAAAGTAAATAAAAAGTATCGTTTACACATTTTAAACACTCATAGTTATTGATGATTCATAGTCGCATTATTATTTTCTACATTGTAACATAATTTGGGATCCCATTCTAAATACATTTTCATTAAATTGTCCAATTATCACAGATAAAACAAATGTTGTTGACAAAGAATGAAACCACAATTAATATTGTTCAAATAACTTGCAGACAAGATGCTGTATCAATGGTTACCTTACTACACTCAAAAAAGGCTTAATTCCACTATGCACACACAAACTAAAGAGCTCAGTTAAAGTTGCTAGAGCATGGAAGTAATTGAATTATGAATGATTTATATTAAAACTAAATCTTCGAACTTTGTAATAATTTCCTCTCTGAAGTTAGTGGATTTCTGGATTATTTACGAGTTTTAGAAAGTTTAATTTTTGTTATATAGTATTCGAATCCATTATCAAAATAACTCAACTCTGCAAGTTTTTAACGACTCTTAGTACAGAAAAAGTTAATGTGTTGTAAACAAATACACCGTTTACAACAATTTACACTTCTTATTAGGTGCGCACGTTCTCGAAAGAACACTATAACTTTTAATAACTAAATAATAATTCTAGTTTCACTAAAGCCTTTATTCCTTTTTCTTAATTTAAATAACTTTATTAAACCGACAAACTCACGGTACTTTATTATAAGATGTATGTTTACAAATACTCGGTTTAAACCACAACACAGGACCAACGATAAATTAACCAAACTCACGCTCTTTAAAACGAAAATCCGTCCTTACACAAACTCAACGAGGGGGACTTCTTCTGACCACCCAACGCGTGTATCAACTCGCACAACCTCCGCAAATTGACTTGAACTCAACCCTTTACTAGGCTGTACCAGATTATACTTGTTAATGTAGTCATAAAGGTACTTTTTGCTGACGATTTTAAATGTTGTATATAATTTAATGAATTATCATGTCGTAGGATATTTCATAATATTACGATGCTTTACAGAATTGTAAATGGCTTAATTGACGACATCAACACTTTAGAACACCTAAACTTTTTTAGTTCCATACATTTATATTTACTTACTATAGTTGTCTTAGGACTAACTATATGTCAAATTCTCCTATAATTTCAATGATGCATAATTTTAATTTATATTGTAATAATTTTGGATCTTTCACCTAAATTTGTATACCTTAGAATGGCTTTATCTAAAAAACTACTGTGTATCTAATTAACCTTTTATGTAACTGCCATAGTAACTTTGATGTTCTCTAAGATCTACCTAGAATATTTTTTGCGTAACTAAATTAACAGTTATAAATTATTAATACTTTTAGAATAAATTGCAACACGTTCTCGCTAAAATTTCTACTATTTTTAAGTTTAGTTTATCTCATATTATTATTTTGCGTATTTATATTTTGTTTCATTGCTCTGTAATTGGAATTCTTTTCTATTGAGCAATAAAGCTTATTATTATATTAAAGTCCCTCCCTAGAAGCAAAATTTCCGTTAGTTTTTAAAATTTTAAGAGGGGTTATATGAATTTAGCCTCTATCAGTCTTAAAGATAACAACATGAGTCGCCAATTATAAAATTAGACGAATTCCTCTCTTTTATACCAAAATATTTTATCAAAAGGTGCACGATCTTAATAAACCCAACAATCGCAGCAATAAAACTGTCTAACCAAATAAGAGTAGTGACATGAGCACTCTGTTCATGTTGAATTCTTGAAAAATTGATGCAGTATAAGATATTATTTATACAAAATAAAATCGTAAAATCCTAAATTAGGTTTCGTATGTACCCAACTTTATTGACTGCAAGCTAAAACTTTGTTCATTTTTTAAATAACATTAAGGGGAATTATTAAAGAGTACGTGCCTAAAGCAAGATTTTTACCGTGAGCAATAGATTGTGTTCGTACAAATGACTTTCTTTCAACTAGATACCACGATTTACGTTAAATGAGACCGTCTGCATTCTTAAATGCTTGTTTAAATGCAGCTGCACAAAAAATAGTAGAGTCGAAAGTAGATTTCAAACAAAGCGGAATAAATATTAGCCCTGATGAGCTCCTTACAAAGGTAACGAAAACTATCCAAAATTACATGATATTTGAAAGATATATGAACTCGACGTGTTTCTCATTGTCTTATGTCATGGGTTAATACCATAGACTTTCACCGTAGTTACTAGAATATCCCTAAATATCCTCAAGATCTACAGTTTTAACTTTTTAGCTTACATATCATTATATAGTGTACCATATTATTCATCTGTCATTGATCTACCAAAAGGCTAATCAATATTTATATATGATTTCAAGTCTACAAAGGTCCCTATTCTAGACGGACTAATACTCAAACTGCCACTCCACCACCGTTTACAACTATGCTGCTGTATTAAAGAGATTATTAAATCCTCCTTCTCCCAGTAAAGTCACTCAGTTGTTGCTTTCTCTTTCATTATCCTTAGTCTTCATGTTGGTGTCAACTTATGCATTGATGAAATATTTGGTTCAAGTTTTAAAAAAACGTTGTTAGGTTAGGTCTGACTTACGCCCTGGAACGTATAGTAAAGGTCATGGAGGAACCTCTCTTCGATAGAATTTAATAAAACTTGGCATGGAGTAGATACGGGGGCAGTACTTCACTCTAGCAACAAGAATACTTTTTCGGTCGTGTATCGATCGGTCGTAATAATTTTACGGACTTTTACAAACAGTTTTTTTAATAAATTAATTTTCAGATACATGCTTTACTTTGTTCTTTTCAATTGTACCATTAAGTGGTTGCATGTTTAGCCTTCTCTAAAAGAATATTGGTGCTTCGTGAAGTTGCAAAGTGAGTGAGTCCGAAAACGTTTTCTTAGATTTATTATAATTTATATTAAAAGCTATTTTGAATATCATACAGCTATTTATGTCCTAATGTCTGAAACAAGTTTGTCAGTCTATTAAAACAATACGTGTAAGTGCAAACTTTGAAATTATGCAATGTGAAATCTTTTGGGTAATGGCAAAGTGTAGACCTGGGTGGGTCCAGGTCTCTTGGCATTTGATCCTTAACCCTTACCTTCTAAATCTTCCAATTTGCACATTAAACTGAAACTCAGCGGCAAACTTGAAAGATGTTCTGTTATCATCATGCATTATTTAAAACTAAAAGTAAATTAACCCCTTAAATGTTACAACCAATGCAATATTTTTAAAAATATCGGTTTTTCAGAACTGCAATTTATCATAAAGGTCAAACAATATTCATTGATGCCATTTCACGAGATACGTAATTCAAACAGAATCACAAACGACAATACATGCAATAACAAAGAAGGTATCATCCATCATTTTCCACAAAATATTAAAAAAAGAGTCGATTCATCTCTGCTTAAAATTCTGAGAACCTATCTATGATGTTGTATACCGAGAGTTGTGTACTGTGTAGGTTTCAGTACATACTAAAGCTCATTACTATTGGCAACTCCGAAAGAAAATATTTGTACTACACCTACGTACATACATCTGCAACTCCTTACAAAAAGTTATCTTCTAACGTGGCTTTCTTATTATATGTTCAAATAAATAAATTCCATGGGATAGTAAATAATGGAACTGAAACCGAAGTTTTTTTAATGTTTTTACGTAGGTTTGACAAATATGAAACGAGCTCGAGCTGGAAGTGCTTTTTAAACTTTAATCTTAATTAATTCCGGGTTGTTATTTTCGCGGTATAGCAGAACATTCTAGTTTTATGATGATGCTGTGTAGCCATTTGCTTTATGAGTTTCTACAACTTTTATGTCCTTTAAATATTAGTAACGTAAAGCTTTTTATTCTATGGTGGACAAGTTCGGTAATAGTTGACCTAGATATATCGTTCAAGGTATACCTAGAACCAGCATTAACTTAGCTACAAGTAGAGATTAAGATGTCTGCTTTGGAACCCATACGTCTCTTTACTTTAAAAATTAGGAGCCTTATTATAACACTACATTTAACGGTGTCTCCTAACCATACATTGTATTTGAGTAACTGCCAATATGTATTTCGGTAACGTATTACATTTTTCTCGGTATAAATCCGTCTGAATATAATTCCAAAAGTTATAACCCTCTTCTGGGTGCATTTCTAAAGGGGCCAATCAAAAACCATGCAAAGCAATTTTAACAAAAATATGCAACTAAGGATAAATACATCTTTTTATACATGAAGGAAAGAGAAAAAGAAAAAGGAAGCTTAACAAATATTTTTATGACACCCGCATGTTTGAAACCGAGATCCTAGGGTAGGTTGGCCTAAAATAGTTTAAACTTTAGTTAGTTTTAAGAAAATCGTCCGTCCTATTCTTAAAACTTTCACCGAAAATTACGTTATTGTAAATAACAAAATGTTGAGAGTAATTCATTTTCTTTGAACAAAATGTATCCCACAATTCCCACCCAACAAAATTTATTATGTTTTTTAAATTGTTTTTGTTAACTTTCCCCGGGTGTTATATCAGCGTTAATAGTATCGAACTGTCTATATTCCCCGGCTCTTTGTTTAATAAATTCTTGTTCTTTTTAACAAAAATACTTTCATACGCATCAAGTTCTCTAGGTGAATAGACATTTTTAAGTAATTTTAGTTTTTCTACTTTAATCAAGTGCGCTGTGTCATGTATATATTTAACTACACTTAAAATTCGCTATGTGTTCTTTGAACCTAGTTAAAATTGATCTTTTAGTCTTTCCAGCGTAACTCATATTACAATCATTGTATTCAATTTAGAATAGTCCCGATTTCAATTTTTTATATCAGTTTTATCTTTTGGATTGCCTAACAGATTTTTTAATGAATTATTTGACGTATAAAATACTTTCATGCCCTCGTTTTTAAATACACTATTGAAACCTTTGATGATTGGGTGAAAAGGCAGTTTAATAAACTTCTTTGGCTCATTATAAGTATATCATTTTTAATACCTGTTTTTGGAAGTGCTCAATACTAGGAATGTATATACTTCCAGATGCGGGGGGTTTGAAATTTCAAAAAACAGAACTATAGACCAGGAAGACATTAAGATTACAGCTGAAGTAGTTAATGAGCGGCATTTAGGTAAAAACGTGTCTTATAGATATGTGGAGCGATTATAGGTCGGTTAGATGCGTGCGGGACTACCGAATCCCGGACACGGGTTCGAAACCCGGCCAATACATCACCGGATTTTTAAAAATCGCTTTTCCCTCGGAAGGCAATGCCAAACCACCGAAGTATACTTTGCCCAGGAAATGTAGGATCCCTATACTTGTGATCACTGAAAGCACAAATGTAGGTACTGGCACAACGCAAACCTTCACATTTTCCATGAGGATACTACTCAGTATCCGCAAAAGGTGAATGTTTGGGCGGGAATCATAAGTTATGCCGTTATTGGCTTACTTTTATCGAAGAAAACCTCTCTATGCCACTCATTTACCACAATATGCCCGAAAATGTTATAGATCCACTAATAACTGCAGAATTAGAAAACCCACTTGATGATGGAAACATGTTCCTTAATAAAGATCTGCTGTATTTCCAGCAGGACGGTGTTCCGCCACACTATTATTTACCTGTTAGGAACTTGTTGAATGAAAGGTTTTCGAGCAAATGGATAGGAAGAAGATATGCTTTGGAATGGCTTACAAGATTGCCAGATCTATCACCCCTGGACTTTTTTCTATTGTATAAATGTTAATTACAATTACTATTGCCAAGCTACTGAAGTAAATACATACTTGTGCGTGGTATAGGGCTGTGTTATTTTTAACGACAACCACAGAAAGATTTAATGTGGTTGTCGAGACCGACTGCTTAACGTGTCCATCTGATAGCACGGCGAAATGTACTGAGGCTTTATCGGCGAGAAAATTCCTTTCGCCAGTTCCGGGGATCGAACCCGGGCAGCCTAAGTAAGAGTCTGACTCTTTACCGTGCGGTCACCCACTTCACTATGGTATACATAACAACATTAATGTATAAAACACAACCAGAAAGTTTACAAGTACTGAAAAAAAATAATAAATGCCTGTCGACAAATATCTCCAAATATTTAAGTAAAAGTTTGAGATGAGTTTGAAAATAAGCTTTTATTGGTATTTAGCTAACAATGCCGGTCATTTTGAACATTTAAAATAGATTTTGGTTAATTTGCTTTTTTTAATTTAATTATTTGAGTTTCTGAAATTGGCGTTTTTGTTACAGACTTTTGTTAAAACCTGGTTGATTGAAAAATTGTATTGTCTGTAACCTCTAAAAGATGGCAACTTAGTAACAAGAACAGTTTTTAAAATGCATAATAAACTTGAGTATTGGCTGAAAGTAAAGGGCTTAACTAACAAAATCTGACAACAGTCTGAGGTTTGTATGTGAAATAATTTAAATGATGTTGAAGAAGAGTTGTTACAAGACTTTTCCCTGTATCTCAACAATCCATGATCCGATTTCAATTCATTTGTGCCAAAAGATTTCTTTTTTGTTAATATTTTCCATATTCATTTAGCGTGTCCACTTTGTTTGGTGTAGCCTCTTCTACGAGTAGCCCCCTTCTTCTTGCTTCTTGTACAGTGGGCATGCCAGCAGATTGTAACGGACAGAAATTTTTGATCTAGTGTAAATGCAATTTATAAGCATAAATAATAAAGGAACCTGAGTACGGTCCTGTTCAGTTTAAAATATTTCAGTTGGCTTAAAAATGCAGACAGTATTTCGAATTAAATAAAGTGTTCTCACAGTTGCGAATTGTTTTTTCCTAGTAAGCATTCAGATAATATTATTATTTATCAAGATTCAGTAATAGTACCACACGTGTAACAAAGGAATAAAATCTCAAAAAAGACATTTAGTTAAAATTTATTAGTTCCGGTACGTGCTATTTGAATAAATTACCCGAGTGCAGACGTATAAACAAGACCCTAAAATTATATAGAATTCTTCTGGAAGTTTTTGAATGCTTGTTTCCTGAAATATAATATAAATACAAAGATTAGTTAAAGTTTCACAAGTTTTATTAATATCTTAACCTGACAATATTGTTTCGACACTTTGTGTCATTATCAAAGGTAGATAAGATTGATAAATAAACACGTTGCTAAGGATAAATACATACAGAAAATAGGTAACTAGATACAATATACGAGTATAACAAAAACTAAATATCTAACACTTCTAATAAAGGAGAATTACTAAGCTCAGTTTGTTCATTCATTAAAGGTACTGTGCGTTTATGTCTGTATATTTCAAAAGCTTCTAAAATGTCTAATTTGTGTTTGTTGTTGCAAAAATGTAAGAATTTAATGTTGTTTTGAGGTGTCATTGAGTGGTTCTGTTCCAAAATGTGTTTGGCATAATTCGATTTTTCTGGATGTTTAAGTCTATAAGAGCGTACGTGTTCTTTGTATCTTATGTCGAAATTTCTAAGTGTTTGTCCAATATAATTTTGTAACTGGTGGTTTTTCTTATTATAGTTGCAATTTGTTCTGATATCTTGCCAAAGTATGGTATTGATATGTAGTTTGTGTCTTGTATTTGAGTATCAATTGGAAATATTCTTTTGATGGCTAACCTATAATCTTTTTATTGAATTACAGTGTCAATCATGTTATGGTTATAATGGTCTGCACGTGCTAATTGTTTGATGATGATTGAAATTTCTTTATCAAAATGTGATCGTTTCATTGGAGTAGTTAAAGCTCGGTGTACTAAAGATCTATAAGCCGCTAGTTTATGCATTTTATGATGACATGAATCGTTAGGAATAGTGACGTCTGTGCTTGTGGATTTTCTGTATATGGAAAAATCAAATTCATTGTCTGTATTAATTGTAATAGTTAAATCCAAAAAATTAATAGCTCTATTTTGTTCTGTTTCTAGTGTAAACGTGATGTTTGTGTGAAGACTGTTTATAAGAATTAAAAATTCATTGATAACCCCAAAAGAACTGTCAAAACAAGCTAAAATGTCATCAACGTAACGAAACCAAAAAATAATGTGTTTAGAAAGATCTAATTCAAATATTCGATCTTCCAAATTATCCATAAATATGTTAGCTAATAGAGGACTCAGAGAATTACACATAGGTAAACCATCCTTCTGTAAATATATTATATAATTAAAATTGAAATAATTTTGACTGATACAAAGATCAAATAATTGAATTAACTCTAACCTTTTTACTAATTCTACATTACTATAATATATACTAAAAAAACTAAAATATATACTTGTTTAAACAAAAGATTCATATCTCTAGCATGAAAGAAAAAATATGTGTAAGCCTGCTGTTGTCGCCCTCGACAATGTCACCTGGGTCTTCATTAGTGTCCAGAATATCATAGAAACCACGGTGTTCTATATTAGATAATACTTCGCAAAGGGCTTGAAGATCTTTTAGTTTTGCATGATTGATCTCGATAGGTACAAGTTGTAATTCACTAGTAATATGGAGTCTTGCTACTAATTATGCATTGTCTCCACGTTCCAGAATAGCACATATTAACACAAAAATGTTGCCTTAATGTATGCCATACATTTGCGAAAAGTTTACTGGAATAGGTAGTCGAGGATTCTTTACAAAAAACTTATCAGTCGACAGTTTGAAGTTAAAAATATCTTTCTTAGTCGGCCCATTTGATAAAATATGCAAAATATGTTACTGAGTAATAACTCTGAAATAAAACGATTTAATAAAGCAAAATATTTTCACTGCTTTTCAAGTGTTTTTATTACGGAAATAATCGAAATAATTCAAATGGAAATTGACTTACTAGAGCACAAGAGACATTAACAGTTTTTTTTGTAGCTGGAGTAGTTGCTTCTTTTCGCAATTTTGCAAATAAAATATGAATATATATTACTCTATTTAGGAATTTTATTATATTAATCAATTCAAATAAGCTATGGTAAATTATAATGAAGTAAATGTCAGTTTATGAAACATTTGACATTTGCCAGGCAAACATAACCAATAATTTTTGCAATGTATATTTTTGGATCCAAAATGGCGGATTGACATTCGCGTTGGCTCAACTCTTATAAGTAATATAGAGTGACTCTAAATACTGAGAGCATACATTGCCATCTAGCGGCGAACAATGAAACCTTACTTAAGATTTCTTTTGGTTGATAGATGGCTGATTGGAATTTCTTGACAGTTCACGGAAAATTTATTTTGAAAATGTAGAATTATTTTTTATGTTGATTATTTAAGTCGAATGATTGTGAATAAAATAGTATACATGTTTTGTTCGTACAGTTTCCAACCGATTACCAACTCAACATGTAATATACTATTATCGTACGAACAATAAACACGCAAGTCAAAAATACCCATGGAATCTTAATGCCTTGTCTTAGATTACTTTTGTTGTAATCAACTAAATACATAACCTAACAATATTTATACAAATGTCATTTAAATATATTCATAGCTTTTATTTTACTTTTAATTGTATGAATCTTCCAAAGACAACCGTTTCAGAATCCATGGTCACACACGTAACTTAAACTTAATGTTTTCTCCTTATATCTAACTGTTCTTTTACAACAAATTAAAGGTGTAGGCAAATTGAAATTATTATTGTTAAACAAAAAAATAACTTATATTTTCTAGAAAATAAATAACGCCTAAACCACTTCCTAGTACTTCAATGGGTAATTGACACTGCCTTCAGCTCCACCTACGCTACATTAACGAACGTTTTCGTTTTATACCGACTTGAATAAGAACGTGTTATGCCAGTTGGGGGTTGGCGTAAATTCTGAATAGCACTGCTCTTCTTCACGTTTCTTGAATGAAGCTCTTGTAAAAGGGAAGCTAAACTATTTAATAAAAGAAAAAACGCATTTGCAGCGCTGCAATTATTCTAATAAGCTTTTCAAGCACATTAAATTTTATCCTGTTGAGAAATGTGTAGTTGAAGCAATAATGAAACTGTAAAATACGTTAATGAATGTAAATTAAATGTAAGTTGTAACTCTTTCTAGCATTAGAAATACAAGATAGTTTAATTGTATTGTATTTTAAATTTTACGTGATTTTTGAAAAAAGCTTTAAATACAAAGCAGTTTGGATGTTCCAGAGACGTAATACGGTTATTAAAATGAATCATTATATGTAAGTATATTAATTTATATTGGTTATAGTGGTATTTTATTAATAAATTAACACGTATGTATTAAGTGTTAATACATACGTGTTTTACTAATTTTAATTTGTATGTGAAAAGATAGCTCCCCTTCTAATAAGTAATCTATAAAATGGAATGCATTAGCAGTATTTTCTTTTCGTCGCATTTTTTACGTCTTAAGCGTAATTCGTATTAAAAGGTAAACTTTTTAATTGAGAGATAAACTTATGTATGTATTGTTATGATATTTTAATGTCAATAAGAAAAAAGAAAGCGTCACGTTCGGGCGTCATAATGTTATAATGCTGTGATTGTTATTAATAAAAAAAATATTGTAGAGAAAAATAAATCCTCCAACACTTGATGAAATATTGGAGGTTATAAATTGCAAAACAAATTTGTTATTGTTGAAATTCACAAACACAAAATCATGGTAAAACAGTCTGAAAATATACACAACTAAATATCACTTACCTTTATCATTAACAAAAAATTCTCCGGCTTTAATTTCTAAACTGGAAAGCAAGTTCCATAAATGCATGAGACGAAATCGGGCGGGTCGCTAATTAATTAGGAAGCATTTAAATTATATCTGTAAAACGTTGTCAATGGGCCAGACACAAATAAATACACAAATAAATTTCTTTTTAAACATTTAAATGGATATTTTTATTTATTAACACAGAAAAGAAATAAAAATTTAAAATCCCATGAAGAGAAATGAAAAACAACTATTAAAATTCTAAATTAAAATTAAAGAAACTCTGATTAAATCTCGGTGTCAAATAGATGTAACAAAATAAGAATTAAGAGACATTCTAATTCTCTTTGTCCTTTTTAATTCTTATCTGATCAATCCAACAGTTTTAAATTACTATTAATAAAAAAAATTAAAATTTGAAACTTATTTTAAATTTTAAAATTATGTGGCGCCACACATAAAAGTTAATCGCCCTAACTTGAAAGCTAGCAGATTCTTGTTATAGTTGGCAAAATTACCTGCTTATTTGTTGATAAGATGCTTACATTCCATGTCATCCTTCAAATGGATTTTATTTGTGATTTTTGAAGATAATTATAATTATTAAAGGTGCAACATGTATCTTCCATGACGTAAGTACAAAAAATAATTCGGTTATTTAAAAACAAGATTCCATTACCTTCCTTGAATTCGTTCCATACAAAATAAAAATTTCAAACATTTTACAAATAATAATAGCCTGAATACCAAATTTAAAAACCGCACTTTCGTTTTATTTCACTTTTAGTTCACTTTAGTTATTCATTATAATAATTATTAATTAAGATTATTAAGAACTTATAAAAAAAATTAAAAACAAGATGACATTTGTCATAACCTCACTTTATTGACATTTAAGTGGCGTGAAATTCACCAACATAACCTCGAAATTTTAGCAAAATAACGTACAAACTGACATGACCTCTGCTCTGTTTGAAAATTCAATAGAAAGTAACCAAATTTTCGTGCTGTTTTTATAATAATTGGAAAACAATTGCGAATCTCTAGTGATTTTCCTAGTTCGGAACTAGATTAATTTGGTTTCTTACTAGAAACAAAACATCTTTCCCACCAAAAACCTTTGTAACCAAATTGTCGATAAAAAATTAAATTAAATGTTTAAATAAATGTTATAAAATGAAGGAGGTTCCTTCATTTTGGTACTTAACACAGCTATTAAAATGCAAATTTAGAGTTATTCAATTCATTGGCAACCATCATGAATTTTCTCACGAACATTACTTCACAAAAATTCAAATAAAAACATTTTAACATCTTGCTACATCCTTTTCTTATCATAAAATTAATCCTAAGATCCTATCAAACAAAAATTACATAAATTTTGACACCAAAATTATGAATATAAACTAAAATTTAACATTCAAGCAGTCCCTGATGAAACGTTACAATTTTGGGATCTCAAAGGCCTAAACCTTCTCTATAAAAAGTTCTCCACTTTAACATTCTAGTGTCAAATGCACCCTAGAACTTGGTTAACAATATTGCAGTAAAATATTTTACTTAGAAATTCAAATAACATTGAAAAATATCCATTTACTATGGAAAATTATGAATCGTCAAAGAAATAGAACATTTTCTTGAATTTCAATAATAAAAACTGTAAGTAAAGTAATAAATACTTGTGTATACCTTCTAATCTATGCCTTTAATAATTTTCAGGCGAAGAAATGCCATAAAATGACTTCAAAATATCTAAATGTCGAAATATCAACCAACGACAGGAAATCGTTCATCTTAAAATTTAGTTTGTGAAATTCAAGTGGAGAATCTGTTTAAAATTTATCCCCTTCCATCTCACTTGTAGTGTGTATTCTCAACATATTTAATGCAAAATTTTATTGTTTTAAAATAAAAATTGTGAAATCCTTTCGCCTGGAAGATAGGCAACACATCGTGCATACATGTAATGCGAGATGCCTATATCATAACAGTATGTATAAATATATATGTATCTGTGTTGATAAAACAAGCATGAATTTTTTTCTT
Organism: Agrypnus murinus; assembly: GCA_929113105.1. Classification (NCBI taxonomy): domain Eukaryota; kingdom Metazoa; phylum Arthropoda; class Insecta; order Coleoptera; family Elateridae; genus Agrypnus; species Agrypnus murinus. The sequence goes on along the minus strand of OV816026.1, from coordinate 114,639,760 downwards.
CTTAAGGCTCCATCTTTTATCGATGGTTGAAAACCATCACAGCAATTTTCATCTCTTTAAAGGTAATTCGAAATAGTTGAGGAGCTTAACCGAGGAGCCGAACCATTCTTTTATATATCTCAATCGGGATACTTTTTTTCAACACTTTAACTTTTATTCTTCCTTCCATCATCAAAAAACAAATTCTACTATACAAATGTTCTTTTTAGCGTAACCCTTTTTACGGCGCTCCATACTGCTGAAATCAACAGTCACGTTCATCTTTCTTCCAACAGAGCTATGAATTGTGTTATCAAATGACGGTATATGACGCCATCTACGGTTTTTTAAAAAATAATGGATCAATTATGCGGCGCTGAGAAATGGCCCACCAAATTATTTTTTGGTCAATTAATGACTTTTGGTAAAAAGCGCGAGGATTTTCACTGCTTTAGATCCTGTTTTGACTGTTTACGTAGCTTAAGTGGAACCATGCTTCATCACTAAAATACAGTTTAACCAGCCCAGTATTGCCTATTGCAATTCTACTTTCATCGATATACGTAAGTGCAGAACTATCGTCATCTACCTTTAATTCGTGCACGATTCTGACTTTTGTTGTCTTGTTGAGCAGTGGGATATGACAAACCTATTTGAGATGCAAGTTTTCTAAAAGATTTGATGGGTGACTAAAGCAATCGGCAATTAATATCTTGTAGCAACGAATTTCGTGTGCACTTTTTATCTGTTTCTCGGAATTTGGCAACTAAACGTAATATAGTCGACTTATTTAGAACTCGAGAATCAGAAGTTTTTTCTGGAAGTGCACTGGGACACTTGAACATGAACTTGGAGTCACAACTACTGACTATAAGTACACGCCCGGCTTGGAAAATGCCTGTAGTTTACCCAAGGAAGTCAAACGCCATCTGCAAACGAACGACAGTGAAAATTTTAAGCAAAACAATTACAATCATCAATACGAATGCAAGGGTTTAAAAATTTCGGAAAATACGCGATTTTAGAAAAATCCAAAAACACGTATTCTTGTTTATTGTTTCCAGCCTTACTTTGTGGAACTCCATAATCATGAAATAAATAAATATTATTAAAAGTTTCACAGTTTTATTAAAATACAACCTGACAATATTGTTTCGACAGCTATGCTGTCATTATCAAAGGTAATATAATTATAAACAAACACGTCGCTAAGGTAGATACAAAAATAGGTAACTAGATAAAATAATAATAATAATCAGAATTAAATATCTAATACTTCCAGTAACGGAGAATTACTGAGCTCAAGTTGTTCATTCATTAAAGGTACCCTGAGTTTGTGTTTGTATATCTCAAAGGCTTCTAAAATGTCTAATTTGCGTTTGTTATTACAAAAATGTAGGAATTTAATATTATTTTGAGGAGTCATTGTGTGATTTTGTTCTAAAAGGTGTTTGGCGTAATTCGATTTTTCAGGATGTTTATTTTTGTAATGACGTACGTGTTCTTTATATCTTATGTCAAAATTTCGAAGTGTTTGCCCCAATATATACCGAACTACAAAAGAACAATTTAAACAGTAAATGCCCGATTTCATGATATCATGTGTTCTGTCTTTAGCATTATATAAAAATGAAAAAGTGTTAAGTGTTGGTTTTAAATGTTATTTTATAATTGTTGGTTTTTCTTAGTATATGTGCAATTTTTTCTGATATTTTGCCAAAATATGGTATAGATATGTAATTTGTGTTTTCTTAGCGACGTGTTTGTTTATAATTATATTACCTTTGATAATGACATCATAGCTGTCGAAATATTGTCAGGTTGTATTTTAATAAAACTGTGAAACTTTTAATAATCTTTATTTATTTCATTTTACAAAAACACGTAGTTTACTTCAAATGTTTGCTCATCTCGCAAGTTAAAGTTATTATCCGCTATACGATTATCTGTAGAATCATATTTGAATATTTTACTTTTAAACTTGTATGCCGATGATATATCGCTAAATGCGCTAATTTACAAAATTCACAGGCAAAAGAGCCCCAAATAATATGTGGTATCAGCAAGATGGAGCTCTGCCACATTATAGCATTTAATGTTTGGAGATACCTAAACGAAGTATTTTCAAATCGACGGATTGGTCAACCAATTTGACTGGAAGACTAGTTGATTCGCCAGCATGATCTCCAGATTCGTCCCGTTGGACTTTCGTATGGGGTTACTCAAAAAGTAAAGTCTACGGGATAGTCCAAAGAACTAGAAAATCTGAAGGAACGTATTTAAAACATTTAAAAAGAATTTATTCACCATGTTGTGCACTGCCAAAGCAGTAAACGACTAAAAGTTTGAACATTTATTGTAATAACTTTATTTTAATTAAGTTTCAATTAATTTTTACCTAACCTAACCTAACCCCAGCTAGACTTAGCCTATGTGTCAACTACACTGACATTGAGCACTGAGGCTTTGCTAATATAATACATTACTAACGTACTACATATGTACTATTTGAATATAACAGATGTGCATAAGTATATTCAAGTAGCGATAACTTGCAAACTGCTAAACCATTTGGTATTCGCTGTGTGACTTCCTCTCATCTTAAACTATCAATTGATACAAGCATCCCTTTCAACTCAATGTCTCAGATAGTTAGGGTAATCCTACCAAAACTAAAATATCTATACTATTAATAATCCAGAAACTTACAAAAAAAGTTGGATGGTGGAGCCATATGCTAAATAGAGGCAGACCCGGATGCATCTCCTGGTAGCCCTGAAGCTCTTCTACGGCTGGCGCCTTCTGATGATATCATCAATCAATAGTCTACTATAACGGCGTTGTCCGCTCGATCTGTTCTGTTTTGTACTAGAAGTGTATAGTATAGCCCCTTTATTCTCAAATAGTAGCAATGCTATAACGGCGTTGTCCGGACGATCTGTCCTACTTTGGAGAAGTAGAATATAGCCCCTCTTTATTTTCAAATAGTAGTGACGAATGATCTGGCAGTTGGCACAAAAGCACTAGAACGATGTTGGCGACAATGTGTTAACAGACTTGACATTTTATCTTACAATACATTAGGTATTAGTAATTTTTTCGTTATTAAAGATTATGCCAGGTTTGCTCCAGGATGTCGCTACTGTTTGAAATAGAGGGTCTAATAGTATAGAGCAGCAGCAAGCCGCACGACGCGATGGTAAGTGAAGTTTGAGCAAGGCATACAAAAAAGCGCGGCAACTTTTGACTCTTTTTAATTCGTTAAGCGCAATTGGACTGAATTTGCTAGGTCTTTCTCCGACTATTTTGAGGTTCGAAGACCTAGCCTTATTGGCTAGTAAGTAATGAACGTATACGTTTTAGCGCGCGCAATCCGTCAACAAGCATGGCATTCCTGCATTTACGAACGTATTTAAATTTTAGTTTTTTTAATTTTGGAAAACGTGTAACATGAAAATTAGTAGTAGGCGTTTATCCGCATTTCCGCGCTTAAGTAAACGCCATCAGTCATTAAGCCCACTCACCAATAGCGTTGCATTTAGTTTGTTTACAGTCTGCGGATAGCTATCGTCGCCAGAGTTTTAACAGACTCACAACATAACTAAAGTAAATAAAAACATTTCAAGTAAGTGCATTTTTCAACAGAAAATCATAAAAACAGGAATTTCAGGTTTTCAATTTAATTTTATTCTTCGGGCGGTGCAGTCCCAGACCTTTCTAAGAATTTCAGATTCTGCGGACCATGTTTGCACACAAAAACGTGGCCTGAAGCTCGAGCTTCATAGGCTTCAGTGTTAATTCAGCCCGAATAGAGGGAGTAAACCGCTCTGCTAAGTCGGCTCTATTTACTACTATTTAAAATAAACTGTAAAGTTATTAAGAATAAGAAGAACAATAATTATTCGAAACGTTAAAAGGTAAACCTCCACAGATAAAATTCAACATTCAATATTGCGTGAAAAGACTAAACCAATACAAAACAATAACGTCAGTGAGTTTAGTTTTAAATTGCAGTTCATTATTATTGAATAATAAAAAAATGTATTAGACAAATAAAAATCGATTAAATTAAAAGAAATTGTGTCTAAACTTAACTCTAAACTATTGAATGAAATATGCAATTTTTGGTATGTCACAGTACGTAACGCATGTGACATTATACGTAACGCCTTGATGATCTGAATTGATCAGTAAGTACACCTTAAAACAAAATCGTAAGTATGGCATTATTTTTGGTGTTTTCTCTTATTTTGTATAAATATTTAACTTGTAAGTTTTTTGTGAATAGTTCGCAGAACTATTGCAACTGTTTCATGTCTCCATTTTGTCACTTGTACGTAACGCACGTAATAGCTTGATCTGCTTGTAAATATCAGATATAAAAAACCAAATATATTTTTTTATAATAAATTAAAAGTTTAATTGCTTAAAAATAATTCCTGGGATTCGCTAATCATAAAAGTGTGTTGGAACGCGTCACTTAACGCGTAAATGAACGTTTTTAGAGTCAATCAATCTTTGAATAAAAGTAAAATAAAATTTACACTTTGTACATCATTATCTGTAGTCCTCTCAGAAATATAAGATTTATACAACATATTCCACGTTCTCCGCTATATAATAATCCTTTTGCATTAAAACACCTGCACAAGTTATTGTAGTATGAAATTTCAATTTAGCTACGAAATTGTTGTCTGCACGGTTTAATCACTACGTACGTTGAGAATGTACGTGTTTAATAAAGGATAATTATAAATTTATATGTAGTGTCGCGACGTGGTGGATATTTTCTAGAAATGGTTGCATATATTTATTCGTAATGTGCAACATCCGTATAATAAATACAGTGACGTAACAACCACCCCCGCTTCCCTGCAATGTGGAGGCCTCCACACGATTAAAATTGTTGTTCATTGTACGTTAACACGATGGATGAGAAATAATGTTAATTTCATGAAACCATAATACAAGCCTGTTTTCAAAAGAATTTCAGCTCTCATTATACGGAACAGAAAAACTAATCCCTATATTTTAGGATGTATTTTAAAGCATATTGACAAATTTGCGAAGCTTCAAAACACACTCAACATAAACAATAATTCGATCAGCTTAATTTTTTTTATACAAATTAATTATATTCATTACAAAACGGAATTGGGCTATTGTTTACTTTATTATTAGTGTTGTTATTGTAAAAGAAATTGTTTAAATGAAACATAGTATCTGTCAGATTTAATCATCACTACGGTTCCATTTTAAAGAGCCCCGAATTTAATTTATGACTTCTTAAATAGCACATACACGGTCTTCCACGACGACGTCGGCGAAAACGTCGTCGACGACGTCGGGGACAAGGTCGAAATAATGAGGTAATGTTTACATTTACTGTAATTTAATGCATAAACAACTTGTAACTTCCAGCTGGACTGTTATAATAAAATTATGAATATCGTATTTCTTTAATGCATCAAAATGAAAAAAAGCATTATTGATAATAATCAGTCGTAATAAAATGTGTACTGAATCTCTTTCTTTATTTAGACGTATTTCGAAATAGCTTATGCAATTAACAAAAGTCTTCATAAACGTAATAACCTTGACGTCACCTTTCGGTGGAATTACAAATAAATCTTTTATTATGAAACGAAAACTTTAGTTTTTTTTTATTTCATTGTTAATTTAGTTCAAAAATGGATATAATTAATTAACGCAGGATTTAGGATTCGGGGTTCCAGTGTGCAAACGATGTACAATTTTCCGAAACCAAAAGGAAGATTATCACTTACCAAAGGACAATGGTAAAAATCTGCTGATTGTTATCATATCTGTCATCTTTTATTAATAGTAGTAAAAGCATTTCCTACATTTTATAAGTTGGCTAAATAATACCTACTGTAGTTTCAACATTTATAAAATATTGTACATAAATAAAATTAATCTTTCAAAAAGTATAAAATAAAGTATGTGTACTTATTTCCTATTATACAAGAAAATAGATGGCATCAAGTGTTCAGGTGACAATTATTAGTAGTACAGATTGTAATTATCTTCCAAGGTTATCAGGTTATGACCCATATTGTAAACATGATTTGTAAAATTAAGAATCAGTTTACATCAAATTCGGTTGAATTTATTACACGGTCTCTACAAATGCAACAAAATATTTATCGTATTATTATTATAATTATAAATTACTATAAATATTATAGTAATTATAATATTTATCATTCTTGATGAACAACGAAAAAAATGATATTTGATACCTATATAATAATTTGTCCATTGACCTCTCCTATACCAAAATCAGCAGATTTTTACCAGTGTTCTTTTACGGAAAGTCGTTTATAGGAAATTATTGTACATCGTTTGCGCACCAGAACTCAGAATCCTAAATCCTGCGTTAATTTTTAAACTAAATTAAGAATGAAATAAATAAAAAACAAAAGAGTTGATTTGTAATTCTACCGATGGATATCAATATTATTCCGCTTATGAAAAGTTTTGTTAATTGCATAAGCTATTTCGAAATACTTTAAAGAAAGAGATTCAGTACGCATTTTATTATGCTCAAAAATGCTTTCTTTCAGTTTGATGCAGTAAAGAAATACGATATTCATAATTTTATTATAGCAGTCCAGCTTGGAAGTAGAAGTTGTTTATGCATTAAATTACAGTAAATGTAAACATTACCTCATTATTTCGACCTTGTCCCCGACGTCGTCGACGACGTTGCCGGGGAAGACCGTGTATGTCCAACATTAGAATACAAATGGAAATATAGACTATATTGCAGATTATTTGTTTTGATTTTATAAAACAATAACGTCAGTATATCGCATTTCATTTGTATGTGTGAGAGTACAATGAAGTACACTCCATCCAATAGCATTTTTATCCCTGCGTTGTTTTCAGAAAGGTTGTATGGATATTCTAAGTTTATTTTTCTGTTCCTTCTTTTTTTAATGCGTAAGAAATGAGAATATTCAAGTGACAGTTGAAAGCGAAAATTACGAAAAGAAGCTCAAAATAAACTTGTCGTCCTTTTAAAACCACTGCCACTGCAAATTTGGATGGTACGTTTTTTAAAAAGCTTATGTATTATAAATAGAATATTAATAATATTTTTGAAGTTACATCCGCTGAAAGATAATCTTCAAAATTAAAACTCATTAAAAACTATTTGCACAGCACTTCGCAAAGGTTATCAAATTTAGTCCTTATTAGTATCAAAAATAAAATAGAAAATGGCGCATGAAATTAATATTGGAAAATTGAAAATTTAGTAGAATCAGTTGCAGAAGTAAATGTATTTAGAGAAAGCCCTTTTAAATAACCTAATTAGTAATCTAGTTATTAGTATTATGTTTACAGTTTATTTTTAATATTTTGCTTAAATTTTACTGTACAGGGTTATTCATTATATCTTGGCCACCGCTTTATTATTGTAAATAAAGTATTGTTGTGCCTATATTTTATTTTAAAGTTAAGTTTTTTAAAGTTAAGTGTTTAAAAAACATTATCAAGAAAACAATTGCGCATATAGAGCATGTTAGACATATGTATATGCTTTTAAATGGAACTATGAAATTAGGGTGATCCAAGAAAATACAAGTTTCCGTGATTTTTCTGCCACCAGTATACATTTATTCTTTGTGAAAAAACATTAAGAGTTATGTGTACCTCCGAAATTGTGTTCTAAAACATGTAAAACGCGCGATTCTGTAGCACCGATATTTACAAACCAATTGAATCAACTACAAAGTGTGAACTACATTTTCACGTAAGATTTCAACAAAATGTTGAATACTTACTTGAGAAAAACAATGCAAAGTTACCCAAAATCGATGAGATTTAGCAGCGTTTATCTAAGTTTGTAGGCGTATTATAATTATAAGCTTACGTGAATGTGTAGTACGATTCTTCCACTTTAAACTAGTGACGGTAGTATTTAAAAATATTAAGTAGTTTTCTAGCTACAGTAACTCCCGATTAACATAATTTTGATAAATTCGCACCCAGAATTTAAACGTGAACTCCCTTCCACTTGCCTGTTATCGTAATGACGTTTAAGGGGAATACGGTCTCATATTCCCGGTAGATATAAACATTATTTTTGTAGTCAGCATTTGTTTTGATTATTATTATTATTATGTGCGTTTTTTTCATATCATTATTTTATTATAATATTATACTTGTTATAATAGTTCTTTACAAATCAGAGATTTACAACTAACAACCATTAATTGGATTAAAGTCCGTAACCTTTTGCGCCCCTTGCAATTATGAATTCTCTGTTCTTATGTACACATAGTATAATTTCAAGTTTACGCACATTTTATTGGAACAAATATAAATATTTTATTAGTAAACGTTTTTTATACATTAATAAATTCAAATATACAGGGTGTATTGATTCGATAGGTAAAACTCTGCAGTACGGTATTCTACGACGAAAACTGAGTTAAGAATTTTAATAACATTTTCTTCTCCGATGACTGCTTCAAGAGATATATATTTTTTTATTTATATTAAATTGCAAATTTAGAACCATGCTTTTTAAAGCTATACGTAAAGGTGATCAATGTACTACACATGATGGGAGAACTGAGAAGTTATCCAGTGATAACTTAACTGATAAAGTAACCGTTCATTGACTTTAATCATCTGCAGGTCACTGTTTTCGTAACAGTCTTCTGATTTTAGGCTTTAGCCTGAAACCAGAGTTATCTTAGTTATGAGAGTTATGCAGAGTTGTCTTGCTGCCTCATTGGGATATCCAGGGAAGTGTTCGAGGTAATTCCTGGTTAGTCTGTTGATTTTTTCTTCCACAAGCTGTATACCAGATCATCAAGCAAGGTCTTATTACTAGTGTATCCTGGTGCATTGAAATTCATTCTAAGTATCTTTGATTGGACTCTTTATTATTTTTGTGTTTGATGGTTTAGCAGAACCCCAGAGTTGGATCCCATATGTCAAGATAGACTTTATTATACACTTATATACCAGTATGTACTAGTATTTTATTTTCTGTGGAGAGTTTTGATTTACGAACTATTAGCCAACCCATTTCCTGAATTTTTAATTTTACTTGAGTTTTATTTGCTGTTATGTGTGCTTTCCATGCGAGTTTTGGATCGAGTCCCAGATATTTCCCTTCGATTTCACTGATAATTGTGAATTTAATGTGGCAGTAGGACATATTTCGATTACTATACCTGATTTCATAGGATATAGTTGGAGGTTTCAGTGTTGAATCTTACTTGAAAGTATCGGTCTATGAGATTTGATTTTAGGATGAGATAGTGCGGTGTGGGAAAGGATATTTTAAGTTTATACAGGAGACCTTCATGCCATAGTCGGTCAAAAGCTTGTTAAACGTCCAAGAAGGCAGCGTATATAATATTTTCACTTCATGACTTGTGAATATGTTTTTAACGATCTTGTGGCATTGTTGTTTAGTTGAGTGACTTTGCCTATAGTCAAATCGGTGAGTTGGTTTATTATTGGCGTTTATTGCGGTGTTGTCATAGATTCTTTTCAGCAGAAGCCTTTCTAAGGTTTTTGACATGATCAATAGTAAACTTATTGGCCGGTACGAAGCGACGGCATTCGGAGGTTTATTTGGTTTATTCATCATTATTATTTCAACAAACTTCAGTGTGATCCGGTAGTATGCAAAATACGCTGTTATAAATTATGGTTAGCAAAAATAGTGCTTTTCTAGTCAACATTCCCGTACATATAAAACAAACACATCGTTGCTCAAAAAGAAGAGCAAGGCGTATATGGCAAAGGAGTCGTAATCCCATAGAGATTAACCCGACTGCTTAATTTAGATAATTTCGATAATTCTTTTAAGGAAGTTGTGGTGGGATAGTCTGAGCCAAAAGTGATGGAACTGCGCTATTTCTGCAAATAGAAATAATTACCTATTTTGCTTCAAATAATGGCTCTAACGATAGTAGTTTTATTAAAATGCATGTGAAAGCAGTTTAGTTCTTTAGTTATTATTTATATGTGTAGGTTTTTAATTAATTATTAGTCTTTTTAAAGGCAAAAACTAACTTTTGAATGTGTAATCCAAACTTAAGAACGTGGAAAAATGACGAAAAACAATTCTTCTAATCAGGAATTTTTTTCAAGTTTACTTTTTTATTAGCAAAAATAAAATAATATTACTATATAGACACTAAAAAATAAACAAATCTCTCTAGCATATAAATAAATTATACGCTTCTAGAGTAGTGACAAAGTGACAATGTTGCCTTAAGTTAGTACCAGTATTTCGTTTGTTGTTCTGATGAAAACAAATTAATGTAGTAATAGTATATTGTACAACTAGCTATGAAAGTCATAATGTTTTTCACAAATTTGCACTTTTTATTAACGACGGCGAAGCCTGAATTTATCAAGCAAATGAGTGAGAAAGATGGACTTTCATAACGTCTTCCACACGACTATTTTTTGCATATTGTAAGTTGAGAAATTAATTAAAAATGATTTATGCTAAATTTAAAAAAATCAGAAAAACATAGTAGTCTTTGACAATAATCTTCGAAGAGATTGAAGTCTGTTTTTTACAAACATAATTAAAAAATAATTAAAAAAGTGCTACTTTCATTACGATTTTTCGTTAAAGATGTCAATTTTCATAATCAATATGCAAAAAATGTCTTTGGCTCAAGTTTTCAGGTTATCTTTGCAAATATTACAAATATAGGTATATAAAACGATGGATGAAACACTATTTATTCAGATTCATTTAAAACATAAATTTCCGAATTAAGTATCTTTTTATAGAATACAATTGATTTAGTTTTCGAGTTGTAAATTACGAACGGCCAGTAGTGCTGCATGTAGCTATATAAAGCTTTCAAGTTTCCCGTTGGTTTGTCGTAATGCGACATTGTTACATTGCGAGCTATATCAAACGTTCAATCGACAAATTCTTCGTATTAACTTTTTTTTTGGCAAAACTATCTTCCTAACAAATTTGAAACAATAACGGCATACTCTTACAACGTTTTTACATGATATGTTTTGGTGTCAAATTTTTTTCTTCTTTTTTTATGAAGTTATTATAATAAATGCATCAATAACTTACCATTTTGCATAAGATCGCGTGTTATTTTTAAATGCAATTAACGCATAAGCAATCTTCCTAAACGTTAAAGATTTTTCAGTAAATAATTTTGTCCATTAAAATCTATCAATTTCACTAATTTCTTTTACACTTTCATTGTTTTCTCTATAGCCACAGCTTTATTAACATAAATATTAATATAAATATAAACAATATTAAGAGTCGTTCATTGGCTTGGAATGAATCCATTTTTAGCTCTACGCTCTTAACGTTTTTCTGTAAAACAAATGAGTCTATCGATTTCAAATACAAAAATTATTCAAAATACATCTTTTTTCTAGGTCCTCCTTGTAATACTTTTCGATATGCTTTTTTTTGTTTTTGAAAGGTGTATGAGTAATAAGTGATCTAAATCTGTTAATTTCTATCAGATATTTCCTGCAAAGAGAATATTAGAACGATAAACGTTAAAAGAGGGACATAAAGGAATATCCCAGTTTTCCAATGAACCAAACCAACCCTGATTCCATAAAGATTAATTCAAATTTTATACTAATTTCTAAACGTCTTCCAGGACTCTCTACATAACTTATACGTAAAAGTATTATAATTGTCACTTTTGAAGTTGCAATGTTAAATTAATGATTTGAATCATATTGAAGTGCCACCCAGTGTGACCCAGAGCGCACTGTGTGGCGTAAACAGACTCTTAAGCTCGTGGAAATGATGCCCCCCCCCAAACATACTTATATGAGACTTAATACAGAACGAATTAATTTCATTTTTTCGCGTGCGCTCGTAGGAATGTATCATTTATCTCGAATCTCTCGTACTATTAACAACTTTTGATAAACAATGAGTTTTACATTAAGTCATACGAAATATAGAAATATATTTAGTGCTGACTCACCCACAAATCTGTACCCTTGCACAGGTTCTTTCCTAGATAGAATCAAGGGCTTATTTCCATTTGCTTTTATTTTTACGTTTTCAGTGACTCGTGCCGTCCCACACTGGTGTAAAACTCACAAGTTCTTGGAATTCTTAAAGTATGTCAGGTGTTATTACGAATGAATGGGGGCATCTTTTATGCACGATCATAGAACTGATAAGTAGCCACGTACTGAAATAACACCCCCGTACTTGGTCATTTCATTGTAGCGCTAAAAGCAAGTACACTTGTGCGTTAATTAAATGTACCCCCAGTTAAACAGAAGGGTTAATTTGCCAGTTGAAAATATGGATTTAGATTTTCAAGATAAGTAGTTTTAGCCTATGTTGCAGTTATTCCGCTTGTATTTATAACGATGTATTAAATATAGGTACGAAGGTTATGGGTATTTTTTGGCATTTTAGCAATAATCTGTTATAAGTTTCGATTCCCGCGTTTTAATTTATACATCATAGAGAAGCATCTTTAGTGAAGATTTCCTGAAAATGCCAGACCCCCTACCTGAGTCAGATTTTTTAAAGTTACTACTGCAATTTATAGTTTATCTAAAATTTAACATAAGAAGTGCAACAGAACATTATTTAGATAATTAAACAAAAACTATATGGTATTCAGGTTTGTTCTTGCACAAGTGGAAATTTAATTTTAATTTTCGTTATTCCTACAAAACAGTTCAAACATTGGTAAAGAACGGTATTTTGGAAAGCATTGTTAGTTGAGATAAACGCGATGCGCTGGTTTTTCAATTTTTACACCCTAGTGCGTTCCCAAAAAATTGTGCTCTAAGCCCCTGGGGCTTCCTGGACTACTCCTGGCACACTCTTGCATACGGTCCTGAACTTCAGTATTCATCCTCTACAATTTAATATTAATAATTTAAAACTACGTAGAATAATGGTATCTGTATAGAAAATGGCGATTGAAAAAAATAATTGAATTACGGTAATCGAAAAAGAAAGTTACGAAAATACATTACAATAAAAAATATAAATTATATACGGTTATGCGTACAACGCACAAAAAGCTATTTTGAAAATTGAAAAGAGAAGAACAAGTAAATGTTATAAAATATAGAAAACTTCAAAAATCAAACTCCACAAAATAGACTGAATGATTGTCTAAAATGGTAGTACTATAAAACATTTATAAGTTTCACCACTTAGAAAATATTTGCCTACTAAACAATAAAGCAGGTGTGTTTCTATTATTATCCGAGTATGTTTTGGTAATTTAATAAGATAATAACTATCCCCTTAAAAAACATCTATCCCATAATGTATTTTCGACGGTGCTACGTCAGGAGCAATTAACATTATGGAATAAATGCAATGCTGCATTGTAAATGGAAATATAACAAAATATGTTCGTATCCTTTTCATAACTTTATTCTCTCTCTCGTCAAATAATTTCTGGAGGTGTACACATAACTCTTGGAAGCAAATATGAACGCAATCGGATAATATTTATCGTTCAAAATTTATTTTTTAACTTTCCTTCTTTTTCTTATTTCTTTACATTTTCTATCATTTTGCTGTAATCATTATAAGACTGGCATTGAAATACAAAATAAGCATTTCTTCTTTAGTAAAAGAAACATAAAAAGGAATTACATACTTCTCAAACTCCAGACTCTGGCAGGTTTTTGATACAAAAAACAAAAAGCTTTTACTTGTAATACTAGAAAAACCAACGAATAGAGTATTTCTATAATACATCTGGCTTGCCAAGAATACGGCAACTGTAATATTGTTGTACCCACAGATTTAACGCCTCAGCATACACAAATACATGCAAAAAGTTCATATGACACACATCAAAACTAAAAAGCTGACTATTGCACCTTTAAATCTAGTAGTCATAGGAGAATTCTAATGTTGCATTGTAAATCAAGACTTGTTCTTATAGTCCTATACCATATAGTCCTACGCTGTATAAAATACAGCACTACTACTATACAGCGTACTGTATAAGTTTCATACTTGTACCTTCAACAGTTTCCAAATAGTGAACAGAAAAAGAAAAACGTTTCAAACATGTATGAGCTGTTTGTTTATATCTAGTCCGCCATGGATCTTCTACATTTGCAACTTGTTTTGAGACTCTCCAAACTTGTGTAAATAAGTATTGTGTAATTAAATTACCATCACATCTATTACCATAGCAAGATCTTTACTACGTGCATTTCCTATGGACAATAGACCCTACATTCTTGATGCTATATCTCCGAAACTATCAGTCGTAACTATATAAAACACACCAGATTGAGAGAAACTGTACAAGAAATAAAAAGGTTCTACTGCATTTTTATGCAAAATCTACCAAAATCAAGTTATTTAACATATTTCATTTGAACTGCCATTTTTCCCAAGATGACGGTCCAATCACACCTTCTCCAACTGGGAACTAATCGATTTCTTAAACAGTATGTATTCATCAACATCTATGCCAATTTTCAGCTTCCTATTAATTTCTTCTGTTATTTGCTTAATTATGACATAATTTTACTACACTTTTGACCAATGACCTTTTCGTAGTCAATGTCTGACAACGAATCATTCCACTGGATATGTTCACGAGTTACTTAAAATAGTTATTTACACGAGGAGCTTGGAAAGTGCTACTTTCCCAGGCGAGCTGACAAATTTCGGGGCGACGCCGGAGGCGGAGCCCTGAAAGTCAGCGAGACTGGGAAAGGCACTTTACAAGTGAGACGTGTATTAAATTTTCCCGGCACCTGCCATTGTCTTCAATATCAGAATGATGTAGTTCCAGATAACTGATTAAACAAATATATCGAAAAATTAAGATAGGTACTTGGTTAAAATTTCTATAGCAACCATCTAAACATAAAATCGAAAAACGTCAGTCGGTTAAATTACAATAATTTAGAAAAAAAGTAATGGAAAGTGACGATGAAAACATTCCGGCTAATATTGTTGAGGCCGCTAATACTCTGCCACACTGGAGTTGTTGCCTAAGAAATCCAAGGAAAGATATATGAAGATCTATGTCGAGTTCACAAACTGGTGCAAGAAAAACAATGCAAAACGTATAAAAGAGGAGGTAATGCTTGCTTACTTTGTTGAAATGGGAAACACGGTCAAATCATCCACACTTTGGAGCCGATATGCAATGCTCAAATTAACGTTGATGGTTCACGAAAACATTGACATTAGTAAGTTTGCTAAAGTCATCGCATTTTTGAAGAGAAAGGCCGTAGGCTACAAAGCCAAAAAGTCCCGTATATTCAATAGAAACGAAATAGACAATTTCTTGTTGCAAGCTCCAGACAACGATTTTCTGCTTATGAAGGTAATTCATCTTTTTTTATTCATACCTATGTGATTAATTATTGATAATAATTTTAGACCGTTCTTATAATCGCTGTTGCTGGTGGATGTCGAGTGGATGAATTGGTCAAAATGTCTATTGATGACGTTGAAGACAAGGATACAATTCTTGTTGTACACGTATCAAGTTAGAAAACCTATGCTGAACGAACTTTTATTGTTGTCGGTGGCGATAACAACATTAACTTAAATCTTTACCGGAAATACGTTGCACTGCGTCCGTGTAATACTCCACATCGAAGACTATTCGTATATTATAAAAATGGAAAATGTACCACCCAACCTGTGGGTCACCACACATTAGGAGCAGTTCCGTCCAGAATGGCCATGTTTCTTGGATTATCAAATCCAAAGGACTATACAGGACATGCATTTCGCAGATCCTCAGCTACTCTTTTAGTCGACGGAGGAGCTGGAATGACAGAACTAAAAAGACATGGCGCATGGAAAAGTAATAGTGTTGCCGAGAGTTATTTAGAAAACTCTTTGCAGAATAAGATTAACACCGCCGTTACTATTCAGAACTGCGGTCGAAATAAAGAAGAGTCTGTGTCCGGTTTGAAAAATATTTCAACGGAAAATTTGCCCATTAATTTTAACAATGTTACTAATGCATCGGACAGTTCAATAAGTGTTCCCTGTTACATAAATTTTTCTTCTTGTCAATGTAATGTGAATATAAACATTAATAAACAATAAATATAAGGTTTAAACTCCTTTGCAGTAAACTTTCAGATTTTGAGACTGGGAAATAGTTTCTCAGTCTGAGACTGGGAAAGACAGTTTTTCCAGTCCCAAATGAGACTGGAAAAATCAACTTTCTAAACAGGTGCCGGGAAAATAAATTCTGAACGACTGGAGCAACCTCTAAATATTGCCTGACTGCGTTTAGTAGTAAAAAAAAAGCAGGGAGTTATGCTGTCACAATGTGATAGAACTAAAGATAACAAAGAAAGCTATGAAAATTTTTGCTTGACATTTCTTTAATCAAAATAGGTTAGACTGAGGCTGAAGAGATGCTTTTAGTTCAGTTAAATTTTGACAAGCATAGCCTATTGTTCTCTCAATCGAGATTTTTTTTATTTGTAGTCAAATATCAAAGAAAGTACTATTGATAGACTTATACAATATTATACAGAATCAGCAAAAAATGGCGAAAAAAGCAATAAAGAAAACATTCCATATCACATGCATATATGCAACAGTTTTCTTCATCACATTTAAAAAAAGTTACAGTTACAGCAAGACAACTTTTATAGGAAACTTTTTTCATATCTCCAGTAATAACAAAGATAAAGGGGTGAGCAAAACATAATGAATAACCCTGTAACTTAATAAAGATTCTTTACTAAGAAACTCCTTTTTATTTAGAAAAAGGTCCCTGTTTACAACAGGTCACCCTTTGCAAACTTACAGGGGGAGCGTGAATTAGTTGTTATGCCATTGAATAAATAAGTTATCCTGTTGGTACAATATTCAAACAAAAACCATCATGTAGTACCTTCAAAAGTAATTTTACTCTTCCCCGTAGTATATATAAATTTTTTATAGCTCATAAAACAACTTTAGACAACATAATAATCACGTCCAGACTCAATTTTAATTTAAAGTACGCTTTGTCTCACTAATTAAGCCGAATTACATTTTTTATAACATCCCTTAAGTTATTCCGAAACTTCTTCAGAAGTTCCCTAAAACATCTGCATTAATATATTCGGGGTTAACAATATTCCTCGATAAAATGCATGGAACGCAGATAAGAGGCGTGCATTTAGTACAATGGTGAACCGGTCATTAAAGTTTAATGTGCACCGCTGATGATTTCAATTACCTCCGTTAATTTTCTACAATGCAATTTTGTCCCTGCTAACTTTCACAATTGTCTATAATAAACGGAAAAGGTGTTGATTTTTCCGTTAGTACGTAGGATGCATACGTTTTTGAAATTTACATAAACGTATGCATCCTAATTATTTCAAGCTAGATGCCTTATAATAAAATACGTAATATGTATGTATCATTCTGTATGAAAAGGCACTAACCGCGCATAAAACATTAATTACATGCAATGGTATTTGATAAATTCAATGCTTTCAAACGTGTTCCTTGTTTCTCAATCCCCCCCCCCCCCATCCCTATCCTTCACATTATCTCAAAAGACTCAAGTTGCCTTTTTAATGTGCCAGACGACGCAAAATCCCCTAGTTTCAACGTAGAGAGAAATAACCTACCTACCTTCCGATACCTACCTTCCGAATTACCTAAAAGAAAATCAAATCAGTCTGTAATACGATCCGTTTACCGTATCATGGTATGTGACTAGGTTACAGAAAGTTATAGTTTATACAGAGAGGCGGCTTTAGCTATTTTTCTATATGGTGTTAAATTTTCAGACCCCCCCCCCCACCCGGAAGAACGGTTAGGAGCGAGGTGCTCATGATAGACTCGCTTATCGTCGCGGATACGATCGAGACGGAACATAACTTATTCAAAATCTGCATGCCATGTGTTTACATTTTTGTTGATTTTGGCCATCCCCCTCTCTAAAATGGCGGTCGCAATACATTGTAACGGCGGTTACACCCCTCTCGGTGCACTTTAGAATCCATAGCCGTGCAGGCAGCAGTTGGCAGGTGGGACAAGCGGTTCTAAATACAGCTTCGTTGATGTGCAACGGTGGAGGAAGACAGTTGTTAATGGTGTCATTGCTTTTGGTGAACCACCTCTTGATGAAGAAAATTTATAAACGTTCACGAGGGACTAGTTGGACAGAGTTAAACCACCTCTACTGTCAATAGTCTCTAAAAATGTGCTAATGGAGTAAATATCATCAAATACTGATTATTGAGTTACTGGCACGGATATGATTGACTAGTTGAAAGTAGAATTTAAAGTAATTCCAAACATGACAATGTCAAATTGATGGTCTTTCAGTAATGCTCAAGAATTGGCGTTAGATAAAAGTTAGATTGAAGATTAGGTTAGAGATTAGGTTAAAGGTTAGGCAAGAGGTTACATAAGAAGTTAGGTTACATTTTGGGTAAGAGGTTAGGTTAGAGGTTGGGTTAGAAGTAAGTGTAGAGGTTAGGTTAGACGTTAGGTTAGAGGTTCTAAATATTATGTGCATGCTTTTATGTGAGTCAATATTATACAAACCGGTAGTATACAAAATGCTTTTTTCTACTATTATACTCTAATTCGACTATTACATAATATACAATAGTTTCATTATGAGGTTTATAATGCAAAGAGTTTTCCTAATGCAACGAGCTGTTGACCAATGAGAGTCAAAAATATCAAAGATTGCGTAGGAACGAGCCAAAGTTAGCATACACTAAACATGGAACGTACCTCTTCGTCCATCGTCCCGCAGCGAATAATATTTTTTTTACTGCAACTCATAACCTGCAAATTGTGCCCCAGAAGCTCTTAAGCTTGTGCGGGAAGGACGGGTCGATCATTATTACGTAGGCCCAACGTGCGACTGCAGCCGACTTACAGATGGATCAGTGCAAATCCCGCATCTGTGTCACAGCTAAGAAAAAACTACAGAAAACCTTAACCAGATCTGCCTGTACCACGGGTCAAACCTGGCCTGCTTGGGTGAAAGTCCAGCACGCTAGACAATACACTACCAAGACTGTCATTGATAATTAATTAGTTTATTCTTATTGTTAGTTTTATTCTGGGTGGGCGGTGTAAACCACACGGCACCTGCCCATAGAAATGGTCCGAGCTCTCCTATCCCAGGCTTGTCTGGGTAACGGTTATTTAGTAAAAAAGGCTTCTAGGTTTCCCGCCTAGGCCTCCAAGGATCAAATGTGTGGGAGAGAAACACGCAAGTGTTCTCGACGATTACTTATTAACGTTGCGGAGGGAAATCTGCTAACATGAGAACCGTCGTGGGTGGATTTGATTCTTACCTGGAACTAGGTCAATTATGGTCACCGTTAGGATCCCGCTGCTTGACTGAATTCTAAGGCGAAGAATTGAAGTGAGGTTTGTTTCGGCCTAGGGGAGTATACCTAGGTCGTATGGAAAACCGCATGCCACCAGGTACTGTGTGCTACTGGAAGCTATTCGTTTCACCCTATGACTCGTTAATCGAGTACTGTGATCGGAAGCAGATCTAGAACCTTTACACTTAAAGGGAGTTGATGCGAAAAGGGGTATCATAGTCTCTCACTCTCAAGACAACTTCACCTGAACAGGGTACATACCGGGAGTCTAGAACGTATAGACTTGAAAACGAAGCTCTGTCGCGGGTACACCAGGCCTATAACTGGAAGATCGGGGTGGGAAACCACAACTATGGAACAAAGATCCCCGACTTGAGTTGGTACTCATATACACCCAAGTGTACTCGACGATTACTCATTAACGTTGCAGAGGGAACTTTGCTAACATGAGAACCGGTGTGGGTGGATTTGATTCTCGCCTGGAATATGATCGTTTATGGTAACCGTATGGAACCCGCTGTTTGATTAAAATCTAAGGAGGAGAATCGAAGTGAGGTTTATCCCGGCTCCAAGGGGGTAAATCTGGACCGATAGGAAACTGCATGCCGTCAGGTACTGGCTCCGAAAACAGCTTCTTGTTTGAAGCACATAGCCTCTCACTCCCAAGGACAACTTCACTGAAGGGTACATACCGGGGGTCTATAACGTGTAGACTTGTAAACGAAGCGCTGTCGAGGGCACACCAAGCCTATAATCTGGTAGATCGGGATGGCAAAACCATTAAAAAACCAAGTCCTGCCACAATTGAGGTTGGATTCGATCGGGCAGTGGTCCTCAATTCCACAGGAATTGGGGGATAGTCTGAAGCTGGACGAAGTACAATCTCCTAGGAGAAAGTGCCGACGGGTGAGCAAGTTTATCGCTCCGGTACTAGCCTGGAGAGCTAGTAGAGGATGGATAGTAACCTCGCTCCAGCCAGTGAGTTACTGGTAGCACTGTGTAAGCAGTGCGCGCTAATTGAGCGTATCTCAATTCGAATCCAAATTGGACCGTATACTATAAAGATTTGGACTTTCTATCTGACGAACACCCGCCCTCGAAGATGAAATGTTCCAATACAAATACATTATTCAAGAATGTGCAAATACAATACGTGCTCAACTACGGCCTTCTTTAGTTTTTCCAGATATTAGGCTATGAAGGTGAGAATGCACATAAATGAGTGTCAGTGTCAGGAACATATTAGTTTTCTTAAATATTAATCTAAATAAAGAAATTTTGATTGTAGTACTTGGCAGTAAGCAAGTCTGCCTTAAGAAGTAATAAATAAATTCGTTGCAAATTGTTATAATGCAATGAGAGTTAGGAAGATTTGGTAGTTGTTTAGGATAGCCCTCATCTGATCGTCTGATGTGCTCGTTGTATGTTTTCTTCACGTTCCATTTAATTGGAAAGTAGGCAACTAGAAAGCAAGCAATATAATGCACGGATATTATTTCATATCCACACGTGTGTTGATATTATATACAGGGTGGGATTATAGTATGGAATATTAAAAAAAAAGCGAACTCAACCGGTTTTTTAGAAAATAGTGATCTCTCTTCCCTTTATGATCATGCAAATAAATCATAAGGTTGCATAACAAAAATTCTGAGAAAAATCGATCTGAACATTTAATGTTTTGATATTATGGTATCAATATATGAGATCGATTTTTCTCAGAATTTTTGTTATGCAACCTTATGATTTATTTCCATGATCATAAAGAGAAGAGAAATCACTATCGGATTCCACTACTAAAAATCTATATTGTCATTTAAATTTTTTGTGATGACGTCATAACTAACAAACATTTGTAAAGTTCAGATCGATTTTTCTCAGAATTTTTGTTATACCTACAACCTTATGATTTATTTGCATGATCATAAAGGGAAGAAAAATCACTATCGGATTCCACTATAAAAAATCTATATTTTCATTTCATTTCTTTTCTGATGACGTCATAACTTAGAAACAAATGAAAGTCGGGAGGTGAATCCCACATATTAATGTGTATTTTTAAAAAACAAAATCGACGTGTTTCAGCGTTTTTAAAAAAACCGGTTGAGTTCGCTTTTTTTTAAATATTCCATACTTTAATCCCACACTGTATCTATAATATACGTTGTTGTCTCAAAGTGCCTTTTTATTATGTACCCAGTCAATGACTCGGTTTAATAAATAATGAGAAGTCCACTGACGCAATACCGGAATCCATGAAATCGCTGTATTTGCTGAAATTTGCAGACAGGAAGTGTATGGTTTAAAATAGTTGCAATTCGCTCAGCACGATTAGTACTGAAATGTCCTACAATAATAATAATATAATAAAATTTATTGCAAAAACCCAGTACAAAATAGTGAGAGTATTACAGATAGATGTAATTTTATGTTGATTATGTACAATAAATCTATACCCCCAAAATTATAAAAGACAATTTAATAACGACATATATTTGAGGAACAATCGGATTTCTATAATCGAAAGAATGCTTTATTGTATTTCTCATGTGTGTTGTTTTCTGAGGACCGCCGCCCTTGGCGAGAAAGTTTCGACGGAAAGGGTGTGAACAATCTGGTACATTTAAGTGAAAAAATTTGATAACTCTATAACGCATATTAGGCATGAAATATAACTGGCTTTATTTGGCAGAATAATTTTAGGATATTCAAGCACACCCAAAAATATTTGGCTTGTGCTGCCACTGAATTGCGCAAATACGTACGATATAGTACTGTATATTTAAGCATGAAAGGTGTTTTTTTTACTCAAAACTTCAGTATTATTTTTTACACATTTCAATATACATACAAAAGACATCCTATTTATCTAACCTTTACAACTTCTACTGATTACATTAGCATTAGAAAAAATCATTAAGCAATTTAATGTAATTTTTGTTGATAATAATTTTGATAAATAGTACTGAACTCAATCTGTTCATTTATTAAAGGTACCCTGAGTTTGGGTTTGTATGTCTCGAAAGATTCTAAAATGTCTAATTTGCGTTTGTCATTACAAAAACGTAGGAATTTGATATTATTTTGGGGACTCATTGTGTGATTCTGTTCTAAAAGTTTATTTCTGTAACAACGCACGTTCTTTTTATATGTTATGTCAAAACTTCGAAGTGTTTGCCCAATATATACCGAACTACAAAAATGGCCGATTTCCGTGCTCTGTCTTTAGCATTAAATAAGAATGAAAAAAAATTCATGTTGGTTTTAAAGGCTATTTTGTAATTGTTGGTTTTTCGTAGCATATGTGCAACTTTTTCTGATATTTTCCCAAAATATGGTATAGATATGTGTCTTTTGTTTGATTGTCAATAGGATATATTCTTTTGATAGCTCACATATAATCTTTTTGTTTAACTAATGTGTCAATCATGTTTGGATTATAATGATTTACATGTGCTAGTTGTAATGGTTGAAATTTCTTTTTTAAATCTGGTTGCGTGGGGGAATAAAGCTTTGTGTACCAAGAATCTGTAAGCAACTAGTTTATGTGATTTGTGGTGACAGGATTCGTTTGGAATGGTTATATCCGTATGTATTGGTTTTCTGTATATGAAAAATTCAAATAGATTGTGTTCGTTAATCTTCATAGTTAAGTCTAAAAAGTTAATAGCTCTGGTTTCTTCTGTTTCTAATGTAAAATTTATGGTTTGGTGGAGACTATTTTACATTTCATAACTAGAAACAATTTCAAAATACAGTACAGAATAAACTGCGTGTAATTTACATTTTGTTTATTGTATTAAATTGCGATAAACTTGACAAATTTCATTAAATTTATTTTGTGAATGAGTTTTTTAATTAATACCAACTGTATAGATCTGATGAAAATGACAAAACGTGCTGAAAATTTCACCACTTCATTAAAAATAACTTTGTTAGCCGTATTTTAATAAATAAATAATGACTAATTTATTTATTAACAACCTAAGTACACTTGCACATAGCAATTAAAAGTTTTTCTTGTTGGCCTAAATTTTTTTCTGCTTGAGAAGCGTAAACCGAAACATTTACAAATTTGTTTTCGCGAACTTTCGTACGCCGCCGTTCTAATTGCTTTAATGAGTACAATTTTATCAACTTCAGACAATTTATACTATCCTCTGGCATCGGGCAAAGAAAATTTCAGTATTCAGCAAATAAAATTATGTAATAACTGAGAACAAACAACAATGGACGTCTGTTTGTGGTGCTAAATTTGTCTTATCTCCGCGAATAACTGTGGTCGGATAAAATTTGCAGCGAGCCTTTATAAAATGCCGACACATTTACACTCAAAAGGATAACTTACAAATCCAATTCTTCTAGGCGAAAATTCGCTCTACCTCAGGCATTGAAAAAACGGCGATATCAGTGTATTTTCAGATTACCCGACGAATAAATGAAGCTTGGGACTTGGGGCAATCCAAAAATTGTTTTTTTTTCTCTGTGAAAACTATAAAGAATATTTTTTACTCTCAGTTGCTTCTGACTTCTGAAATTCTCAGTATCTTTGGCACTTACTAAATCAAAAGCGCTCTTTGGAAAGTTTAAATTAATAGGACTGAAAAACAACAACATACATAATGAAACTGCGTCTTATTGTTAGTCTGAAATTCTCATTTAAAAGTTTTTGCCTAAGGAGTTTCGAGAGTTGGTATTTCAAATATAAGCACGAATTCGCCAGAAAATAAAGTGTAGGTGCAAGATACGGAAGGTGCCTGAACGAATCTAATTTCCTGGTAAGATGAGCATTAAATCGTCGTGTTTTCAATAATCTGCTAAGCAAGCTGCTACACAATCTGTTAAAATTCTATAATAAAGTGTTTCCATCAAGCAGTTGCATACCGGTTTAGCTGGGGATTTACCGTCGCTGTTGCAAATGCGTGCTTGGGTAATACTAAAATCTTTTGCTTGTTGTGTGCAAATGTGGTAAGCGAATGGATAGTGGATGCATAAAATTGGCAGCACTTTCTAAAAATTCAAATTTTAAAGTTAAAGCCTTCGTTTTAGTTGCTTTTATTTTTAGTTTTTAGTTCTAGCTAGTTAAAAAGTTTGAAGAGCTTTTAAAGTGAACATTTTGTAAAAAAACATGGTTAGAATTGATTTACTTAAAGACATGAATTCGGTGACGATGCACTAAAGTCGCAATTTACATACTGAAAACGCTATAGTGCTTAACTATTCGTACGGTTCTACTAAACCTGTGATGTAAGGTTGACTTAAGTAAACTGTCAGACAAATTAAATGAGACTCGTATAGTAGTTACAAAATCAGCTATACTCACAGGTGATTATTGGGTTGACTAAATATATCAGAGCCGAACTTGGAAATACTTTGATGAAATTTCTTCAAATTCGACGGTTTTAATTGAATTAGAAACAAAATTAATTAGACATATAAATATTGAAATTATAAATAAAATGGCAAAAAACTATAATGACGCTAAGTAATAGAAATAATTTTTAATATTATACCTTCAGATGACTTCTTTTTAAATTAAATGCCCAAAAGAGCGGAAAATTTGATTTTCCTTTTTTAGTTTGCGTTTTTATATGTGATTTTATAACAAAATATGTTTTTAATTGAATAAGATTCTAATTTTATTTATTAAAATTAAAAACCATAGAGCACAATATGTAATCACAAGAAGAAGCAAGTAAGATTGATTATAAAGGCAAAACCAATTTGATTTAGTGGTAAAAGCACTGTAATTCTGAGCAACTGATCACCGGTTCAAATCCCAATATTGCATATAATTTTTTTTAATTTATTTTATTTTTTAAAATTAATTTACACACTAAAAGTACATTGACTTTAGAAATTCAATTCTAATAATAAACCAAAAATGTATATTTATTGGATAGCGATTTGAAAACCTCCCGCATTAAGCTATCTTTTCAAGGAAATTTTATTTTTATACTATTACAACGGCATCTGATTTTCAAAGCAAGTTTAGTTTACGATATTATTATATTTTTAGAGTATTTTTTTAATACAACTTTTCAATAACATTTAAAATTCTGTTATAATTATGTATACTATACTATAATCCAAACGAATAGGAATAGCAATATATAAAAAAGTATATAAATTACTTAAAATGCTGGCAAATTTCCTAACTGTTACAAACATAAAGCAATACTATGTCAAAACCTGGACCTGTGGATCTATAATAAGGTATTGTATTATTAGTTTATTATCTTCTAAACAATATTCTCCCTTTAAAAAATACTTAAGCTATCTAATTAATCAAATCTACTTTACTAAAAATATATATTTTAATAACGCAGTTGCCACAAAACAGAATTAAAAAATTACAAATAGAAAAAACAACACATAAAAAGCATGTATATTTATAGTTGTATTTAAAATAATGGCATGTGTGATAATAATTGTATTACAAATCTAAAATGCATTTCTTTGAAATGTATAGATTTTTGGGATCTGTTACAGTTGAAAAGGTACATTAAAAAATAAAATAACATTACAAACAAAACTTGCTTTAAAAATTCATATAACAGGGTGTAAAAATAATTTTTTTTAGAAAAGCTTCACATTGGCAGTTTGTTTTACACGTGGCCCCTCTTAATGAAGAAGGAGATTTTTAAATCGTTATTAAATAAATAAAAATTATTTTCTCTTATTATTCAAATCGAATTTTTTAAATTAAATTTGTTTTTAGTGAGTAAATTTAAAAAAGAATCGTGCTACAAAACAATATCGGGATTTGAACCGGTGATCAGTTGCACAGAAATACGGTGCTTTCACCACTAAACCAAACTGGCTTTGTCTTTATAATAGATCTCACTTGCCTCTTTTTGTGCTTTTTGGTTTTTAATATTAATAAATAAAATTAGAATCTTATTTAATTAAAAATAAAAAAAAATTAAATTCTCTGATTTTTTGGGCTTTTAATTTGGCAAATTTTTAGAATCGACAGGTGCAGTATAGCAGTGGCGTGCTAAAATACGTACTGGTTTCAATAATTGAAAGTTAACGAGATTATGTTTTATCAGTTATATACAATCTATTTACAAAAAAATAGCACAGATGCGTCCGTACAGACTAGTCGTTCCGTACTGAGGTCTACATGATGTTCGTTTTCCATATTTATATATTTATCTTGAGTTTTGACGATGCTTTCACAACGTTTCTTGCAGTCATCTACACTCTACTGTAACGGCATCAAACTTTTTCTGTCAACTTTTTATCGGCTTCTAGCCGTTGGGCAAAGCAAATTGGGAATCATTTTTTCATTCAGTCACTTTTCATAGTTTGTGAAATTGTTTCCTTGTGATAACCCCCTGATTTGGTTCCTGAGCGAGCGAAGACCCTGCGAAATCCCTTGTCACAGTTATCTGTCTAGCTTGGTGTGCCCATGATGCCCATGGTGTATTATGTGGCTAGATTATGTATCATATTTCTAATATCCTGTTTTTCGTAGTCCGGAATATTTGTCATGGTTGTGGTTTTCCTTTTATTTGGCTTTGCAGGTGCAAGCTTGGCGATGTATGTGGATTTGTCTCTGTGAACGTTGTGCTATCTTGAAGAATCCTTTCCACCATTCGTAAAGGCACACCGATAGCTAGACAGCCACGATGTTTAATTGCAGTTTTATTATCTTCACTTGGCACTTGTCATACGTATTTAAAGACATTATACACAATGTTTTGGATTTCGGCATTAAACGTGTTTTTACTGGTACTTGGAACTGTCTCCAGTCTTGATATACACAAACTTTGTTAATACCTCGATAATCGATACTTAATAAATAAAAGATTAATAAGTTGTACGTTGACTCTTCTTCTTGAGAGTCGAATAATATGAAAACATTGATTTCTAAATCCAATAATTGCTAACATTCTTTAACGCAATAACAGACTTGTTAATACCACCCGTAATGTGATTTTAATTAAATATTTT
Source organism: Agrypnus murinus (assembly GCA_929113105.1). Lineage (NCBI taxonomy): Eukaryota > Metazoa > Arthropoda > Insecta > Coleoptera > Elateridae > Agrypnus > Agrypnus murinus. The sequence goes on along the minus strand of OV816026.1, from coordinate 114,612,475 downwards.
GGCAAGTAAATGTGGATTTGCAATAACTGCAATGGTGACTCATCACTAAATACAGTTATTATGTATTTTCGTTACTTTTTTGTTAATCTTTTTTGTTAATGTTTTCTACAATTTGAGGATTATTTTGTAGGTACTACCTACGTAGTAAATATAAATTCAAACACAGAACGTTTATAAAGTGCCAACGTGCTTATTAACTATAAGTATTAGAACAGCACGCAGCTAAAAAGCCTATAGCATTTTGGAGATACCCTTCACGATGTCACATATGACATTTTGTTCCAAGAACCTTCCGCCCACGGAATTGGTATTTACTGTATACAGTAGTTATCTATTTTGTTCTATTCATATGTTATCTATCTTCGCTTATTATTTACTGAACTTTTCCTGAAGATCTAGTAGAAGCTAATATTAGAAGAGAGGTAAAGAACTGAACTGAATCGTGTCGCATTAGAAATATCGAGAATATAATATAATATAATATAGAATATAATATAGAGAAAATAAGATAATGATCCAGAGATACTCGGACATACGACATAAGACAGAAAGGCTGAAACAAAGAAAAAAGCAAAACCAGCAAAATAAAAAGAAACATTGCGAGCAGCTCTTCTCTAAACAATAATACTAGCAGGAGTACACACTGACTCTAGGTATGAACTTTACAAAGATTCAATTCGGAAGGATTTCTTATTGGTACCGAATAAGCCAGTAAAATTTAGTTATTGTTAATTCACAGCTAATACAAAAACGCACATGAGTGAAATTTGATGATAATTTGTGAATATTTAGAAGTGACACAAACTAACCGAAATTACAAAAAAATTGAATATTGCTACAGTAACTGTACAGTACAGTAAAAGTTTGTGAAAGTTTTATTGTTATCCATCTATGATCGTACGCAATAGTACGATGTCCTAAATGGTGCTTGTGTGTTAATTGAAGGAACCTTGAGTCTATAACCAATTAACCATATTAGAAACTTTTACGCAAAAACTTTTCAGTTTGTTTAAAGATTGTGGACTATATACAGAATAAATACATAAAATGATCCTTTAATTCTACGTAATTGTTTAAACTATGTATTATTATGTTAATTAAAAATAAAACTAAATGATTATATTTACATAACATATTAGTACTTAGTTGCAAATTATTACATGTTATAAATATTATATTTATAAAAAATTGTTTATTTATAAAATATGTTAAATATTTTATAACAAAAAGATTAGCACAACCGAGAACAGAACTGGCGTTTTATATTTGGAAAAAGTTCTTTAATGAAAGTCATTTATCATGTTTTTTGTTTGTTTCTTTTTTAATTATTAATTACCTTTTAATCATTTTTTGCAATTACTTATTACAGTATATTAACTTATTAATTGATTAATATTAATTAATCAACAATCAATATTAGTTCATTCACGCATGTAAAATATACTCTGAAATGTAAAGTTTCCTTCGTTGCGGTGTTAGAATTGTGTAACAAAGAGAAAAAATGACTGGAAAAAAGGCTGTGGATCTTCGTGGCTAGTTTCTGGTATCACTGGGCGGGGCCAAGTTTGATATTATCAAATGTAGTGAACGCAGTGGCCTCTTTAGACGCCAATAATAATTACAATTTTTCCTATTATTCGTCTCCTGAGCTTATTAATACATCTATTAAAATGAAACAAAAATCAAAATGAAGTACGATTAATAAACTACTAGAGTGTTTTTGTCTTTTTTTCAAAATTACACTAAGTTAATATTTAGGATTTTTTAAAATTAATCGATTCTTCTATGTTTTCTTGTAAACTTCTTTCCATGAAAAATACTTTTTTTCATATTCGAAAAAACACGCGGATGGAATGGATTTTCCTCTTTATCTTGGTTCAAGTCGTGTGTGAAAATTTAAAGAAATAACCGAATGAAAAGTATAGCACAAAAAACATTTTAGAAATCATAAATTCCTACGTACTATAGACCCTTAATGAAAGACAACTTCCGATGCAACTGACTTGTCTGTGGTACTGAGATACAAAATTGATGGCGTATATTTGAAAATTCATCGAAGAAACCGTATGCTATTTAACGTTTTCTAGACTTTTCTACTATTTATTCTGGAATGTCGATTTTCCTTTTTATTTTCACAAAAAAAAAGATACTATATATTTTTTCAATCTTGCGTATAGAACAAAACTCACAAGATTCAAACATCAAAATATGAACAAATTAAATTTTCTCCTTTTTGTAACGGCAGCATAAACAAGAATATCGAGAGATAAAAAGTTTTCCCAGCAGACAATATTGACATCAGGCAAGCAGTAGTTGGCGGAACACTATTCCCATACTATTCCTCCGCCTTCGATGTTCACTTTGTCCAGTTATCAAATGCAGATGATTTCTTGTCGTATAAGTGCAAGAACATCGTTTCGGATTGGTTTTTGCCGGAAAGATAAGTTGATATGACAATCGATTTCCAGCTAAGAAATATATAACTGAATTAGTTTGTCTTGTCGCTTGAAACCACTTGAAAGTTCTAGGGATGTGATTTTAAGCCCAAGCACTTACATAATTTTATTTTTAGTGGGCGAATGATTTATTTTTCGAATAGAAGAATGAAATATTTATTGAAAATCACTTTTGGATAAATCAATTTCGTTTTTTGCTTATGAAGGTGTCTTTTAAAAAAGTGTCAATATGCAAAGATATTTGAACTGATTAAGAGAACTAGTTTTAAATAGTGAGTTCAATACAGTGGCGTAGCTGGCACTGAGTGGGCCCTGTATCGTATATTGCCTTCTGGGCCCTACTAGAAAATAGGTAAACGGGAGGATGGTGTAAATTATAAAATGAAATGGTAAGCAAAATAAAAGGATTTGGATTTTTTTTCAACTCTCAGATGTTTTCTATAAAATGTGTTTATGGTAAAATCATTTTTACCTATAAGTACACGATTAATAGGTTCTATAGAATACAGTATATCATAATTTTCATAATAGTATAAGGAGGGAGCGTGCATGCATATAAGGAGCTGCAACTGTGTTTCTCATTTTTTGTAAAATTTGTCTCGACAGACGGCCCACGACGAGCCTACCACGTAGTGGTAGATTTTTCACCAATGTATTTTTGGATAATTCCCCGTACAGAATTATTAATAGAAATTGTTTTGTACTTACTTCCAGGTTTTGACAGTACTAATTAGTAACTGAGATTTTGCAACTTGCAATTTTTTTGTGCAGATGGCTGGCGGGCCCCCTACATGGTGGGCCCTGTATCATCGATACAACTGATACAGCGGTAGCTACGCCACTGGTTCAATATGAAATTTTTGATACTTAACTTAATTAGGGAGAGTAGAATTGTTTATTTCTTTTAAAATACGATTTAATCTATCACTTCCGTGGCCATTTTTTTGTCACATTTCTTTTTAATTCAACAAACAGAGTTGCTGAAAATAAATAGCTGTAGGATCACAATTTTATAGTTCACAGATTCCCTTGCAATTCTTCCTAGATATGCAGAAAATAATAAAGGTCGAAAATGAGGGTGTAGGCATGTGGTGGTTGGTATGTAGGCGTAACAGTTTCATTCATTTATATAAATGTAGGTGTATAACTAAAGGTCTTAAAAACTTTCTTGGTCCTCTAACAGTCCACGTATCTTTAATTTGTCATGAATTTAGAAATTGAGCTGACTTGCCGTCATGGACTATTTTCAAAGAAAATTAGGGAAACCTCGTCAAGATATTACGGTTAAAAGCATTGAAGGATTTCCCTATAAACAACATTCGTTGTGTGATGACAATCCTTTGGATTTTCGTGAGTGATTATTTAAATAAACGCAACCAAACATAACCAGTTGAAAATACTAAGCCTAGTACTCCTCTCTCCCAGCTTACCCTCCTCTCTTCAGACATATCTTCCTCTATGGCTTATCCCACCCCTCCGATTGATTCTACATACATACGGAAATTCTACCTTACGAAATGACAAGAATAAAATCAAAAATCGATCTTGTTTAAAAAATTCTTGAAAACGTCTATTAGTACATATTTTAAAAACATGACATAAAAATAGTGTTGGCAACTATTCCAACTATGCATGGAAATTTCCGGAAACTTATTGAAATGGCAAATGTAAAAAAAAAGTTAATTCCCAAAGTGTGCTACGTGGAACCTTGGGGTTTCATGTAAATATTTTGCTGTTCTGCTGGACCAGTTGTAAGTCCTGTAATATAGCAAAAGGATACCACTTGCAAAGTTTTAAACTTTCCTACAATAACGGCCTAATTACTATTTTATTTGTTGGTGCCTTTTACTACCACTTATGTATGTGAAATACAAAAACAAAATATTGCAATAAACTGGATGCTACACAGCGAAAACTTCAATATAAAAAAAGAATCACGTAAATCGGCCCAGTGAAACTCTCAGACGAACTGGAACGACAATCAGCCTTGTGTTTTAAATGTATCAATTTATTTAATATAAAGTATTTACAGAAATAAATTCCAAGAACAAATACTTATTTATGAACACAGTATATGCAACTAACAATGGCGAAGTGAATGAAACATTTAAATAGTAGAATTTCCATTAATTATAATATAAATATTATATGTTATTATTATTAATAAATATTCGGTTTAAAAGGAAAAAATACGGTTTTCAACTAATGCGGGTTTGGTTTAAACATTTATAATCGTGAATAGCTCCAAAAGCTATCAACAGTGGGGACTGAGAGGGCTCTGCAACTAGATATTCGTGTTCTTGCGTATCAAAATAAATGCTTTAAATTTATTTATTTAAAAATATAAAACTTTATTAAATACGGATATTAAATAGTGTTGACTAATATACAAAACGAAAGCTTCAGTATAAAAAAAAAGACTCACGTAAATCGATCTAGTAGAACTCTAGAAACGAACTGGTACAAAAGTAAGCCTTGTGTTTAAATATATAAATAAAAATTAAGTAGTGTTGACTACTCTACAGAGTTAAAACTTTAACATAAAAAAGTAAAGCAAATCGGTCTTGTAGATCTCGTATAAAAAGTGGAACAAAAATTAGCCGTGTTTTAAATATACAGATTAGTAAATAATAATTGACCTATAATAATTAAAAATCGTCCCAGTCATTTATAACTTGTTTAACAATATGAAACAGCTATACAAATAAGCAACTGTCACCATCTAATATTTGAACAATTTATTTGCTTTCCATGGTCTTCAACTAATTCGGCTTTGTCTATGCAGCCTAATAACAAATCAACTATTAACCGCAAGTGATGATTGCAGCAAACTTTTATAATCGTGAATAGATCTAAAACATACCACCGTAGAAAGTGAGATGGCGCTGCAAGTGAATGTGCGAACATTCACTTGCACTTCAATTTAGATTTATTTAAATTGAAAATATAAACATTAAAAAAATACAAAAACTAAGTAGTGTTGACTGATCTACACAGCGAAAGCTTCAATATAAAAAAAAGAATCACGTAAATCGGCCCCGTGGAACTCTCAAGCGAACTGGAACAAAAATAAGCCTTGTTTTAAATATATTTAGATGTTCATAATCGAAAGCGAAATAAGAAGTTCAGATGTAAGAATTGTAAATCTACATATTTTTTTTGGTTTGTAAGTTAATACACAAATACTTGTTGAACGCACTGTATTTATTTACCCAATAAGTAAAGATTAAATGCTTTAATAAGTTTAATATCAATTTCAGTGGTTAAATTAGAAGTAATGCGAAATTACTCTATTTGGTAATGAGTAATGGCAATGAAAAAGCACATTACTTCTTCCATTGCATTTTTCAGAATAAATCAAATTTTAGTTGTTTTAATCTGAAAGAGAAGCACATTACACGGCTTCTGAAAAAATCTTGACCGATAGCAAGTTGTGACAAAAACTGACATATTGATCTATAGAAAATACAAAGATTAGTTTTATTATTTTTATAATAATTCGCATGGAGCACAGCCTTGTGTCATTATTTTTCTCAGGAGTTGAAACCTTAAAGCTCCCGAGGAGTCGGCGCTACTGAACACGGGTGCCTGCATAACCGTATACGTAACCAACCGGAACCGCCTTTTATTGGACTTGCAGGCTTTTAGGTCACGCCTTTAGAATAGGCCTGAAATGTGATTTCGCGTACTGTAAAGATTCTCTTTATATAATAATTGAGGGTATAATAACGACGAATTTAAAACTGAAAACAAATCAAAAGAATGCAAATTGAACATATTCAATATATTCATTTAAAACGATGCGATCGAGCGAGATGGAGCTGCATAGGAAAGTGAGATGCATGTTAGTAGTACGCGGACTGGCCAAGCGTCAGCGTGTTTGTCAAAAAGTAACATTCTCTACATTTAATTGAATATTGTCTTTAGTCTTCCAGTTTAGTGCCCTTTACCATGGTCACATTTTTGACAAATTTCGGATTTAGAATTATTAGAACCTAAACTTTTTGGTATAATTTTCAGCTTGTAACCCGGAGGTTTCCACAGAATTTATTTTTAAGCGAGTTTAAACGCACGAAACAGTCTACTATAAGCAGACTATTTGTTTGTATTACAAGTCCCATCTTTCTTCGCTAGAATCGAAAAGTACTCCAATTTTCTTCCAAATTTCCTGACTTCTATAGTACCTCATGAAAAGGGTCTGAAACAAACGGTTTACAAAATATGGAAATCTACGTATAAAAACCCGATTTTTGGTTTCTTGTTAGCTTTTATATGTGCACTTCTAATATGCGATAGTTTTTGGTGGACGAAATTACCAATATTTGGTATCAACATGATGGCGCGCTATCAAATTTTGCATATTTTTCGAACAATATTTGCATGAAGTGTTTCCAAACAAATGAACTGGCAGACGTTGATCTCTGGAATGGCTAACTCGGTCCCTCGAGTTTATTCCCGTTGATTTATTTCTTTGAAAATATATAGACAATAGGCAGCGATATAAAAGCGGACAGAAGGAATACGTTATACTTATTTAATAGATTTGTCTTTGTCTGTTTGTTAGGACGGAGCTGAAACCAATGTTTGCTAATCCATCTGCTAGGAAGCACTTAAAATATTGTCTGCCAGCAACTGCAAAATGTAATGGCGCGCCATCTGCTACCAAATATTGGTAATTTTACTTTTTAAAAGATTTTATCCGAAGATCGTCGCAGATTTAAAATTCGCATATACGTATATAAAAGTTTCAAGAAATCAAAAATAATTTAGGCCTCGTTTATAGTGGTACTCGGAGGAATGAGTACTTTTAAGTACTTTTTGATCCCAGTGAAAAAAATATGGAATTATAATTCTAAAAAGTAGTCGGATGTCATACGTAGCAAGAGTGACAAAATAAAACTTCATACGAAACAAACCCCCAACAAGAAAATAAAAAGGAAGTGTCCGAGTGTTTTGCTTGAAAGTCAACCAAAAAGAAATAATAAACATTATTCCGTACCTTTGCCTGTCCATGTACTTATCTAGGCAATAGCAATATATAGGTATAAGAGTAATGGAAAGAGTAATGCATTACTTTTTACCAATAATGAGTAACAGTAATGCATTACTTTGAAGAAAAAGTAATTAGTAATGGTAATTAATTACTGTTTGGACGTAATGGTTCCAATCACTGATGAATACAGAAATTGATCAACAAGAATGGTGGAGTTATGAGCAGAATCAGTAGTTGCTGGGTCTAGAGGAAAATCAATTAAAGGAGTAAGATGATAATCGTGAAGTAATAATGTTGGGTAATCGCCTTGGTGAATAGGTGATTGTAGTTACGTGTTTCGCACAGTGTCTGTCAAATAGAGCACTTTGCAATTTGATTTTTTGACGAAAGACTACAAAATTGCGTAAACTGGATGATAGTTTTCGGTGAAATGGTGTTTTGCCCTGAAGGCGTGTTTAACAAGCGTAATTAATTATTATCATAGTCGCCCTCCGTGACGGTGGAGTTGAGCAGGTGAATCTGGATATTACCAAATCTATGAGGTATGAGAACGAGCGACCAAGTTTCAACATTGTCATGTTTGGAAAGTACAATAAATCCTATAACAGACATCGAATTACTGGAACAGTCAACAGATCGCATATAAATTTTCGACAGTGATTTCCGCCATGCCTTTTTTGTGTATTAATGTCTTTAGTACTGAAAGAATTATAACACTGTTGATCAAATGAACTATTTTGTTTGTGATTGACAGTAATTACCATCAAGTTGGTAGGAATCTTTAAAAACCGCTCCCTTTAGATGGGGAATTACGTTGCATTTCTACTGTCTGAAGACTATCTGTAATGCTTTGCGAAATTTGACATTTGCACCAAAGCGAATTTCTGCTAGTAATCCTAGCATTACGGTAATTGCTTTGTTAGCCAGTACAATTAGTAAATACCATGGTAAGATCATGAAATTTGTTGGACAGTAGTAATTTCTATGGCATATATCAGAAATAGGCGAAGAATCTTAAAATCCATCTTTGAGGCAAGCAATAACTTCTATCACAAGTCATATACGAAAATTAATTCCCATAGCAGTGACCAGAATTGAAGGAAGCATTCTTACAGCGTCTTTGGTGTAAAATTTCAATAGTAATGCAATGTAATGTACATTTTATAATTCGTTACAAAAAGGAATAGATGAATTCAAGCATTACTTCCTTTACTGGCGCACTGTAATTTTTGTGACAACTATTCCAGTTGGCGAGTGATTCTTAAGATAACTACGAAACATATAAAAAAAGTCCATAACAACTAGGGCGTTATACGCGGGCATTATAATTAATACACAACGCCCGCTCATCGTTCCCCAAACTTTGCAATCAACATTGCGTTCAAATAGTTATGTACCAAGGGCGTTTTGATAATAATAATAACGACCGGAGGGAGACTATTCCAGTCCGATGATCTTTGAACCGATGAATGGATGTTGCTCGATGGGCAGTCTTATCCATTTAGTAACACTCGTGGTGCATACAAGATTTTATTTTTAGTAGACTAACTAAGTTCGAGTAAAACTAAAACAGAATTAATGTAGAATTACATAAATTATTTAGCTACCCGTAATAATGTGAGAGATACAGTATTTAAACCAAAACACTCCTAGACAATTATTTCGTCATACCCTTGGACTGCGAAAACGGAATTATGTATAATTACATTAATTATTTAACCACTCGTTCATCCATTTTGCCTGGTCTGGAACATCGTCACCCCGGGCATTATCGTCTCATAACGCCCTTGGTACATTAAATAATTGTTTACTTTCTAAGCTACAAGTGTTAGAATGCACTGGGTGATAAATAGCTATTTACTTTCTAAGGTGCAAGTGCTGTAATACACTCGGATCAAAAGCCCTCAGCTGGAACATCGTCACCCTCCGGGCATTATTATCATCATACAGTCCTTGCTATATAAATACTTTACTTTATAAAAAGGCACAAGTGCTAAATTCATTACATTGTTACGTTTGAATAATATATTTACTCAGTGAAGGCTATATAATTTAGGGGCGGGAAGGGCACACCATAGTTGGGGCTCTGACAACTCGGCGATAGGTTTAAAGTACCATTATATTTAAAGTAATAATATTATATTATTATATTACAGCCTTGGTAGTGTAATGCCTGGCATGCCGGACTTTCACCCAAGCGGCCCGCGATCGACTCCCGGCGCCGGCAGATCTGGTTAAGGTTTTCTGCAGTTTTCCTTAGCTGTGACACAAATGTGAGATTTGCGCTGTTCCATCTGTAAGTCGGCTGCAGCCGCACATTTGGCCTACATAATAATAATAATCGCCCCCTCCCTCCCGCACAAGCTTATAGCTTCTGGGGCCTTGGTTTAGGTTATGGGTTGTAGTAGTTATTATTATTATTATTATTATTATATTTTTCATTAAACAAAAAAGTAAAGTATTGTTAAACATACAAAAATTAAAACTTCTTTGTTCAAATTTTATGCGTTCTTTAATTTTTTTGTGCAGAAGTGTGTAAAAGTTCATTATCTAAATATTCTTGAAATATTTGGATAAAGCTAAGATATGGAAAAAGCGATAATAGGTCCGCTGGGGGGGGGGGGCAGTTTGTTCCCTTTCCCTAGTGACGCCGTCTCCGACTTGAATAATAAATATTATTACTCTGTAAATAGTGGAGTCTTCTTAGATTTTGATTTATTCTCTTCTCTTCTGATTCGCTTCTTAAACATATGTGCAATAAAGTAAAAAAAGTTTATATACTGTAAATAGTGAGCTTTTTTTATTTAACAAAATAACTGCGAAATTAAGGTCTTTTGCACATACATTTTTAATTTAACATCTGATTCGAAAAGTTTTAATGTTATCAATCGAAAGAGCAGGAATTTTTACTCAAAAAATGTATATAAAGTTTTTTCTTCAGACCACAATTAAAAGAGTTAGAATTTTTCAAGTCCCACAGTTCGTCAGTGAGATAGAACGGTGCGGTAACTGCGGCGCGAGCGCGCTTGGGACAAACACGTTGTTAGTACCTTTCTAACTAAAATAGGCTATACATGTCGATAATGAAACGAATAACAACCAGTGGCGGTTGCTGCATACGTCAAACTCGGGGCACACGACAAACTGGTATATCGCTATCATGTTCGTACGCACACATTAAAGCAGTACATCATCATGTGTTGCACTGCGAGTGCCCCGGGTTTACGTATGCAGCGACCGCCACTGATAACAACCACGTTTTCTATAGTAGAATTTGGCGTAGATTTGGAAAATCTTACTCGTTCTTTTTAGCTTAGCTCGGATTTTTGAGATATTTGCATAAAACCACTTTTTCATATAGTTACAAGACAATACAGCCTATATGGATATGTAAAACCTTTATTTCGCATAATATTGAATCCAGATTCATAAAGCTTATAAAGGAGACTTAGATGAAATTTTTGAGCTTTAGAAACACCAAATTGCACCATTAGTTTAGTCGCTATGACAGAATATAGGAGAAACATATTCATTTTTTTTCAATTTTTTTCTGTATTTTTTAACTTTAAACTAAGTAAAACAGTAAAACAATTAATGGTTAAAAAATCTAACCCTTTTTAGGTTATGGAGAATTTTATTACGAAAGTTTTGAGCCTAAGTATGTCGATATTGGACATGTTTTGTGGTAGTTATTATAAGCAATTTTTTTAAAACCATCAAAATTTTACTTTTTCTAATTTTTCACATTTATTAATATTTAAGAAAGACAATTAATACATAAAATGAATTTTTTAAAAAATTTGTTTAAATTTATTTATTTTAAATCAGTTTAGGTTTACTTTAGCAATTTTCGAATTTTAAATGTAAAAAGAATTCGATTTTACACGTAAATGATTGATCATACGAAAAAATGTTATCGATGTTTTTTGTTGTGAAGAAAGAAGCATCTTCTGAAAAAGTCCAATAATTAAACTAATATTACTAACGCGGCAAAATGACGTTAAAGAGTACAATTTTATACTTTTTTTCTGACAAAGTTACCCTAGAACAAAGCTGTATCAGACTTTTTTGTTCCTTTTGACGTATTTTATTACTACTTAAAATTAACGGATAAGAACATAAGTTCTTCACTACAAATGAAAAAAAACTTGAAAATTGCTATAGTAAACCTGAACTGATGTAAGACAAATAAATTTAAAACAAATATTTCATGTATTAATTGTCGTTCTTAAATATTACTAAATGTAAAATGTCAAAAAAGCAACATTTTCATAGTTTTAAAAATTTGCTATAACTACCACAAAACCTGTCCAATATCGACATACCTGAGCTCAAAATCTTCGTAATGAAATTCTTAACATAGGAGGTAATTCAGAAAAAGGTAAATATTTTTTTATATATTCTGCCATACTGACTAAACTACTGATGTCATTTGTGATTTCTATATTATATTTATATTGTATTGTGAAAAAGTGGTTTTATGCAAATATTCCAAAAATCCGAGCTATATGCTAACCTGAAAAATGAGTATGATTTTCCGAATCTACACGAAATCCTACTATCGTTGAGAAATTTCTTGTAAACTAGTGTAATTATCGAAATAAGATATTTTTTACTATTCCAACGCATAAAGGTTCTAAGTAAAGGTCTATTTTTGAAAATGACACCTTAATTAAATTTTCCTCAACATCAGAACACAGCATTTAACGAAGATTTCGTAAATATCACATAAAATTAATATAATTGTCCTTGTAAATTGCTTTTAATTACTTTAGTAATTAAAATATTCTTTTCAAGTGTGTATGGGATTCGCTTGTGGATGGGTATGGAATTTCCCAATTAGATGTCCAAATGAAAAACTAGACAGTCTAGTTTAGTTGTATTTGATTGTGAACAATGATCAGTAGTTCGCGGCTAGGTGTTAGCCCAGGTAACTAACGTTTTGAAAAGGAAAAATTGGGAAAAGCCGAAAATTGGTATGTAAGTTTAAAATGTGGCGCTGAAAAACATATCGAAACTTCCCATGCGTGGGTGATGAGCCGGCTGCGCCATCTTGAAAAAATGGCGAACAAAATTGCTTTTTTGGTAATATTACAGAAAGTATTAATTTTACGGGAGTCAACGTTCAGAATGAAAATGTAACTGACAAGATTCTCCTCAATTTTATTTTTTATCGAACCTCGTACATCCAATAGTTTCTGAGATATAATTTTCTTCAGCAACTGTCATATTGGTTGCACAACATTCAATAATCAACTTTTCTGTAGTAAATTTAATTCTCTTTAACTTTTTGAAAATACGTTTTGATCGTAAAAGCAGCCAAATTTGAAATATTTGAAACGCGTAAAGAAACTAGCAGCTAGCCTAGCAGTTAGGAACAATAACAATGAATTAGAAATCGATGTTTATAGAAAATAAACTAGCACTAGAAAATACGTTATAGTGGAATCAAATCATTATGAGCAGCATAAAATGGTGGAATTTAATTTCCTTCTGAACAGATTAGTGAAATTCCCATTAAAGAAATCGGTTTGACAAGGAATTAAGTTTTATAAAAGAATTAATCTTATATAATGGTTACTCTTCTAAAAACTTCTCTTCTAAATAGAAAAACAGCCAAAGAAGTTTATTAAACTACCATATTATACAATCACCAAAGGTTTGGAAAGTGTATTTAAAAACAAGGGCATGAGAGTGTCTTATACGTCAAAGAATTCTTTCAAAAACTTGTTAGGCAATCCAAAAAATAAAACGGACAAAAAATTGAAATCGGGAATATACCAAATTTAATGCAATGATTGTACTAAGAGTTACGTTGGAAAGACAAAAAGATCAATTTTGACTAGATTCAAAGAACACATAGGGGATTTTAAATAAATCGCATAGAAAAATCAAGTGTAGCTAAACAATACATGACACAGCGCACGCGATTAATGTAGAAAAATTGAAATTACTTAAAACTGTTCATTCTGCTAGAGAACTTGATGCATATTAATGTATTTTTATTAAAAATACGCTATTAGAAAAATTAACACTGATATAAAACCCGGGGAAAGTTGATAAAAACATTTTAAAAAACATAAAAACATAATAAATTTTGCTGGGTATAAATAACGTAATTATCAGTGAAAGTTAAATATTTTACAAATAGGACGGGCGGTTTTGAAACCAACAAACTGCTTTAAGTCAAGCTACCCTCGGTTTGCAACACGTGGTCGTAATAAAAATATTTGTCAAGCTTTCCTTTTTCTTTTTCTTTTTCCTTCATGTATAAAAATTTATATTTATCATGTTGCATGTTTGTGTTAAAATTGTTTTGTATGGATTTTAATTGGCTCTTTAAAAATGCACCCAGGCGAGGGTTATAACAACTTTTAGAATTCAGACGGTTTTATGCCTAGTAAAAGGTAACATCGTTACCAAAATACGTATTGGCATTTAGTCAAATACAATGTGTGGTTAGGAGACACCGTTAAATATAGTGTTGTGATAAACCGCAGTGCTTACAATCCATTATTAGTATTTATATTTATAAAAAAACATGCGCTACAAGATGTACAAGAAAATATAGAATAGTCGTAACAATAAATGTTTTTTATAATAAAGATTGTACTGTATATTTTTTTAATTATTTCACGCCTACACTACAGGGGACCCAACTACTAAGGTCATCTGTCCCCCCATCTAACATGCAACACGAATACACACACACACACACACACACACCCATAGTTGAGGTGGCGGAATTTTCCAATTAAGAAAATCCCGCCGCCCCAAGTGGGATTCGAACCCACGACCCTTGGAACACGAGTGATGCACTGACACCACTCGTCTACCGTCGGCCCTTATACTGTATATGTATTATTATATTTATTCAAACTATAAATAACTCATTATTTTTACTTTTTCTTTTGTCCGCCATTTTTAAATATTGATAACTAAAACGTAAATTATTTATTATTGGTGATCCAATCAAACTTATAATTTATTATCACTTAAAAACTTTTACGATTAAATTGTAAACAAATCAGGATTTTGCACTTATAAGCATGCCATCTGGTATCCGCCATTTTGAATTTTGGAAATTCTATTCTCGAGATATTGAATTTTTCTCATAAAATTATCAAGAAACACTTGTTTTAAAATGTTTCAAAAGCGCACATTTTTCATATATAAACTTTATTTCTAACATACTTTACAAGATAATCCAAAAGGTTTCATTTAAATTCATGCTGCAGGTAATTATTCCGAAATAATTGATGTTTTCTCTATAAAGGCACTCCAGTAAAATGAGATCCAAGAAATACGACAGATTAAAATGGTATACAAATAACGTAAGCTGAAACCACATACTTATTTCCTTATTGTTACTCCATATCAATCAGTTAACTTCCTTTTTATACAAATTATTAATAAAGCTATCTAATTGATGTAATCACTTAATTGAATTAAAATTAATTACTACAGAAGCACGAATAAATAATTGAAATAAATCAAGCCAATTTAAATTAACCCCATCTCGGTTAGAAATTAAATACTGACAGTTAGTGTATACAATTTTTACTTGAGACCTGTAGATTAATTATTTCTCAAACGTCTGAAATAACGAAAGTCAACTTTAACTTAAATTATGTTTTTAATAAATTTTAATGAGACAGAGTGAGTTTTCACTGTTGCTTGCTTATTTAAGCTTTGAAAATGAAACCCTCTAACGGTGAGGTAAAACTTCGTTGCACAACAAATTTTCCTTAAAAAAGAAAAACTGGCAGGTAGAATGGAGCTTCATTGGAGGCTGATATTAATCTTATCGTTTCGTTCTTTTAAAAGGCAATTTACCAAGGTTCAGTTAACTCTTTAAATTGAGCTAAAAAAAAGTACATGAATTAAGCTTAGCGTATTAAAAAACTCTTAAACGAAGCTTAATGTATATTAAAGAAATTCTGCTTTATTACCATAATTTTCATTGTAAGAAAGCTTTGTAGAGGTGTCGGAATTTCTAATTAATTACAGACACCTATCCATGTGAAACATAATAAGGTGAAGGTAAAGCAGCGAGGTATCTCATTATTCTACGGTCATCTGTAAGTGTCTTTTGATAAAGAGATACAGGATAAGATCTGGGGGTCATAGGAGGAGGTGTCTGCGACAAAAGAAGTGTGTCGCTTCGAGGGGTCGATCGATACCCCAGAAGACACCGGTGCTAACCTAGCAAAACTATTCGATATTTGAATGTTCACTGAATCTGCTTTAATATTTGAAACATGCTGAACTATCGTAATACAAAGGAACTTTGTTAGAAAACGATACTCAATGTTTTTACTTAATTTTAAACAATGGATTGAAGGCTAGAATAGAAAAATTAAACTGAAGTACTCCTGTGCTACGCTTTATACAATCTGAAAAATGTAATTCAAAGCAAGCTTTGTTCAAAAATATAATAAACTACATTGTGACCCGTTGCTGTAATTTGCCTTCTCTTAAAATCTTAGAAATAGTAGTGTTCAGAACAAAATAAAAGTTTTATTTATACAGGGTGATTCAGAAGTAACTGATATCCTTTAAATGGTAGGTAGAGGGGAGGCAGTAGAGCTAATTTACCTTGACAAGTGTAGGTAAAAAACGAAGTTTTCCAGAAAATTAATTTTAAAATTTTCTTGCATTTTTGGATCCGGTCTTGACCTTGGCTCCTTTTGGATTCAAAATTCATTAAACTTTAAAATTCATTTTCTGGAAAACTATTCGTTTTTGACCTATACTTGTCCAGGTTAAATTAGCTCTACTGCCTCCCCTCTACCTACCATTCAAAGAATATCAGTTATTTCTGAATCACCCTGTATAGTAGTAACCATAACCTTCCGATTACTAAATTTATATAAGAGTTTATATAATATTTCCGTTTCCTTTATAAACCCCTTAAAGAGCGCAGTTCGCAAAGGTAGCGAACACCTTTGTTTAGTAATGATGTGTAACTTTAGAGTTTTTAAACAAGAGTAACTTAGAACTGAAACATTTTCGTTGTTACTCGTACTATATAACTTATATAAACACATTTCTAGTAACTAATGCAGTTGTGTATCTGTTGCAGTGTTGGTAATATTTCAGTTACCAATTTTTTATTACCCTTTCTATCTCAACAATCACATCTTTTTACCGCTAGCACTTGTAATATTATATGTTCTCACTTTCTGGTCTCTTTGAAATTCTTTGCCTGCATCTTGCCTTGCTCATATTTGTACATTTGTACATAGTTACTTACTTTACTTCTGAAATCTTTGCACAAATATAGGTCAAAATTCATTGGCGTGAAACTCTTACTGCAAACATGAACAAGTCGCAACTTGAAAAACTAAAGGGGGCCTTAAATTATCAAAAATTATCAATTTTGATTTACGGATTTGAAAATTACATTGTATTTTCATTAAAAAAAGTTCGATGAAAATGCTGCTAAATTCTAATTCTGAGCTTCATAACTTTGTTATGAGGGTGGATCAAACATAAGGGAATTTCGCTCTGGGGCCCCATGAAAGTTGTGATACAGCAATTCGATGTAGTGGATTGGATCCACTTGAGTGGATGTTAGTGGGAATGCGAGGAAGTGAGGTGTAACTCGAGCGCTTTGTCGAGTCGGTAGGGCAGTGTTCCACAAGATGAACGAAAAGGGGGAAAGGAAATTCTCTAATCAAATTTTTCGAAGATTGCGTGATCAGTTCGGGGAATCCATCCCATTCGTGCGATGTTTGACCTTTTGGACGCCGACGGTCAGTCCACGATCACTTAAATTGCATCTTTACTTGAAATCAGTTACGGCAGCCAAAACATCATTCAAAATGCCAACCAAAAAAATTGGAAGAAATGGGCTAGGATGTACTTGAACACCTGCTTACAGGCCAGATCTCCCTCCATGTGATTTCACATGTTTGAAGACTACGTTTTAATGTTTTTAGTGACGGCATAAAAATAACGGGTGAGAAAAGGTGCGCCTTCAAAGCGGGAGATGTATGTAGAACAATGATTTAACTGTTTTGTATTTTTATTTCGTACAATAAGTTAAATAATGTCCATTAAAGCGTTTCTTACACTGCACTCTTATAAAGACTAGAAACTGTACTATCAGCTGAAATGTAAGTAACGCTACCTACTTTACTGGTGACATAACGTTACCAAAAGTGTTGTTTTGCAGTATTTTAATTTCAGTTTTTAAATTTCCCGCTTTAACTATGGAGCTGTGTTTTAGTTATAAACTATGGTTTCTATCAGTTGTCCAATTAAGAAAGATAGGATCATATTATATGGAAAGTACATTTTCTCAAGAGTAAAGTGTTAAATAAAAGTTTATAAATACAATAATTAAGCTTATGAACAAAAAACATATAACGTATATTGCAGGTATCTTTTATTATAGTAATCTAGTATTTATAAAAGTAACTAACAATAATGCTATATAACTCCACAAATATTAGTTTTATAATAAGGTAATGGCAAACTTTATATAAACTTGTTACTATATACTACAGCAACGTTACTATAAGTTTTATAAAATTGCGTGGGAATATTTATATCACTTTAATATATACCTAGAGCTTACAGTAATATTAGAAAACTGTAATAAACATTCTTATATATACTTTTGATACGTTTATATATCCTTTACATAACCAGATGTTACCATGTTTATTAAATAGTGCATACATGAATGCAAAGAAGTATCGTCATCTAACATTTCTAACTAAATATCTAGAGTTCAAAATTACAGAATAAAAAAAATATTAAAAATTGGCGTCGGTTTTATTGTTTGCATGAGTTTAAAATTATTTAAAGTTATTTGTTTTGATCGGCAGACATCCGTAAAAGCTATGAAAGTATTTCCACGATGATTACAGTTTTGTGTTGTTGGTTCCAGACCTAGGTTATTTTTAACAAGGTCTATAAATTGGAACATTCATAATACAAAGGCGTTTTTTATATTAATATAGGGTGTTTGATGGAGACACTTCCCTTGGCTTTTATTTTGGCTGTAGTTATCTTTTGCGATAGTTTTGTCTCTAATAGGCTGGTTGATAGGGTGTTTCATTAGGACACTTTTTGGGGTATGTTCACTTTCCGGGCATTCTACTTCTCATCTTTTCCATCAAGATCTTATGTTCCTTCTCTGTCCTACACTCTTCCTATCTGCGATCGTACTCTTTTATGCATTGTTTATTACAGAGTATGTGTTACTGTATCCTTTTCATACTTCAAAAGCAAAATCTAGTCAAAGTTGTTAGGTGAGGTAGTTCTACTACAATTTTGTGTAAAGCTTTTGGACTGTCGCGTGATTAGATATAGAAATAAAACGTTAAAAAGTTGTTTACTTGCTGACGAAGACTAGTTTTGGCTCTTCTTTTAAAGCAAAAAAAGCTGCACTACTTGTCATCCGTTACTCTATATCTAGATAATTCAATTCGTGTTGTAGGGGAAATTATCTTGTTTTCTTCGCTTTCGGCTGAGTGCCCGATTTTTCCCCGCAAGGTGCCAAAAAACCCTTCTGCGTCCTTTTTGTTGTATTTGTCCACTCAAGGTTTGGGTGGGTTTGCTGATGTTGAGACGATTTAAGTTATGTGGTGCCTTATCTACGGTTTTGGTTCATTCTTTCGGTGACTCAATTTGTTACAATTCGTTAGTGATCAGGATTGGTTTGGCTGCAGATTTTGTAGGTTTACGCTATTTAAGTCATACTTTGGTTATACTTGAGTTATCTTATGAGTAACCGTGATCAGTACGGGATGTATGTCCTATTGACATTCATTGAGTATTTATTCATAATGATCTAGCACAGCCAGGCTAATATGATGCTATTTTATTCTTTTTGGTAGTATAAATTCAAGTAAAGGATAAACTAATAAAAAAATACCATTTTTTAGCCATAAATAGCCTATTTTGACTAACCTTTGAAAAGTGAAATATATCATTTTACTAGAATTTTATGGAACACTATCAGTGACAGATTTGGATTTCAGAAAAATTTTGGAATTGGTTATCCTACGTATGTTGGTGAAATCTAAACGTGCGAATTGAAAATCTCAGAATCTCCTGCAGGATTAAAACCAAATTTGATATACATATTAAGATTGTTTGGGGTATGAACTTCCACCGCTGCACTGTGATCTTGAAATTTGCCCGAAGGTTGGTTTTTCACGAATATGTCGCGAACGGAAATAGTTATCCTTGGCGGGGTAACAGTACATACGGGGTAATGTACAGATCATAGTGGTCGGCGGAGAAGGATACAATGTTCTCCCAGAAAACGTCCACGTGATTATTATTATATGTATCTGTTTTTGCTTGTTTCATTCTGGAGGTAAAGCTTTCGCCATGTGTTTGTTAAGTGGTATTCCCAGTAGATAACTAACCCACAGATTTTATGCATCATTTCAAATATGTCTTATGAATATCAAAAGAATAAGTTCATACATTAGTTTCTAATCTAGGAATCACGAATTCGACAATGTTTAATTGCAGAAAAAGCAACACGATGTTTGGAACACGTTAGAAATGTTTCAGTTGGATGCGTGTCTATAGGAAACCGAAGAAATATCTTTATACATTAGTTTCTAATCTAGAAATCATGAATTCGACCATTTTTAATTGCCGAATTTTAATGTAATAGAAAAAACTAACACGAAGTTTGGAACACGTTAGAAATTTCCTAGTGGAAATGTTGCTCTAGGTATTGCCAAAGCTGTTCTTAACACTCTACGACTTTTAACGGCATTACGTCATTTCGTTGCAATCTTTAATGCAATAACTTTAATATAAATATTTAGTTTTTAAATATTATTTCCTATAGCATCATTTTTATAAACACAACAAAATTATATACTTGTTATGCTGGAAACAATTCATTTTCTGGAACACTTCTTATACACATCATGTCAGTTCCTATTCCTAAAAAATAACCTTCTGGATAGAAGCTTTTGCATCCAAGATATATTAATGTAATTCATATAAATGCCTCCACTAAATTTCAAAGGAAAGCCACATTACTGTCTATCTAGAGACCCTATATATAATAGTCGAGTCCACCCAACGCCAGAACAAACGCTGATTGGTTGGGTTGGTGGAGCATCCGCAATTTAAAAACTTGAAATTTGATAAAATTATGTAAATTAATTTAATACATGAAGTTTGGTTTTACTAAATTGAAGAATTTTTGCGTTATTATTTACTTTGAGACCCAAAATGTCTGTTTGACCTTCGTGTTGACTGAACTCTTATAATAAACATATACAGGATATCTAACCACACTAAACCACTTTGCATTGATTGCATATATTTTATTTATACCTATAAAGTCCGCATTATATTGTTTATATTTGTATGAAAAGCTTTTCAATTTATTCCCGTCTACAATGAAAATATGAGACTTGATAGCTTAAAAACAAACTTAAGCTTTTAGCGTGTTTTAGAAGAAATACTATTTTTAAACTTTTGTTTTTGTTTATTCCCAATCCACAATCTTTTGAGGAATGTAAGTAAAAACAAACTTTCTTTATATTACAGCACTACACAAGAATCTTTCCAAATTCGGTTATAAGGTAACCTATAAATACCATGCTACATTTAACTTCTAACAACCCTTTTATAAACGATCAGTATCCAACACTGCACTAAACAGTAGCAATATGTTATAAATACCTCGTGTGTGAAGTCGTTACGACATTACTGCGAATATGTGCCAATAAATTCTATCAATTAACTTATGGAATGAAGTTAATGGAGTGAAACCAGTCATTATAATTTCATGCTTGGATACTTGCCTAAATTGGGGATTTTATTGCTGAGATTTGGTATTATACCTAGGTATGCATTTTTTAACCCTCAAAAAGATTTATTTAACCATTCTCTGAATTAATAGGGTAGGCTATAGTTATTATGCTTTTATTAAAAATGAGTATGCGAGGTACGTACAGATATTTACACTGTATTTATTTACCGTATTTACGTGACATTTTCGTATGGTATAAGCTTTCCATATGGTGTTTGTCCATATGGTTTTTTTAGGCTATTAAAGATATTGTGTTATAATTTAGCGGGTTTTGCGTGTAATATGCGGTAACACCGTCAATAGTTATTTACGTTACAAGTCCTGGAAATGGAATTTTACAGTCGAGTAAGATGTTACGGACAAGGCGACGAAGGAGCCGAGTCGGGAACATCGAAATCAGACTGTAAGAACATTTCCAGGACGTTTAGCGTAATGTTTTTTATTTTATTCTGCAATTATTGGATTAATTTTAAAAATTTATATAAAATAAATCTCCAAATTTAAAATATGGACATCTATGAAAAACGAGCATCTATGGCTATTAGTAGAATTCAAAACATAGACATCTATGAAGAACGAGTGTCCAGTGTCCATGGTAACTAAACCATTGTTCAGTTGATTTATTTTATTTAAATTCGGAAAAATTATTTACAGTCATATTAGACTGTAAAACCACACTTTCCGGACT
Organism: Agrypnus murinus; assembly: GCA_929113105.1. Lineage (NCBI taxonomy): Eukaryota > Metazoa > Arthropoda > Insecta > Coleoptera > Elateridae > Agrypnus > Agrypnus murinus. The sequence continues at coordinate 114,590,534 of OV816026.1, read as the reverse complement.
GTAATCCCTAATGTAAACACGGATAAAACGATACAGTATGAAATACACAACATTTGATGTTTTGTAGTGTTCAAATGTACTCGTATTTGTAACACAGAACAAATGTTACTAATCTTACAAAACAAATACGAGTAGTGTCCTAAAACAATTTATCTACCATCATACAAAAAGTGACTCCTTTTTACACTGATTTTCGTGTAAAAAGTTCACGTTTAGTGAGCTGGTGTTATAAAATCTTTACACGAGATGTATGATAAATGGTTTATAAATATTTTACAAACTAGTTGCTAAACAATTTAGCACATAAAAATCTAAGCACGCTAACATATGTACATGGCACAAATCACAAATTAAAAAAATACCAAATACAATGAATACTTTAGTAAAGTGTTATGATAGTAGATAAAACGTTGTAAGATACACGTGTAAAAAGTCTCTTCATTGCACTCACATCCTTTAAGACACTCGCCCGTGTGTTAAACCGTGCACGAATTAACTTTTCTTGGCGTGAAAAAGCGTTTTTAAAAATGATACTTTATTTAAAAACGTAAAAAACGGAGTCCAAGCTACAAAAATGAACACAGTTTACTGTTAAGTACAATAAGATATTTATTAGTCGTGAAATTACACAATATGCACTTGCATATTCACTTAAATACTATTATACAAGTTCAACTTGAAACTGGTAATAATGATGTTCAGAAAGACGGAGGTAAACAGTAACCCTGGCTACCAGTTTCTACGGCTCTCTGGGTGAGTATGGCTTGAAGGAAGGTAAACAATGACCCTGGTCATCAGTTTCTATCCCAAGCCCGTGGTAACTCAGACTGATCTGTCCTACAAAGCTGTGGTCTTTATATATTCTTGCTGTGGGCGTAAAATCCTTCAGTTGAGCACACGTGGCCGTGGGTCGTGTTTGCCTCCTCTAGCATTTCGTAGAATACATTAGATACAGTTCTGAATACTGCAGCTGTTTCCACTCTAGCATATGTGGGCGCTCCACTGTGCGCACACGCCGTTGGTTGTGCATAGAATGCATTAGATAAAGTTCTGAATACTGCAGCTGCTTCCGCTCTAGCATATGTGGGCGCTCTGCTGCGAGGCGTTGTCTTGCACGTGTTTATAATGAGGTCACACTTCTCTTTAATCATGATTAAATGTTAACTCGCGCAATAAAGAATGGCTTTTTACAATTGTATCTTAAAAATCTATAAATAACAGCGCCTGTTATTAAACTGCCTTTTATTGTTAACGCAATGTAAAAAATAGTACTTATATTACGAGACCTTATCAAACGAAACATGTATACTACTTTATTCACGATCGTTAAAATTAAATAATCAAAATAAAATGTATAAATGATTATTTTAAAATAAATTTTCTGCAAACTGTCATAATAAATCTCAATCGAACACAAGAAATTTTAAATAAGATTGCTTTGTTAGCCGTTAGATGGCAATGGATCCTCTTCTTAGTATTTTAAAATTGGAAATTAATTAATTCCATTCGTTTCAATTCGTATTTATTGAATATAAAATACGAAAAACTAAAAACTAATATTAAATAAAGAAAATATTTTCAGCGTTAAATAGATATCTGAAAACCTAAATTTAAATCGGATAAAACCTATTATTTTAAATTATTTAAAAATAAACATGTAAAGGAAATTGTTATCTACTTTACCGTACCGTTGCTTTAGCAATAGCTAAGTTTCCTAGTTTTTTACAATGATAGAAATGTACTATTGCGAAATATAGTATATTATGGGACAACTGGTTGAAATAAAATTTCAACGTTGAGAGTGGTTTTTTCAACGAGCGACAGCGAGTTGAAAAAAGTAACTAGAGACGTTGAAATCTTATCAGCCACGCGTTCCATATACTATTTTTTTCTTCGGAATTTTAGTAAATTAATGCACTTTAGAAAAAATATTACATTTAAGTTACAAAACATGACATTAAAGTGACATTTCTCTTGTCAGCAATTGAATGTTGAACAGTTTGAAATTCAAAATCGCGGTAGTCCGATAATTTCAACCTCTAGAGGTTGAAATGCGATTTCAACCATTGTTATCCATTGCAAAATGAGTGATTTCAATGTCATCAGTAGAAAAAATAATTGGTACAGTTAAATTATGAAGTAGGCAGATTTTTAAAAATTTTTGCATACTACACCGACTTCGACAGTGTCAGTTTCAAATTTTATATTTTTATTACGGAAGAGAGTCTTATGGAGAAAGTCTTATTTCAACAGAAAGACATTGCAGTGCCAATTATTTATCTCGCTGTAGTACGTATATTGCAATATGAATGCGAATATAAGAAGTTTGATTTTCTACATAAAGTGGTCACTTTTAAAATCTAGTAATAATAGTAATGGTTAACTATGTTTTATTCAGCTAAGGTGATATGATAAGTAGTTAACGTCACCAATTCATGCTAGATCAGCGATGGTTAAAATTATAACTAACCGTGTTGGTCATTTTGTGCTCAAGGGTAAATCAAGCAACATTTATGATCCGTCCCCCTTCTTCTATTTTAAGACATCCAGTTTAAAGTTCTTCAAAATAGCTTTGGAAAGGTGCGTTAGAGGGCGCTACCAATTTAGAGTGCGATAAACTCAAATGACCTAACTTTATACAAAATTTTACACCAGAAGAGAGGATAACTTTAAGTTAAGAGAATGGAATCAAAATTCACAGATATAGCCAGAGAGCGCTAGTTTGCTTCCATTAGTTCCTTTATTGAGAAGTGAAACTGCACTAAATAAATACTAATACATATTCACTGCCAAGTAATGGCCTTTTGGCTTGGCTAGTAGAATTCCCGCTAGATTTTGGACTAGAATAGTAATCGAAGCCTTGATGACATACGTTATTTATTTTCCATCCCATAGTAACATAGCAAAAACAACATTATAATAATAAAATAGAGTCCAGCATCAAGCAAGCAGTACTATTCAAACACTTACCCAGCAGCATTTAACCCCCCCCCCCCGAAACTAAACTTAATACTAATATACATATTAATTACATATCTATACCATATTTTGGCAAAATATCAGAAAAAATTGCACATATACTAAGAAAAACCAACAATTATAAAATAACATTTAAAACCAACACTAACACTTTTTCATTCTTATTTAATGCTAAAGACAGAACACATGATATCATGAAATCGGGCATTTACCGTTTAAATTGTTCTTTTTGTAGTTGGGTATATATTGGACAAACACTTCGAAATTTTGACATAAGATATAAAGAACACGTACGTCATTACAAAAATAAACATCCTGAAAAATCGAATTACGCCAAACACCTTTTAGAACAAACTCACACAATGACTCCTCAAAATAATATTAAATTCCTACATTTTTGTAATAACAAACGCAAATTAGACATTTTAGAAGCCTTTGAGATATACAAACACAAACTCAGGGTACCTTTAATGAATGAGCAACTTGAGCTCAGTAATTCTCCGTTACTGGAAGTATTAGATATTTAATTATTATTATTATTATTATTTTATCTAGTTACCTATTTTGTATCTACCTTAGCGACGTGTTTGTTTATAATTATATTACCTTTGATAATGACAGCATAGCTGTCGAAACAATATTGTCAGGTTGTATTTTAATAAAACTGTCAAACTTTTAATAATCTTTATTTATTTCATTAATACTAATAAATGACAACAAAATAAAATTATTCTTGTATTATGCTTCCCCCATAAATAAATTCCCCCAGAACCCCCCCGGAAATAAATTTGTGGCTACGGTCCTGTTACACTGAGTTCAGAAATAGTACCATTTTAAACTTTTAAAATGATGATTGATAGCTGTTTTTGGTTGTTAACATGCTTGTTTGAGATTTAGTGCAACTTATCATGAAGTTCAACAGCTGGAGCTATTAACTGTCCACCACACTGAAGAGCCTGCCCCTGCTGTAACATTCTGTCAATATGTATTTGACAATGCCGATTTCATGTCTCCACTATCGATGGCTGGAATACTTTTCAGAGCATGGGAGACATCAAATGCATTAATCCAGTCTCAGCTCTCTCACCATTTGAAGAACCCCACAGGCTTAAATCGGCTTCCTCTGACACAGAAGTAGGTTACCTAGTGTTATGGAACTTCAGACATTTGAACATCGGACAAGCAATGTATTACGGCAGATTACTCAATGGCAGGGTCTGGGCTGAAAGAAGTATTATGCCTAGTTTATGCTGCAAATTCAGTTGACAAAATCTTAAATGGTGCACAATCTTTTTATTTGTTTTCTTGGCGGTAATGAAGGCATGGGATATAGATGTTAGCTTCTTTTCAATTTTTGCTCTGAAAAGTATTTCAGCCATCGATAGTGGAGACATTGAAATCGGCGTTGTCGAATACTATTGACAGAATATTACACTAGGGGCAGGCTCTTCAGTGTGGTAGACAGTTAATAGCTCTAGCTGTTGAGCTTCGTGGTAAGTTGCACTAAACCTTAAACCAGCAAGCAGATTCAGTGAATAAACAGAGCGACAGCATGTAGGATAGGAGATATGAAAGATCAAGGGCGAATGGCAGCATGGGATATAGATGTTAGCTCTTTCACATTTTTTGTTTTGCTCTTTTTTTGCTGAAATGAAGACACGAGGTGCTTGACCTCATTCCAATCGATGTTCCCTCACGCTACTGCCCTCAAATCCCCCTCCCCTCCATATCCTCAGTACACAATATATACCTTAATACAGCACTACTGCTCTTAGATGTTGTACAGACATTTAATATTCGGTCTGAACCTACGTCATTTAACATTAAACATTAATTTTATACTCGTATCATTAAGACTCTATTTTAATAATTCGCGGTTTTTTCCATCCCTGGCATCTCGCAAACTATTCATCATAGACCAAAAATAAATAGGACCTTTTTTGTAGTAAATTCTATGTAGTTTAATTTTGTAGAAGGACACTTTTTCGCTAGAGGTCGCGGTTTGTAAGTTATTTACACGGCCTACTAGATTTATATAAGCTTCGCTTATATACGGCCGTCTCATTTAAAGTTTTTTCATTGTTGAAAATTATTACAGATTCGTACGTTAAATGGCGCCCACTGGTGGTAATTTTACAACAAAGATATTTAAAGTCAGAGCTCAGTCGATAATTTTTAGGTTATACTTTATGTCAATTGTGTCAAACTGCCTCCGATTGAAGAGATCACACTTAAAGGAAGTACTTCACTTTCAGAATACATGTATTTACTCAGACATTAACAGTAGGTAATAACAAAAAATCTCTTAACAACGATCAGATGTTATTAAATTATGCATTAAGAACAACACTTATGGCTACATTAAAACTAAAAAACATCGGTACTTCTACAACCACTTCACAGGTACACGTATTTTTTATACTATTGACTTGATTTTACAACGATTGTCATATTATTATTATCAATAGGTAGTTAGTTCAGAAAAGTTCCCGACTCCATCTTCTTTCTGGGACACTTTCTCAGCTTTACTACAAAACCTGTTAAGACATGATAACAAAATCGTTTTTTACTTATCGTTACCTATCATATATTCCTACTTATTACCTACCCTTCAAAATTTTAAAATTCTTTCTCTGTCATCGCTTCTGGTTTATGATATGCGATATCAAAAATTCTATATAAAGCTAATGTCTTAGGAGACAAATCTTGTCAGTCTCTTTTAACTGAAACGAGTGGCCTTAGATTCAAGTAGATTTCATCAGCTCTTATGTCTAAAAATATTTATTTTTAGTAATGTCTTTCACCGTGAGATTTCTTTATTCCATGGTTATACTTCTAGTCGTAGCTTCAGTTCATAGGTCGTGCATTAACATTAGGTGTCTACATCATCTGCTGTGGTAATTCAAGTGCTAGAAATCTCAAAAGAGTATTCGTAATTTGTGAAATATTACACTGTACTTATATTATGGCTATTATGTAGTTATTAAGGTGTTTCTAGTCTAAAAAAATCAGTCAATTAGTAATGTTATATAAAATCTAGTAAAACTTACTAAAAAAAGTAAAATTTTCTTATATGTAGAATATTTTGCTTTCCAAATTCCTACTGCAACATATTTTTGTCTTATTTATGTACATTATATTTAAATAGTATGTACAAATGTCAATAAATTAATATTGCACAATAGCAAATGACAATTATTGGTATGAACTATAACCTTAAAATTAACGACTGCAGTCTGAATACAAACCATCTTCGTTGAAAAATTATCGGCAGTGGGCGCCACTTAACGTACCGATCTGTAATTTTTGGATTCTAATTGCAACAATGAAAAAACTGGAAATGAGACGGCCGTATATAAGCGAAGCTTATATGAATCTAGTAGGCCGTGGTTATTTACATAGATAAAATAAGAGGATATAGAATGCAAAGCAAGCTACAAATTTTGTGCCACTAGGAATCGCACCTTCCACACGCCGTAAGATGGCGCGATTGCCGCGAAATTATGGCGAAATTTCAAAATCAAATCGAAGTTGTACTGATAATTTGATACAAGTCTGACATTTATAAGCTTTTTTATAAAAATAAAATAAGAAAATGAGACTGTGCAGTGTGCGTACATGTTACCGACCCGGCGCAACTAGGCATAGATTTCCCAATCCTGGGAAATACCCGGAGCGTTTTAGTGAGTGGTTGAAGCGGGCAGATAATCCTCAATTGCTCACATTGGACCGTTGGAAGGTATATAATCAGCATACTGTATGTGGTCTACACTTTGGAAAAAATGAATTTGCTGGTAACAATAAACTGCGTAATACCGCTATACCCACTTTAAGGATTTCCTACAGTAAATTTAATGGTACATATTATTAAAAAAAAAGGTAACATAAACTTTTTTAGATCAAACATCAAAAGACGAAATACTTGTTCTGAGTGACGAAGTGATGCCTTGCGCCGCAGACACATCATCAGTTCAAAATTTAAAGTCTTCGATTTCAGAAAATACTATAATGTCACCTACTGCTAAAAGATTTTATAAATCTTCCATAAAATTTAAAAAAACGGCACGTATCAATAAAATGAGGGCAACTTTCTATAGGAAACAATTAAAATTAGTTAAAAATTTTGACATTCAATTAGAAAGTTCAGTGTTAGGAAGAGATGCAACAAATTTTTGTTTATCACAATTGAGAAAGCGAAATATACAACCAAAAGGACGTAGATATACTACTGATGAAAAAGTTTTGGCTCTTGCGTTATTTAAACAATCTGGAAGAGGGTATTCAAAATTAAGAAAACTGTTTGCACTTCCCACCCGACAAACTATGATGGCAATGCTTAATAAAATTCCAATTAATGCCGGTTTCAATCAAGTAATTTTTGATAATTTAAAGGATGCTGTTTCAAAATTAAATAATCGCGACAAAACGTGTGCCCTTATTTTTGATGAAATGTCCATAATGACTCACATCGATTACGATATACACGCCGATGAATTTTATGGATTTGCGACTCATTCGCCAGATATAAAAATTGCTGACCACGTTCTTGTTTTTATATTTGTGGTATTTTCAAGAAATGGCAACAACCAATATATTTTTCGTATTCTTCATCAAGCACAAGGTCTCCTATCATCGTCGATTTATTAAAATTATTAGTTACTGAAGTTCAAAATTGCGGATTAAAAATTGTCGCCACGATTTGTGACCAAGGAGCTCCGAATCAAGCGGCCATAAATAGTCTTCTAAACGAATCAAGATTGATCTACAACAGTAGAAAGTTGCCCATAAAAAGGAGAATCATAGTTCAGGATGAAGAAATTATTCCTTTGTTTGATACTCCCCATTTACTAAAAGGAATCAGGAATAATTTACTCACCAAAAATTTAATTTGGGAATCAAATGGAGAAATTATTAAGGCAGAATGGAATCATATATTACAAGTTTATTTGGCAGATCAACCTTGTGGGGAAATGAGAGCGCTTCCAAAAATTAACGATTTACATGTTATTCCAGAAAAAATTCCAAAAATGAAGGTAGACAATTAAAATATATTTTTTATTATTTTCTAAACTGATCTTATACTTAGGTATGTTATGCTACTCAAGTCTTCAGTCATAGCATGGCTGTAGCAATGTCACTAATGGTTAAAAGTGGTATGTTGCAAGTATGTTACTCTATATAAGAGCAAAAGCTATAGGAATCTTTTTTGTAGCTTATCACAACGTAAACGAAGAAGCTCTCGGAACTGCTAAGATAGTAAAGTTCTTTGATAAGCTTTTCGACAGTGTGAACGGCGGAACACTTCACCCACCTTGTGGAAAAGTACTACGTGGTGGTGTGTGGAGAAATTCTGGACACGTTAATTTTTGGAAAGAATCTATTGAATCTCTAAAAAATATGTATTTTGTTGGTGTAGATGGAGAAAAATTTCGACCCCCAAGTTTAAAAAATTGGATTGTAACACTCGAGGGATTTTTGGATTTATACGATACACTGGTAGGAAATGGGACGTGCAAATTCTTTTTACCTCGAGCGTTTAATCAAGACGTCATTGAAAATTATTTCGCCAAAATTAGAAGACAGCGATGTCGTGCAGTAAATCCAACGGCACTTCACTTCAGGGACAGTTTTAAATCATTGCTTATACGAGACTTTTTTGGTTCAAAATCAATAGGCGCCAACTGTGAGAATACGAACATACCAGATTTGTTTAATATTAGAGGACTCCTTGACAAAATGCAACAAATTCCTTATGCTACAAATGAAATTTCATTCGAGACCTTTAACGTGTGTAAATATATTTCAAAACTCAAAAACTTTGAACTGGAAAAAAATATTCACAAAGGTATAATTGGTTACGTTTCTGGATGGGTTGGGAAAACTTTAAAAAATATAAACTGTGATATTTGTAAATCTCACATTTTTTGCGACTTTTCACCTGACGAGAATAGTCACCAATTAATTAATGAAAGAGAATATGACGATCACTATAGGAAACTTAAATATTGTAACATAGAATTCATCAAAAATATTAACAAAATTTATAACATAGCAAAAATCGTTTTGGCCAACATTACTTCTTTTAAAAATGCTAAACATAATATTAATAGTGTAATTCCCCACCACGTTAAATTTTCGTTTACTTGTGTCCATAAAGAAAAACTTGAAACTGAAATTATAAATAAAATTGTTAATTTAACCATATTCTCATACGCTAAAGGTCTAAATTTAATATTAAGCGGCAAAGATACGAGGTTAACGCATTATCAAAATAAAGTATATAATGAAGCTGTTGCATGTTATAAAAAGAAATTAAAAATAAAAAATCGTAAATGAAATTGTGTTGTTCTTGCCTATTTTTGAATTTAAAGATAAAATGAAATGGGATATGAAATTGCAATAATCGCATAGCAGGCTTTGAAATTTTGTACCCACCACAAACCGATAGATGGCTTCACGTCTAAAAAAAAAGCATTGAGTTTGCATTCTATAATCCTCTTATTTTATCTATGGTTATTTAAAAAAACGCGAAAAAATGACCTTTAAACGTTCCGTCATCCCCACCACGGTCAGGGTTTTTAGTATGTTGTTCGTGGCACTCCCTCCTCCCACTGTACAAGAATCTGCGACTACACGAATTATTTCCGCTTTTTTTCATTCGTTGACTGGACTAAATAAAAGCTTTTTAACATATAATTTTAAAATGGGGTTATTTCGAAAGTATGAGCTGGTCCGATTTACTGGTAAGTTTTTTTCGACTCCATAGGCATTGAAGAAAGTTACCTTGCCAACAGTTTTCGTCGGCATTTTGATAAAACTAAAATGCTCTTGAGGAGAGGTGTGAGGGATTGCAGCTATTAAAAAACCCGCATTTATAAATTCAAAGGACTTTTTTAGGAAAGATGGCTTCCAAAGTTCCATGGCGATTGAACCAAAAGTGATTCTAAAGCTACGACAACTTAAAGGCCCTGTGATGCGCGAGGGAGCTGCGGGACGAGAATATGATTCATTTAAAGATTGATAGGGGACAGAAGATTCATTAGATAACTAAGTCTCAGCCGAAAATACGGATTTACTCGATGTTATATTTCAGGTAGCTTTTGTTCTCTGACAGTGTAAACGTTAAGTCATTTCCTAACTAAACTGTTACGCAGTCTTTTCAACGGGCAGAGTGACTATGACTCTCTTTCATGATTGGACCGTCTCGGTCTACCAACCCCTTAGTTTGGGGATGGGTGGTCACCGGTCAATGCTGGATTGTATTACGGACAGGCAAATTAGGTGTATCCCGGCATTCTCGGTAGACCATTGAGTGATTGCAGAACAGGTAACACTTAAGTGGGGTGAAGTAGCAAAAACCCGATACGAATCAATGTTAATGTTTGATTTCATAAAATTGATAATATATCTCCTACTAAAATTATTAATATAAATGAATAAGTCAACGATATGTTTGATAAATTAGCAAATCTTTGATGCCTAAATTTTAATATAGAGTATAAAACAAAATTTTGAGAATTTTCTTATATATCTAGAATCCCTAAAAACTAAATCCAACATAATAGTACTTACGGAAATTTGTATCTATGATAATGAAACTTATCTTTATAAACTTCCTAATTATAACTCCTATTACACAGGCCCACAAAATAAAAAAAGTCCTGTAGTTGAAAGGTGAGGTACCATACCGTATGCTTTTTGGTGTGCTGAAAACGAATCCGGGGTCAGAATTGACCCATCACCCAAGGATTTTTTTAAATGTATTTTTATAGATTCTTGAGGCGTTTTTTGAGGTAATGTCGAAACATTTGGGTGATAGGTCAATTCTGATTCCAGATCCGGTTTCAGCACAGGAAAATACATACGGTATGATACCTCCCCTTTTAACTACAAAACTTTTTTTTCTTTTGTGGGCCTGTCACAAACCTACAAAAAACAAAAAAGTTTTGTAGTTGAAATTTGAGGTACCATACCGCATCTCTTTTGGTGGGCTGAAAGCGAATCCGAGGTCAGAATTGTCCCATCACCCAAGAATTTTTTTTAGATGCATTTTTATAAATTTTTTGAAGTGTTTTTGATGTTATGTCGAAATCCTTGGGTGATGGGTCAATTCTGCCTCCGGATTCGTTTTCAGCACACCAAAAAGCATATGGTATGTTACCTCACCATTCAACTACAAGACTTTTCTTTATTTTGTGGGCCTGTGTTATCAGTGTAATAATTCGTATAAGGCAGGTGGAGTGGAATTTTTATTGAGGAAAATTTGTGTGTTCATAATTGCTATTCAATTCAAATGACAAGTGCTGATTGCTTGCATTGAGAGATTAGTTTTTCAAACGTAAACTTTGACGTAATAGCTTTATATAGATTACAAAACAATTGTACAGCTACGGAGTTTCTTGATCAATTTGAAATATATTTAAAAAAATTTAAAAACGAAACTGTAATTATTTTAGGGTATATAAATATAGATCTCATAGATAAGACTAGAATGATAGATAGATAAGACACAAATAGTTACTTAAACTTATTGCAAGAAAATGGTTTCATATCAATAATAAATGACATAACTAGACCAGGTCGGGTCAATCCAGGTACTTGTATTGATCATGTGTTAATTAGAAACAAAAATAATTATTACATAACTTCTTCAGTTATACAGATAGATATTATTGACCACTACATAACATCTATTTCTTTAGATTTAAAAAAAAATAATTCCTAAATATACAGAAAAAGTTAATCGATCAAAAATTAAAACCACATATTATACAAAGTTACGTCTTTTATTAGAGAATGAAAGTTAGAGTAAGGTATTGTCCTCAAAAGATGTAAATGTAGCATATCAATGTTTTATTCGAATTAGTGAGATTGAAGTCGCGGTAGGCTCCTTGTGAAACATTGTATATAATAGTTTTAAGAAAAACTGTTGCATTTAAATGTTTCCATGAATTATGTGCGTAAATTAGAACGCTCTCTACACGTGTTTCGGTTTGTTAGATCCTTTTCAAGAGATACTCGTAAGTTTCTGATTTGAAACTAACGTATTCGACAGAAGCTGCCTTGATCACTTGACAATCCCTACCATCTGGTTTTAAAGTTTTTTCTTAGAAAATAAAAGTGTTCATAAAGCTTGTTTGGTCGTTTACAATGAATGTGTTGTATTATAAGATTTTTTAATTTTTAATTGTTCTAGCAAATCTAAACTCTTACATTTCTTTTGTACATGCAATAAGTCTACTCTATCTATATCTACGAAATGATTATTATCTATACAATGGGTGGCTAGTCCGGACGATTTCTTATTATATAAAATATAGTGTTTGTTCCGCTAGACGTTGCTTAACGTTTCTCCCACTTTGCCCGATATAAAACGTTTCGTAGCCTTGACCATAAATTTTATACACGCCCGATTTGTTCGTTGTTTCCATCTTATCTTTATTATTAATTAATACTTATCCTATGTTATTTTTATTTGCACAAGTTATATTATAATGTGGGGAATGTAGTTGACGAATTTATACATTTCTTTAACTTTAGGATCGGCTTTATAAAAGGTTTTGCTTATAATTTTTTTCTTTTTCTTTGAAATCATACCGTCAAATAGGTTTGAAAACTTCTTAATTATTGAATAAATTATTATTATTATTATTATTATAAAAATTATTATTGTTATAATTATAATCATTACATGGTAGTACTTTCAATTTTCTGTTTATGGGTTTTCATAAAATATGGTCTCACTAGTGACGGGGACATACATCAGGTGTATATTGCGGTGATCTTTGAATATAAAATAAAATACAATATATCCACCGTTCCAAATATAAACATAAATTATATACGGTGGACTGAAATGAGAATACACCACAAATATTTTTCTTTATTCCTCTCAGGTAGCTCAGGTTTGCTCAGTAAAGCATAAATTATTTGAATTACGAGACTCTTATTTACTTTTATGCCTGGAAAGAAAGAAAAACTTATATCGTAAGCTCTAAAGCTCCTGCAAGCTGGACAATTGCTACTAAACTCTGAATTTAAAAGAAAAGAACGCTGGATGCTTGTATTAACATCAATTAAACACATATGTAAAATTGAAAACACATAAACTTTATTTAACGAACACAAATAAAAATCCAAATGGAACGTCAAAATAAACAAAATGTTATTCAATATAATACAATTGGTAATTGAGAAATAAATTCTCAGGTTTGCTCAAACGTTAGAAATAATTGTAGTGACCTGACATAGGATCAGTACTGTCATTCGTTTGAACAAACCAACACAAATGAAATTTGTTTATAGATAAAAATATTTGTCAAATGAAAATAAATTTTATATAAAAGAAATTTAGTTGTTTTGTTTACTTCAAATCAAATAAATTCTGAAAAGAACTTAATAAACTAAACCAAATAATTTTATATTTGAGGATGAACTTTACAAGTTAATTATTATTTATGAACTTGACAAGAATCATTTATTATAACCAACCTTGTATATTACGATATACTTTCCTTTTTAAAAGTTAATCCTTATTATTGGTAACACTGTGACAGAAGCTGTCAGCTGATTTCTTGTTTATAAAATATCGATGCGTAGATCGATGTCAAAAATAAATTCACTTGAATTTATTTAAATAATCACTTTCACTTTCAATAATTTTTACACAATAATTAAATCTTCTTTTAATCCTTGAAGATTGTCCAGGTAACACTTTTAGTTTAATTTTAAACTTTATTTATACAATGACATTTATATCAAAACATATGGTTAACTATCTAACCTCAAATTAATTACAGATATTTTATCCGGAGTCGAGCATGAATTTTGCGTTGAACGTTTTATCGACTGACTTTGTTACAATTTGCCCCAGCTTATATAGTTGATGCCAGAGCAAAAGAAAACTATGACACTTTTTCAAAACAATGAAACATCGAGTAAGCTCGTGACGTCACTAATCCGGCACAGCTGATATTTTTTATCACTAATCTTAATTCTGTTATTATAGGATTGTAGCCCTTGAAACGAAGATCAATAAAGTATGCATTCATTATCCCAAAATGTATCGTAACGAAGATATTCGAGAAAAACGTTTGACAATGTACAAAACTCATTACGATCTAATTACATATAAAGTTCAACAAATCAAGGTTCATCCTTTACAAGCTAGTTACAGGAATACATGATATAGGTAATACAAATAATTTCTCCATAGAAACATCTTTACAATTTAATATAAACATGATTTTTTATAGTACGCAATACAATGAATAAGCCAATTGATGCATATACAGATTCCAACTTAAATATAAAATCAACATTAATCAAATTATGCTCAAGATGTCCAGCATACAGTACTCTAAACACTTACATCAAAACAATGGTGAGGGAAAACAGGATAAGAGTCTATAAGAGTCATATCAACACGAACGAGAGGATTCAATACCTTCATTAATTGTAGTGACCAGAAATCTTATAAACAAATTCAAAAATTAATTGTATTGTAATAAGATTGACCTAATTAATCTATTTTCAGCTAATTAACAACATGAAACTGATCGGTCTCCTGGAATATAGAAAAATCTATCTAACGTTAAACATAGTAATATGTAAATTTTAATATGGAAATTACTTCTTCCTAACAAGTGGGAAACCGTCCCAAAGTGTAACTTGGTTTGCATAAACGTACCTATGATCAAGCAATCTAACTAATTGATATCCTTTTTCTGAAAATGAAACCTATTATTATTATGCATGAGAAAGCTAGGTTATGTTTGCATGAAGTCTTTATTCTTAAGTTTTTAATTTAAACATTAATGAACCTAACTGTGGTCCTATCTATAACCTTTATATTAATTATGCCCATGACATAGCATGTCCCTCTTTTAATTTAAATCCGATATAAAAATATTTGTGTTAACGTTTCAGTTCGGTCGTTAAAATTTTCGATACGGTGATTTGATATCACCGCAATATACTACTATAAATACTGAAATCTGAAATCCTTTTCTAAATTAAAAAAATTAGGACTTTTCCAATCTCTATAAGTAATTGGAGATTTATTACAGATTTTTTGACATATTGATTGATTACATGAGCTTGATAGACTAGTCTATGGTGTGTTGAGTTTAGAACTACAGGATGTTCAAAGTATTAAACTTGGTTTACCTTCGCAGATTCTAAGAAAATGACTGAAAGTATAGATAAGATAAAGATATTGACATCTCTGACATAAAAATTGTCAATAAATAATGAACAATACTTAGGATAGGCCATTTGTCTTCAACAAATTAGAGATTAATCCGCCACTGGCCTTTCATACACAACAATAAGGGCCCCTGAATATAATTTGTATTTTAAACGGTTTAACATTTTCTAATTCTTTATTTATTTATTTATGTATTACACATAACATATATCAACTTCTCACTATTAAGAGGGTTGCCAAATGACAAAGTATAACATACAAAAGTGTTTAACAATAAATTAATTTCTCGTAATAACAATTAAAGATGAACAATTTATTTTATAAGTATATTTTAATAAGGTATGTTATATCATAAGTATAAATTTATAATAATCTCGAAGGGAATTACTCTTAAATAATTTTTGCAAAAGAGTAGCGACTATAGATTCGACATAAACTAACGAGTCGAAAACGTTTCTGGGCGCCACGGGATTCAATATAAATAATTCCAATAAAAGTTAATAAAGTAATAACTAATTATCAATAGAATACAAAAGTATCACATTAATTTTAGATGTTTTAATCCAGAAGAGAGACAACAAATCACATCTATGATTAGTATTGTTAAATTCAGAATTAAGAAAAGCACAATCGTTTAGGAAATTATATTTAAGTTCTATGCTAATTAGTAATCACAGATCCTTTTGTTATAAGTAAATTACATCTAAAATGTATTCGAAACAAGATTAAATTAAAATTATTTGAAAATTGGTTATGCAACGCAAGCTTTAAGCTTTGGTTTGATCAAGGCTTACATTGAGTTTATTAACCTTGGTGATTTTTATATTTACATATTTTCAAGACAGTCCAATAAGAAAATGCAAAAAGTAGCTACTAAGAAGCTACGAGCTCAATCTGCAAAAATTTTTTCGACCAGTTGTTAACAAACCGTTATTTCGTTTTATTTGTCTCGTCTCTTAGTCTTGACTATTTTATGCTAATAGCAAAAACTTCCAACCAAAACCAGATTTATTCAACTGTAAATAAGGTATATGGAAATTTTCACTAATTGCTTTTTTAATTTTTTTAATCTTGGTGGTTCGGTTCTGGTGATGGCTTAATATCTTATAATTTAGAAACCAATAACATCGTTACCCATAGCACCAATGGCTCTTTGTGCACAACGGTATCCTCTAACTTTCTGTCAGTTTGGTAGTGCCATCTTTCAGCAAAACACTAAACTTCGTAAACAAATGAAGCTAAACTACACAAATAAGTAGTTTTTAAAATAATATTTATTTAATTTATTTATTAGTTACTCAAAACAAAACGGGCATAGCCCAATTACATTGCATGGGGATTCTTATGAATACAATTATTATTACACAAGTCCAGTTACAATTACAATTACTATTATTATTACACAATTATTACAATAATAATGAGCTGATATCTATTACAATTAAAAAGTTTACTATTTAACAGGTTGGGATGAGTTAAGACATATATATGCATTTATTGTTAAGTGATAATATGTTTAATTGCGTTAGGGGTTGTATGGAATATATCAATGTCATATTTCTCAGTAACTGAATTTACAATTTGTGCCATTCTTATCAAAGGAGAATTACCTCGTATGTTGGTCCTATATTGAGGAATATGCAGAATGTTTCGAGGTCGCGATCTGTATTCTGGCACGTACAAATGAACCAAGGGAAGCAACTGGGGACAGTCTATCCTGTTGTTTATTAGTTTACACCTAAAGCAAATGTCTGCTACTTCTCTCCTCGTGATTAGCTTTTTTACTTTTGATATCGATTATACATTTTGTAATGTAGATATTTTAGAAATTTATTTTGTACTGTTTCAACTTTGTTTTGATAAGTTACTTGCCCCGGATTCCACACAGTGGAAGCAAATTCCAATATTAATCTAATGAATTATATAGAAGTTGGAGAGCTGTAACATTCTTAAAGTCTGTTGTAGATCTCATTAGAAATCCTAGATTTTTAAGTGACGCATTTACTACTTTGTCAATATGATCGTCCCATTTCAGATCGAAACTGAAATGTACACCTAGATCGCGACAATTATAGATACGCTCTAATGCAACGACGTCTATAGTATATTGAAAGCGATATGGCATATTGTAAGATAAGATGAGAACGCTACAAATCGTTATAAGGATTCACTAGTTTTTAATTTATAATATGGTCGCTTGAATTTTTAACAACAATTTAGAGTTATAGAGGGTGCTACATACACTACTTGATTGATATTTTTACTCTGACTAATTTACTAATGTTTTTAAGCATATATTTATGTATTAATTTAGAAAAATAGTAATAAAAGTAAGGCTAGGGCAAAGCCTTGCCGACTATGCAGTCAAGTACACAATTTTGTGCAGTTGTAGTCATAAGACTACGAAAAGCAATTTGTCACTTGTAATTTTATTTTTAATTAAGACCTCACGAGGTTGTGTACAATTACATAATTGACAAGTCCACGCCTAGTCCTGATAATAAATATCAAGCGTGCTGTACAGCACCAATATTACATGCTATAAACATAATTTCATGGAAATATTAGATGTTACTTCAGTATTTATTTAAATATTGCATTATATATTGTTATATTTAATTATTGTTTAACATATCTATTACATTAGAGATAATAAAGTGCGCCCAAATCCGGTTTTCAACTAACATTAGGATATTATACTGTTGTTGAACATATTAAACTTAGGTTTTAAAAGCTTTATGTGTTTATGAAACACAATAATTTCATTTGTTTCAATTAGTCTACTGTATCCTATTTCATAGTTTACATTACATTTAGATATTATGCTGTTTACCTGGTGTAGATTCGAGCATTTCGGTTAATGCAACCACAAAACATTTATCTATAACAAATTTCCTACAAAAATATATTCAAGATTATGGAAGCGAAAACCGAAACCCATATTTATCAAAAAGAAAGTTTACTGTTAAATATGTTGGGTAGAATCTTTTTTTAAGAACTGACGTTTAAATGATGTGTGCAAACTGGGAAAAAAGAAAAGAGGGTCCATTGTCCACACAAGAGAAAGAACCATTTGTAAGGAAATCTTTTCTAAACGTGTGTTCAGTTTTTATGGTTTGATGTGTCAATTTTATCTACTATTTGAATAAAGATTTTATTGGAAAACCCTACATGTACGAATAATAATTTAACTTGATTAATCTCTTCGCTTTATTTTATTACTAGCATAATGCCCGTTGAAAAATCAACGGTCCCCTTCTGATCACGTCAGGTATCCACGAAGTAAGAAAACAGATCTACTTATAAAAGTTATTTTTTGGTATCCCGTAGCTCAGGATGTGCTACTGCAGTGGAGTTTTTATTTTTCTTAACAATAATGTCAATCGGATCATAACGTGTAACTATAATACTCGTAATTTAATATAATCACGTTTGATTCATAATTAGCAATGCCTTTCTTCGTAATTTCTAATCTAATAAAAGTCCCACACTTTTTTTGTTCAAATAAATGCTATAAAAACACATAAGTTACCCTTTTTTCAAAATAACTTTAAACGAATGGTAGGCGTATTCAAAGAGAATACATAATATAGTTATTTTAATTAAATACCTATGTAGTTTATTATTAATATATTATGTTCTTTATATAGCATAATATTCCTTGGAAAATCAACGACGTGTGGAGGCACCGCACTGCAAACGCGCCAGTCGCTGGCATTCATGCGTGCCCACATTACCTTTGTAGTTTTGGTACGCCCACTTTTTGTCAAAACCGGTGAATCTCGATAACCACAGAATAGATTTTGATGCCGTTTTCACCATTCGATAGCTTATTTCTTAGAAAAGGTTTCTATATACACAGATTATTGAGAGGGTTTTTGGAGAGTCCAGTAATCAGCAAAATATGAAATACATACTTAAGAAAATTGGCTCTAACAGAGACAAAACGCATTACGCTGCGAAAATGGTAACAGATAAAGCCAAACTATAAGCGGATGAATTGTAGCCCTCAAAAAGATCTACAAAAAAGTCCATGCCAAAAAAGATGGCATGTAGTAGCTCTTACAGATTACTCACAATCAAGATTTTTATAATAGTTATTTTTGCGGAAAACTTGCCTTACTCAGGCCCTGGATGAAATGCCGGTAATTTGTATTTTTTTATCTTCAGAATTGCTTTAAGTATAATCTGCGAAAATTTGAAGTTTGTAGCTTAAGCCATTCAAGAGATATATAGCCATAATGATTTTTTAAGAAATGCTCTCCCCCCTGCGACCCCCTTGGGTTTTTTAGGATGAAAGATATACTATGCACCCCTTTGGGGCAAGGCCCACCTGCCTGTAAAATTTCAGCTTTCTAAGTCTTCTAGTTTTCAAGATATTTTTTGGTGCATATCGGACATCGGACACTGGACATCGGAACTGGTTATTATTATAAATAGGAGATTCTTTGATGGTGGTATCCAGCTCAGTGGCAGTCGGTGACCGTTAGATTTTAGAGACTAGAGAAGTTCGGGGGTCAGTCAAATTAATTATTTATTATCTATTATTATTATTATCAAATATTAATTAATTAAATAAAATGAAGGCTTTAAATTCCTAATCAATATAAAAATAATTATAGCTATTCATTATGCTAATACTTTATACGAACAAAAAAACTTGGACATCCAAGTTCGCAAAGGAATTTACATGTAAATACGCAGTAGTTTGAAAACGATGGTTGAAATATTCCATATTCTGCACGAGCCGTAATTAAATTATGTGACTACTTCGTCAGAAAAAAACTACTTCGTCGTGTGTTGGTTACACACACACATGGTTAACATCCGTTAATAACGATTAGACATGTATGTTTTACGTGGGGCTCCTGTAATAACTATATCCCCACGTTCCTTCCAAGAAGAAGTAATTGAGATACGCTCAATGAACGCGTAATTGCGCGGTAATTGCTTCCAGTTGCTCACTGGTCGTAGCGAGGTGCCTATCCACCCTCTACTAGCTCACCAGGCCAGTGCCGGAGCGATTGCATGGGATGTACGTGCTCACCCGCCGAAACATAAGTCGTTCATACGGTGGTAAGTTTATCGTACAGCATTAGGACTATTCCCTAACTTAGGTTAGGTACATCGGAACCTTTCAGCCCTCTTTTATGTCTTCATAAGTTCCTTCACCGAGCCTTAGTTGGAGCCACTGCCCGATCGAATCCAACCTCAGATGTGGCAGGACTTGGTTTTGAATGATACTTCTGGAGTTGTTATAAAAACTATTTTGGATTATACAAGGTGTTCTGCAAACGAACAGCATCCGACAGTCTAATCTTTTTAAATAGAATGATAGGATCTTCATACATGCCATTCGATTCTTTTAGAAACTTAAATTATGGAAATATCTCTTAAATGGACTTGTGTAATTTACGAAAATTTTACATAATGATATGCACATTAAAACTTAACCTCAGTATTCTCACGTATTCTATTTTTATCTTTTTAGGATTCGCCGGAAGTGACCTCAATTTTTGATTTGAATAAATTGCAGCCTCTGTTATGGTTCTTAATATTTCTTTGTGTCTTACGATATGCCCGACTACTCGGACTACTCTGCTCCTTATTTCTGTATTTGTATCCATCTATCCATAGGCTTCTTCCTTCATTTATCCTCAGTAACACTTCTTCGTTTGTTATCATGTGCGTCCATTTTATTTTTATTATTCTTTTTGTAATACTACATTTCCAGTACTAATAGTCTGCGCTGTTTATTTTCCCCACGGCCCACGTTTCGAATCCATACAATGCTGTACTCCATACAAATGTTTTCATTAGCTGGATGCTTCTTTCTAGTTTGATGCTGTCTGATGTTAACAGGTGTTTCAGTATATTGGATGCCCTTTTTGCATGTAAGGTTCTGCTATTTGTATCTCTCTTGCATCTTCCATCTATTATTTTAGTCTGTCCACGTCTACCATTCCTACATACCATTATCTTTGTCTTTGATTTATTTAACTTCATTTGGTAATCATGCTCAAATAGTCATTGCATTTCGTTTAGAGCTTCTAGTTCTTCTTTAGTTTTGGCTATTGTTTACATAGATCTTACAAATGTAAGACATGTCCAATATTTCCTTGTTATGGTTGTATGACAATTTTTGGATATTATTACCTAAGGATATTAATGACTTACTCTTACCTAAATATTAATCACTTGCGTGCCTTTCTATTTTAGAATGTGCATCTTATTTTATTTTATCTGATTGCCATGACGCTACTCTACGTTGTACAGTGCCCCATATATGAATAACATTAGTTTACGTTTATCTAGTATACTCTTTTATCCTACTAAACCAAGCTATCCAAGGTATCCTGGACAACTATAATTCTGGTTATAGTGATTGCTGTTTTTGAAAACTGGCGCTTATATATTATATACAGGGTGGAAGGGATCACTGCGTTAATCTTAAGTGGTGATAGTAGACATCAAAAAGAACAAAGAATTCTTATACAACTTTGTTCTACCAGGACGTACCACTTTCTCAGAAAGAAATAACAAAATTGGAAATTGTAACATCATTTTGCAGCGTTAATAATAGTAGTTTAATTATGGAACTCTGCCAGAAGATGCAACTCATCTAGCACAATAAAAAAACCCTCATAACATTTTTTCGTGTGATCAATCGTTTACGGGTAAAATCGAATTCTTTTTATATTTAAAAATTTAATTTTTTTGAAAAATTTGTAAATGTAAAACCAATTACACTTTAAGGAACGGGAGTTGAACAACAACTATAAAGATAAAAGCATCAATGCTAGATTTAGAAATTCTAGATTGGAGAAAATTCTCTGTCATATTGATTAACTCTGTTTATGAACTTAATCCCTAAACCCTTACGTCAGAAAAATAACGTTTTTCGAATATATGTGTGCACTATTTCATATGTATTGAACAAGAAAAGATTGTAGAACAGTACACTTACTTTTGAAACGGAACAAAAAGCGTAATATAATTAAAACAGAAGCGGAATGCTACCGCAATACATGAGGTATGGAAGTTGTGTAATTTAAACTTGGTGTACAACTATACTTCTCATAGGGAACACTCTCTCTGCTGTTAAAATTAATTACGTGTTATGAATATTTTAATTAGTAAAAGCATAGTGTTTTATATTTACGAGCCCTAATTCATAATAGTTGGACCAGTAATTTTTTTACATATTTTCGTAAAACAAAGCGATGTTTCGCAGCTACTTTTGTAATAAAGGAAATAGCTAAATGGGGAGTGCAACTATGGTATTTTATTAATTAATAAATAACATGGTATTTTATTAATTAATAAATAACATTACATTGAATTCGATTGGCTAACAAAAAATATTTAATCTCTAACGATATTCAATCTCGTGATAATAGTTGGTCTAGGTGAGTTTATGTATTGACATTAATAGTATATTATGTATTAAGAGCTTAATTGAATGTCTTATGCAAAAGTTGAAGTGTCTTGAAGTGCAAAAACTTTAAGTAGGAGGCGCAGTAGTAAAACTTCAAATATTTAGCTGCAGTGGTATAAAATTACTGTTATTACTATGGAGACGGCGTAAACAAGGGTAGCTATATTTCTAGCTGGCCAAAAAAAGTTTTACAGCGGTAGAGCTCTAATTTACCAACTTACGCTCTAAAAACAGGCCGCTAAATAGGTCATAATCGCCCGACCGGACAAAATGAATTATTTAAAAAAAAAGAATTGGATCAAAGAGACCGTTGCCTCTAATGGATGCAAATAATACGTGAGAACAACTGCAAGTAATATACGTCAGTTCATAGCAATCATGGCGCGTGGTAAACCTTTATCTACAGATTTAAGAAAAGCAATAGTTCGTTCATCGAATAACGGTAAATCTGCGTGTAAAATCGCAGCAGATTAAATTTATCACGTTCAACGATTCGGAATATTATTAAATATTATAAGCAAAGCGGCTTAGTTGACTTCAAAAAGACCAGACACCCATCAACTATTTCAGCAGCAGATTATTTTTACCAACAATAATTAAATGAAATCATCGTTCTTATACGGATGAGATATCAACAAAATGGAGGAATGCACTGAGTAGAAGGTGTCGGCAAGTACTACACTAAGAGCATTTCAAAAATCTAATTACAGATTTTATAAGGTGTATAGTAAGGTGGATAGGAGTAGAGTGCTTCGAATGTAAAATGAGCCTTTTCATAAAGATTGCCTTAAACAGAAGTTTAAATTCCCAGCCTCAGTCATGGTATGGGGATGCATGCGGCAAAAGGAGTTGGTAATCTTCATTTTGTTGATGGCATTGTAAATACGTCCAAATACATAGAAATTCTTCAAGAACATCCTGTACCGTTCATTTCTCGCCTACATACTTCTGATGGAGTATACATATTTCAACAGGATGGCGCTGCGTGTCATACTTCTCAAAAAAGTAAGAGTTGGATAGCAAAAAATAATATTCCGCTAGTAGAGTGGCCCATCATCTAGACCCGATCTGCCTCCAATCGAGACGCTGTGAGGAAGAATGAAAAAGAATTGTGAAAGAGCCCAGTACGCACGAAGCGCGAGTTAAACGACAAGCTCAGGGTTATCCGGAGTACTATTTAATTGTCATTTATGATGTGAGAAATTCTGATAAAGAATTTGTATAGGTTAGGAACCTGTAGACGAAAAGGTTTCCGACTGCCAGCAGGTTAAAACTCCAGACATAAACGTTTCAAGAACGCTTAGCTTTTTCTGTCTCGAGCCTTAATTTGTGGAACTCCAGAGCCATGAAATAAATAATGAATATTGAGGTGTAATCATTTCACCGATTTGAAAATTTTACCAACGATAGTTCGTTGACGTTAAAACAAACATTTATATCGGATTTAAAATTAAATGAGGGACATGTTATGTCATAAACATAATTAACAAAGGCTATGAATAGGACCACACTTAGGTTCATTAATATTTAAATCAAAAACTTAAAAACATAGACTTCATGCAAACATAGCTTTTTCATGCACAATAAATAAAATAGGTTTCAATCTCAGAAAAAGGATATAATCTAGTTAGATTGCTTGTTTATAATCATGTTTAGGCAACCCATGTTACATTTAGGAGGGTTTCCACTTGCTAGGAAGAAGTAAATTCCATATTAAAATTTACACTTTACGATCTTTAGCGTTAGATAGATTCTTTCTATATTCCTCGACACCAGCTCAGTTTTACAGTGTTGAATTGCTAAAAATAGATTAATTAGGTCAATCTTATTATGACTAGTGCTATACAATTAATCTTTGAAATTATTTACTAGATTTCTGATCATTACAATTAAAGAAGGTATTGAAATCCTTTCGTTTCGTGCTAACTGACTTTTATAGGCTTTTATCCTGCTTTTTCTCAC
Source organism: Agrypnus murinus (assembly GCA_929113105.1). NCBI lineage: Eukaryota > Metazoa > Arthropoda > Insecta > Coleoptera > Elateridae > Agrypnus > Agrypnus murinus. Next base: position 114,565,947 of record OV816026.1, on the reverse strand, counting down.
CGTTGTTTTTATGTAAGTGTCTAGAGCACTGTATGTTGGACATTTTATGCATAATTTGATCAACATTGACTCAAACATTAAGCTGGCATTTGTATGAGTATCAATTGGTATTTATAGTAGTTCGTACACTGTAAAAATCATGTTTATGTTAAATTGTAAAGGTATTTTTATAGATAAATTGTTAATTTTACCTATTTCATGTATTCCTATAGCCATTTTGTGAAGGCTGAACCTTGATTTGTTAAATTGTATATGTAATTAGATCGTAATGAGTTTGTACATTGTCTAACGGTTTTTCATGAATATCTTCGTTACGATACAATTTAGGACCATACATGTCTTATACTTTTTTTATCGTCGTTTTAAGCGCTACAATCCTATTATAACAGAATTAGGATTAGTGCGGATCCATCAACAGCTGTCGGATTAGTGACGTCACGAGCGTTGCTTGATTTTAGTTTGTTTTGGAAAAAGTGTCATAGATTTCATTTGTTATGGCAGAACCTATATAAGCTGGGGAAATCTGGAACAAATCCAGTCGATAAAGCATTGAAAGCAGAAGCTATGTTCGGCTCCGGATAAAATATCTGTAATAAATTGAGGTTAGATTTTTTAACCATATGGTTTTGACACATATGTCAGTGTATTAAATAAAGTTTAAATAAAATTTAAAAGTGTTACCTGAACTATCTTCAAGGATTAAAAGAAGATTCAATTATTGTGTTACAATAAATAAAGTGAACGTGATTGTTTAAATAAATTCAAGCGAATTTATTTTGTTTTTCATCGATTGACATATCGATTTTATAAACAAGAAATCAGCTGTTTGGTTTTATAGCAGTGCTGCCACTAAAAGGATTATTTAAAAAGGGGAAAATATTTATAACATACCAGGTTGGTTAATAAAATAAATGATCTTCGTTGAGTTTATAAATAATGATTAATTGTACAAAGTTCATCCTCAATAATAAAAATCTACTTGGTTTAGTTTATTAGATTCTTTTTTTTTGAATTCATTTGATTTAAAGTAAATAAAACAATTTTAATTTTCTTTTCATAAAGTTTATTTTCTTTGAATAAATAAAATTTTTATTTATAAACAAAGTTTATTTATGTTGGTTTGTTCAAACGAATGACCGTAGTTATCCTATGTCAGATCTCTACTACTATTTGTTACGTTTGAGCAAACCTGAGAAGGCACTTCTCAATTTAATATTTGTATCTTTTTGAAAAACATTTTATTTTTATTTTGAAGTTCTATTTGATTTAATTTTTGTTTGTTTAATAAAGTTCTTGTGTTTAAATTTCACATATGTGTTTAATTGATGTTGATACAAATATCCAGCATTCTTGTCTTTTAAATTCAGAGTTTAGTAGCAGTTGTCCAGCTTGCAAGAGTTTTAGAGCTTACGATATAAGCTTTTCTTTCTTTCCAGGGATAAAAGTGAATAAGAGTCTCGCAATTAATATAATTTATGTTTTACTGAGCAAACCTGAGCTAGCTGAGAGAAATAAAGAATATCTGTGGTGTTTTCTAAATTTAATTCACCGTATATAATTTATATGTTTATACATTTGGAACGGTGGATATTATATTTTATTTTATTCATAGATCACCGCAATATATAGTGCGTATTGTTTTTATTTTAAACCATTTCTTCGATTCTTCTTTGAGCCATCTTCTTTTGGCATTTGCAATCACTTTTTCGGTAATCGTATTAGGGGGTTCTAGTAGTGATGTTGATGCAGTTGGGAAGAACCTGACGTTTTAGACACTCTTGGTTAAACCCAACATTCTTGCTGGCGATTCCGTATTTGACCATAAGTTTCTTGTATAGCTTGGCTTGTTCTTCCAACGAGTGATGAAATAATAGCGTTTACTGTCTCGCGTCTTACTTTTATGAAACTCCATACTCATCATCGCCATCAAGATTAAAGAACAATGTATTTGAATTTCCCATATACAAATCACCAACACATACAGAACCATACCAAATGAATCCTGTCACCACAAATCACATAAACTAGCAGCTTACAGATCCTTGGTACACAGAGCTTTACGTATTCCACTTACACAGTCAGATTTTAACAAAGAGATTTCAACCATTAAACATCTAGCATATGTAAATCATTGTAACCCATGAAATAAATAAAGACTAATAAAAAATTTCACAGTTTTTATAAAGTGTTAGATATTTAATTCTAAGTATTTTTATCTTTTTGTCTGGTTACCTATTTTTTGTATTTACCTTAGCGACATGTTTGTTTATATTTATATTACCTTTGATAATGGCTGTAAGTCGGCTGCAGCCGCGCGTCGGGCTTCTGGGGCCTGGTTTCAGGTTATGGGTTGTAGCAATTACTATTATTGTTATTAATGACCACTTAGCTGTCGAAACAATCTTGTCAGGTTACGTTACTGGAAGTAACATTTATCAAGTGAATAAGTAGCATACAATAAATAGTTACAATAAATTGTTTTTACAATTGTATCTATGACTAACTATGAATATCAGATAAAGTTAGAAGGAGATGGAAATTTCTAAATTTTCTGCTACTTCTCTTGTAGAAACTGTTGGCGTTTCTTCGATTGTTAATAAAACATCCAATGCTTTATCGGCACTTTTTGCGAATTTGGTCCTGCTAATTTTTCGCACCTCTTTAACACCACCAGTTTCACAACTTTTTTTAATTAGTTGAGTTATCGCGCCTTGAGAAACAGGAGTATCTGGGTAGAATTGATTGAATAAATTCGCACGGCGCGGTTGGGGCATGCTTTTTTTGTAGAATATATCTTTTTTATTTAAACAATTTTTTTAAATCCATATTTTAAGAGTTATTACACTGCAAAGCTTTCACTATTCAGTTTTGTTACATAATTCGCAAAAGGCTGAAATTACAATTAAAAGTGGAAACTATACAGGGTAATAACTCTTAAGATATTAACCTTACGAAGAAATTGTTTGAATAAGAAAATAGATAATTTATTTTTCTATAAAAAAGGTCTGTTACATTTTCTCCGTAGGACCAGCCGTTCTCGAGATATTTGCAAAAACGCGTTTATCAAGATGGCGGCTGAGTATACGTGCCAACTTGGTTTTATACTCAGGATCGACCCACTAACAAATCCCAATAAAAATTGGTGTTGGAATTTGTTGCATTTTGGACCCTTATTTTTGGGTCTGCCAACTGGGCTACTCTTCCCATCCCCATACCCATACATCATTATAATCTCAATGCGTTGCTTCTCACTTAAATGAGCCATGTATTTACAATAACTTCAAGTAATGGTTTGTAACAATAACTTGTAATTAATTTTAATAATTCGTTATAATTTGTAATAATTTATAATATTTTGTAGAAGTAATTAATATAGGTAGAGTATAGCAATTTGTATCACTAGGCCAGAAACAGTAGGTTTGCATATGACTGCATGAGTTGTAGCGGTTATCTGGGCGCGTGATTCACGAATTATTTGCGCCGTCTTTTTTAGAAATTTGTTAAATATAATTAACCTACTATTAGAATTAACTTTACGTGTGCTATTAGGATTTTTTGTTTTCATGTTGATAACAACAAAAATATTTGAATTTATGTCATATCTCTGTTTGACTTATTGCAAATTTAGTAAAAGTTGTTACCATCCGACAAATATAAAAATTTCTACTTTTTGCCGGACTAGGCCGGGAAACGCTTAGTTTCCGGACTATTTGTGGGACTATATCTGCAATATTAATGAAATCGGACGGAGATACAAAATGGTTATTTATGAACCGAGTACGCGAAGTTTTTATTCGCGGATGAGTGCATTTTTTAAAGCAGGAAAGACAAAGCGAGCGATTCATTTGTGCGAATGCATCGAAGATGACTTCGCGTATCGAGTATTGTGTTAATTGATTAATTTTCGTGTTTTTTTCTAACAATGTTTTTTTTCTAATTTTAACTTTTTTTTTGTTGTTGTGGTAATTAGCGTTACTAAATAGAGAAAAATAAACACTTTCTAGAACTGCAAAAAAAATAAAGTTAGTTGCTACAGCCACAAAACGAAAGAATAAACAATCCCAAAAAGTCGCAATATTCATCGGGATAAACAATAACAGTTTTGTGTTTAACATTTGTTTATTACCCTTCAAACTAAAAAATTACAGCCATTATTTCATACTTTTGCTGCACTCAGTATATCCATTTACCTCTTTTCAAAAATGCAGGAGCAACACCATTTGCATTCAAGTCTTTCTATTTCAGTGCCATAGCTACAGACTTTGGGCCACCCCGTCAAATTCTGGTTTGACCTCCCTTACTGTTAAGAATTAAGTAATTCTTAATAGTCTAGATATCTCCGAACGTGTTAGATATTTTTTGTAGTCTGTAACTTACATGGGTATTTTAACATTGCCTGAATCTTTTGTATTTATACATACACATACATATTTCATTTTCCTTTTACCATGTTTGCAGTGTCAGGGTTTTACATAAACTCTTATGGGAGTGTAATTCAGGTAATGGAGTTATTGTAGCAAGTACATTATGCTCTTTAATACTTTATTTCATTTCGTATTTCAAACAATTGTTTATATACCACAATTAGTAATATAAAGTATATCTTGATCTTCGTTGTCAATGACACCGGAGTTCAAGACGTTCTTGATCTCCGTTGTTGTTGGCAACGTAAATCATTTGAGGTTGCATTATAGCCACACGTGGCATGCTGATTTTTATCTCCTTGGTTACGCGTATGATATTACACAGACAAGGCAACTTGCTTCTTTATGCAATAAATCCGGATTTATTTTAAAAGGAAGAAATTAGAATTGAAATACGAAATAAAATAAAACAACTTATACAATACGGAGATCAAGCTTTTTTAAATCCTCGGAGATGTTATACTACATCTTCTTGGATTTAAAGTATCGCTTGATCTCCTAATTACATAATATATATTATTGCTCGTACAACTTTCATACCTTATCCTAATGAGTTACCAAATTTTTAAAATTCTCTCGCAGCCGAGATTTGAACATATGTCTCTCTGGTCGAGAGGCAAGATCCAGTTGACCACGGAGGGCACGTATTTATAGATACATACATACATAATCTTTAACTTCTTATACCTTTCGGTGTCGAAGTGCCGGACACACCGAGCCGCAGAGTGGATATGTCTATGTGAGACGAGGTAGCGGAGCCATATAGGCAAGTACACTGCGCTCGTGGTTTACCCATTCAACTACTTACCGCCACAAACTCGACTTAACTAAGTTAAGCGATAGAAATCCACTATAACCACTCTGTCGTACTGCCGACTGTATTTATAGATACTAAAGATAATTTATTTTCCTAGAAAATATATTAATTTTGTAGTTAAAGTAAATTTAGTAGTTAAAATTAATGAAAGAATTCAGTCCTCCTAGTAAAGTACTCCTAAAGGATTACATCTCCAAGTTGTGTCATTTTCAAATTACGGCTTTTCTATAAAAGTTTATAGTCTGCAATGAATAACAGATTATCGATAATGCTGCTACTAGTTATTGAAATGTAGCTGATTTTGATCCAATAAGAAAATTGATCATTTTTGTTTTATATACTTAAGCAGCAAGTCGGCAGTACGACAGAGTGGTTATAGTGGATTTACATCGCTTAACATAGTTAAGTCGAGTTCGCGCCGGCCAATAGTTGGATGGGTAAACCACGAGCGCAGTGTACTTGCCTACATGGCTCCGCTGCCTCGTCTCTCTCTCTCTCTCTCTCTCTCTCTCTCACACACACACACACACACACACACACACACATTCACTCCGCGGATCGGTGTGTCCGGCACTTCGACACCGAAAGGTATAAGAAGTTAAAGATTCACATCTAACGGCGTTTACACCGCAAGCGTCCACGTCGTTCATATTGATCCCCGCTCAGTCATTTCTGAAGTTACTTATCGTGATGGTATATAGCCTATGACACTCCCATGGTCCCAAGGAATGCGTTTGTCGAAGTTTCATCACAATTGATCCAGTACTTTTATGTATTTTCACCAGCATGTTACAGATTAGAGATTAATAACGGATTTCAAAATGTGCCTTATTGCTTTTAATACATGTTACTAATTCATTTTATACGACCAAAGACAAAATTAAGGTAAAGACAGATTCCATAGTATTAAAACCCACGTAATACTTCTCCTTAATGCTCTTTTATGTAACCTCTACATCAGTGGTTATTCACCATTGAAACCGCTGTTCTTAAGAATATTAATGCTTAAGGGCCTCCCTAAGGGCCGCCACTACGTAATTCTTTTTGCGGAGATAAAGGAATGCATACCAGAATTAACGAAAACTGGACATGCACATTTAATTAAAAAGGTTTTCTAGTAAACCCCCTATTATAAAATAATATACCTTTAATTAATATATTTCATAAATGAGGTTTTATTTACTATTCTACAAACGATTCTCTGTTTTTCTACCATACTCGCAAACAGAAATAAGCACGAAATGTTGAATAAGAAGTTTCCTTCAACGTAGAGGTCCACTATTAAATATTATTTCCCTACAAAATTCGAATTCTGTTTGGTATTCTAAGCACTTGTAAAGCTGCATTCATGGAAATGCGCGGAGGTGGAATTAGCCTGACTAGTCCTCAAAGCAGCCAGGGGATGCTTTACACGCGTTCCAGTGTCGTTTGCAATAAACGAAAATAAATGAACGCATCCCTGAGATCATTAGTCCAACCCGACTGGAATACATCTCAAAAATTTGTAGAGCGTAATGAAATGACTTCTGCTTTAATTAATGTGTTATTGAGTATTTTTCGATATTGCCTTGAACGGAAGTGATTGAATGAATTTTTCTTGTTCTAGAATACATCATCGGTACATTTTTATCATTCGGTCGGTCGGTTGGATTTATTTATCAAAGTCTTATTGAGTGACTTTTTTAATTTGAAAGTGAGATTGTGTTCGTAGAGGGGTTTAATCTAAACCTGAAAATACCAACCTAAAAATAGTCTATTGGTTGTCACGTTTCCGAAAAGAAATAATTGTACAAAAAACCGTAACACGAATTATAGCGATGAGAAGGAAGTGTTTATATTGATTATAGAAATGGAATATTCGTGCTGAAGTATACCAACAATGAAATATTAATTTTATTGTGCGTGTGTTATGTGGTCTAGACTTCGATTACTATCATCGTTCCATGTATTGGTGAAATATAATACCATGTTTTATATTAACTGTGGATTTAGGAAATTCCACTGTATCGATCAAGTTTAAAGGGCTTATAAATAAATTTAATGCAATTCAATCCAACCTCAATAAATAACCGTCGATATTCAGATTGGAGTTATGTAATTTCCATAGGGGAATATTGTTGTTTTATCTATGGAGTAAATTGGATGAAAACTTTAAAAGTGTGATGTGATACATTTGAACAAGGGGACCCAGGATATGAATTGTAAAAAATTGGCGGAAGGAAAAATTGAAATCGCATTTTTATGCGTTTTAGATAGATTTTGGTAGCGATAAACTGTAACAGTATTAGGAACTAAATATGAGAAATACGCACTTTTGGAATTCGTAATTATGTTATAAGTGTTATAGTTACTACAAATTATGTTAGTTTTTGATTGAAATAATCTTTTACATGTCTCTTATTTGAGAACTATATATGAATGAATAGTTCGGTGGTAGATTTTTAATTAATCTGATTAAGCACGACAAAAACAAAATGACGTATTCCATAAGTACCTGAGTCACCTGCGTTTAGCCAAAAGCCATTGAACAAGGAACTGAGATTACGCCTAATTAGGGCGTCACTCTCTTAAGTGAGTGCAACTAGTTCTCACCCTTTACTAGCTTTCCAGGCTAGTGTCGGAGTTATTAACTGATCACACGTCGGGGCCTGTCTCTCGAGGAAGTCCTTTCACTCCTAGGGCAGCCTGCAGTCTTCCCGGTTAAGTCTATCCCAAGTGTGGGCTGGGTTTGACTTATGGTATACCCAGGACTCCCTACCTACGAAATTAAGGGCTTGGTGGACTTTTGACAGAACGCCCTTCGACTATACCTAAAGTAAAGATTCGGCATATATACGAGGTAGAGATAGAGGAGTGTAAAACATGAGAGACTATATGTTCGCATCAACATTCCTTAAAGGTTATCCCTCAGGATAGCCATACTTGAGCTCAGCCATATCGGATTTCCTGGGACCCCCGAAAACTCCGCCACAATCAAGGGATGGAAAAACCCTGTCTGCTTTGCGACCCCCTGAACCCAAAGGGGGAACGAGTTAACCGATTAAGTCGAGTGTAGCTAATCCACAGTTTTGACTACTCCAGGAAACTACCTGAATCACGGTCTCCCATAAGTCAGTCGTCAGGAGGCCAGTAACGGGATACACCTTGCTAGACTCTTTATACTAGAATCTGGCCTTCATCTGTGACCATCCACCCCCAAACCAAGGGTTGGCAATCATAAAAAAGAGTAATGGTTACCATGCCCACCAATTGTTATCTCTAAGAATTATTATTGATGAGAATCGAGTTGATGTGAATTCATAACAATTCAAGTTGCTTTTAGTATTCTGTAACATCAAATGCGCACTGCCGCCATCTTTCGTCGTCCTCGCGGTGCTTACACTTTGATATATGTGAACAATAGAGGCGGGAGTTTGCTACTTCTTTAAACTGGGCATTAAAGAAATAAAAACTGCTAAAGCTAGTGAAAAACAGTTTTACTAGCCCCGATACATATTAATTCGTCTACTTTCATTTTTGTTAAAAGTCATCCTACAATTTTTACTCCGAAATTTTTTTGTGCTATAGAAACGAAGTTTCTAAAATTCTATCAAGGGATTTCCTTACAGTACTTCTTGCAAGGTTTTTGGGTACTTTTGTCAATCGTGAGACAGTCTAAGGAAACTTCCCTATATAATTTCATAAAACGTGGCAAAGAGTAGGTGCAGGAGTAATATTTCACACTAGCAACAAGAAACAGCTACTTCGTGTACCTGACGAAGAACCTCGGGGTAAAAATGATTGGGCTTCCAGTGATTTAAAAAATGAAAAATAAATACATGACAAAATATACAGTGCGCGCAAAAAGTAAGGAACAAATTCGATAAAATCGCAGTTTTTTATTTTTGAAAAAAATCCTTGGACAAGTCAATTCAACTTTTTAAAAACGCTTCTTTTTATAAGGTCGATTTTGCTTGACAGTTTTTGACGTTTGAGTATTGACGTCATCGACATTTTTTTTAAATGGCAGCATATGCCTTTCTGTCCATTTTATGATAGTGTTTTGAATTCCCCAAGTTCTAATCGTGGGAGATTTCAACTTATCTGAAATATATCAGTATTATATAAATAACAAAGATGATGTTAATATTTCTCAATTATGTAAAAATCTTATTAATTTTTTGTCTTTTCTGGGACTTGAACAACATAATATCATTACAAATCACAATGGCCGCATTCTTGATTTGGTTTTATCTAATATGAACCTTACTGTTACTGAAGAGGTGAATGCTTTAGTACCTATCGATCTACATCATCCTTGTTTAAACATAGAATTTCAAATAGAGGTTTCTAGGATTAATGTTGTAAATTTTAACAAGGAAACTTATTTCAACTTTAAAAGAGCAGATTTCTTATTAATGTATAATCTAATTAGAGAAATTAACTGGGAATGTTTAGACAGCTATACGGACGTTAATGAAATGGTTGATAAATTTTATAAATTGTTGTATCATATATTTGAACAAACCGTCCCTAAGGCAACTAAAAGAAAAAGCAAATATCCACGCTGGTTTAATAGTGAAATAATTAAGCTTATCAAGTTAAAAGAAAAAAGCAGACAGCTTTTACGTAAAAATGGTGATGTTCGGCATGCAAACGATTTCAAACGCTTAAGAAAGGAATTAAAGATTAAATTAAAGTTAGCATATTCTAATCATATTTACAATATTGAAGAAAACATTTTAAGCGATCCATCCAACTTTTGGTCTCACATAAAGTCTAAACGGGAAAACACGAGTATTACGATACCTATGGTAATGAACGACAATATTTTAAACTCGCCTCAAGATATCGTTGAAGGATTTTCGAAATATTTCAGTAGTGTGTACTTACCTAAATCATTTAATAATCTTAATAATTGCTCAAAAGATGTTACTTTTAATTCAGTTATGTTATCTAAAATCTCGGAAAATGAAATCAGAAAAGCGATTAAAAAATTAAAAAACTCCAAGTCTGTGGGACCAGATAACTTTCCAACTTACATAGTAAAAGGCTGCTCTGAACTTCTATGTCTTCCTTTATATAAAATTTTCAATTTAAGGTTAAAAACGTGCACATTTCCTACAAAATGGAAAATTTCGAAAATATCTCCGATTCATAAAAGTGGAAAAAAGAATGTCTTAGGAAATTATCGACCGATATCTTTGTTATCGGTATTTGCTAAGATTTTTGAAACAATTATACATGATAATATTTTTAGACAAATTTCTTGCTTAGTATCACCAAACCAGCATGGTTTCATAAGCAATCGATCTACCAACACCAATTTATGTATATTTACTCAATATGTGTTGCAAGCCTTGGAGGATAAGTGCCAAGTTGACGTAATTTACACTGATTTTTCCAAGGCTTTCGATACGGTTGACCACTGTCTGTTACTTTCAAAATTGGAAACTTCTGGATTTAATAATAATTTATTGGAATTGGTTAATTCATATTTAAATGAGCGTCAACAGTACGTCTACTACAATGGCTATAAATCTACTGTTTTTTATGCTACCTCTGGAGTTCCTCAAGGTTCGGTACTAGGTCCTTTACTATTCACTATTTTTATAAATGACGTTTGTCAACATATCACATATTCGGAATATCTATTATATGCTGATGACTTAAAAATATTTAAAACTATCAAAGGTATAGAAGACTGTGAAAAACTACAAGCAGATATTAATTCCATTTACAATTGGTCAGTAGAGAATAAACTAAATTTCAATATTAACAAATGCAATGCCATGTCCTATTCCAGAAAACAATCAAATTTGATCTATAATTACAATATGAATTCAGTTTTAGTTACACGATCGGTTTCAGTTAAAGATCTTGGTATCTTGTTTGATCCAAAACTTTCCTTTCAGACCCACATTGACGAACTCATTTCAACTTCATACAAGAAACTAGGCTTTATCATTAGAAATACTCAAAACTTCACTAATCCTACAGTTTTAAGCCGACTTTTTAATTCTTATGTAAGAGCCAAAATGGAGTATTGTGTAGTTGTTTGGAACCCCTTTTATAGTTACCAAAAGAAAGAGCTTGAAAATATTCAAAAAAGATTTCTCAGATATTGTTATTATCGGGAACACGGAACCGTTTACCAATTAAATTACAATGATCTACTAACTCATTGGAGTTATATATCGCTTGAAAACAGACGATGTCATCACATATTAATGTTCTTGTATAAAATAGTAAATGGTCTAATGTCTGTTCCACACTTACTTTCCTTAATAAATATACATGTACCAGTAGCTTTTACACGAAAAACGGAATCATTCACATACGGTAATCCAAGAACAAACTACTTTATGAAATCGCCAGTAGTAGCTATGTGTAAATCTTATAACTCAGTAAATGCTGAACTAGACATTTTCCACCTTACTATAAAACAATTTAAAAACAATCTTGTTAAAATTTGCAACACCTCGGATATGGCGAACTAAATACAAACTCATCTAGTTTTTCTTTCTTTTTTATAAGTACCTAGTGTCTACATATGTTTTTGTTTTCACTAATGTATTCATAATTTTTCGTTTTTATAATTTGTTGTTTCTTTTTTTTTCTAATATGCATATATAGATGTTTTTGTATTATTATTTTTGTCTTTATTCTGTAATTGAGCTCTTGAGCTTGTTGAATAAAGTAATATTATTATTAAAAAAATTCTCTTTTCAACGATATAAAATTTTGTATAGGTCACATGACAATATTTTTGAGGAAAAAAACATTAAAATATAATATTTGATAAAATTGAAAAACAACAACAAATGCAAAAAAAATTAAATTAAATGCTCAAAATGCCTTCCTCCTACTTCTTGACAGAAGGCAAGACGAAAAACAAACTCTTGCAAAACTTTGTTAATAGTTTCCGGTCGTATTGATCGTATCTCAAGGCGAATTCTATCTTTCAGGTCATCCCTGCTATTTGGTCTATTTGCATATACTTTGCTTTTTAAATATCCCCATACAAAAAAATCTAACGGGGTTAGATCGGGAGATCTAGCCGGCCACTCTATTGGTCCCCTTCGACCTATCCACCTGTTAGGAAAACTGTTGTTTAAATAGTCCCGTACCGCTCGTGCAAAATGGGGCGGTGCTCCATCCTGTTGGTACCACAAATTATTATTTGGTACGTCAGGATCTTGTTCGTTGGGGTACAACACAGCAAGAGATGGGATTAGGTCGTTTTCCAAAAATTCTAAATATCGATCCCCTGTGAGATTTTCGTCAAAAAAGCAGGTCCTAAGATTCTACCATCCATTATTCCCGCCCAGACGTTCACTTTTTGAGGAAACTGAGAATGAACTTCTCTCATCCAGTGTGGATTTTCAGGGGCCCAGTATCTGCAATTTTGTCTATTCACGTGGCCATGTAGAGTGAAAGTTGCTTCGTCCGAAAAAATTATGTTGTTAAGAAATTGTGGATCATTATTGCACCGATTCATCATATTTTCACAAAACTCAAGCCTACGATCGGGATCGTCTTCGTTGAGCTCGTGAAGTAATTTAATTTTGTAAGGATGCCACTTGTTCTTTTTTAAATAGTTGAGAACACTGTTCTGCGAAATCTGGCACATTAAAGCGACCTCCCGGCTTGGTGTGTGAGGATGCTCTTGTAAGTTGAGTAATATGTCTAACTGAGTATTCTCTGGAACTCTAGGACGACCAGCTTTGGGACGATCTCGCACGTTACCAAGCTCGTTAAATTTTCGTTCTACTTTGCTAACGGTTGATCGTGTGATAGGTGCTCGATTGGGGTATTTGTTATTAAATAATTCGCAAACTTCAAATTGTGTTCTGACCCTGTCTCCATAACCAATCATCATCAATATTTCAATACGTTCTCGTTCACTCAAACGTACCATAGTAGCAAAGCCGACCTTCAATCTCTTAATAAAATTTCTAATTACTTAATAGGAAATGCTAACTTTTTACTAGCTTACTTAGTTACTTACTTACTTTACTTAGCTATGACATAAGTAGTGATTTTTATAAATCGGTCACAGCCTGCTTTCAGCAGTTGCGTTAATTTTTTCTGATTCTGTTCGATTTTTTTGATGGGAATATTTGACAAGCAAAGTCTGTGCAAACCAAATAGCATGGATGAGGCTATTTTCCAATTTTATATTTATATTTATATGTTATATTTTAATGTTTTTTCCTCAAAAATATTGTCATGTGACCTATACAAAATTTTATATCGTTGAAAAGAGAATTCAAAACACTATCATAAAATGGACAGATAAGCATATGCTGCCATTTAAAAAAAATGTCGATGACGTCAATACTCAAACGTCAAAAACTGTCAAGCAAAATCGACCTTATAAAAAGAAGCGTTTTTAAAAAGTTGAATTGACCTGTCCAAGGATTTTTTTAAAAAATAAAAAACTGCGATTTTATCGAATTTGTTCCTTACTTTTTGCGCGCACTGTATAAGCAACTGAATATATTTTGAAATATAGGATAATTCTTAACCTAACATCAAATTTTAGTATACAGAATACCAGATGCAATTATTTAATGTATAAATTATAAGATACTTATATTCATTATACTATATATTTTGTGGAGTATTCTTTTTTGTTATTTTGTCTCCAGCAATCTTTATCCAGAGTTTCTCTTTTGTTCTTTGTGGGAGATGTTTTCCATTGCTAGAGCGTAGTATTACTGCTGCACATACTCTATGCCAAGTTTCATGGAATTCTGTAGGGAAGTTTCTTCAGACCTCTTCTTCGCATCTCGAAATTGGCAAAAGTACCCAAAAACCTTGCAAGAAGCGGTGTAAAGAAACCCCCAGATAGAATTTTATAAAACGTCGCATGGTGTAGATGCAGACGCAGTACTGCACTTCTGGCAATAAGAAAGAGTCACTTTCTAGACCAGAAGAGAATTTCGGAGTAAAGATTACGAGGTGACTTTTAACAAAAAATGAAAGTGGACAAATTGATATGCATCAGAACTCGTGATTATTATTAGATCCTAAAAGCAACAGTAGATTGTTGAAAACTGCACCCAAAAGAAGGCGCTCAAAAAAGCGCAGAGCATGTATTATTATACCTGCTTGATTTGTCATCTTGAGTCCCAAAAGTGGTTCATTATGTTACTAATAAGATAATGATAAAGTAAATGGGACTAGTCAATGTAAAAATAAATATCAGTATATTTGTAGAGGTATTTTTTAATAAATTAATCGAGAGTACATAATTTGAAGCAATAAGAATCGCAGCAATATTTTAAAAGTAAGTTTACATTAATTAATCTTAACGGAATGTATACCCGAGAAAAACCTTCCGTGATCCGCATTTTCCGACCGGACAGGTATTTTCAGATCATTTCCATTATATTTACTCTTGCGATCTTCCCAGGCGTAACGAAGAATTCTCGGGAAATTTTTGTTTTTGTGTTTGGCGTGGATATGGAAAATGATTCATTATAACACTTCCCGTTGTTGTAAATAACGTGGTAGCATACCAAAGAAAATTGCCTCGTTTCTCAATTTATCAAATCCCAAAGAATATACTGGATATTGCTTTAGGCAATCTTGCACTTTACTTCTAGCAGATCTGGGAGCAGACCTAATAACTCTGAAACGGGTGGTTGGAGGTTTAATACAGTTTGTAAAGGGTATATATAGACTACCATCGAAAATAAGAAAAGAATAACTTTAAAAATTCTTGGAGAAGAGATAGATTACTAACACTGAAGCTGCAGTAAGCTTGCAGTAAGTAACTGCAATCAAAACCTAAGAATTGTCAAAAAAATGCAAAACAGTTGTGACTTCATCTGGCATTAGTTTAACTAAATGAAAAAACTGTATTTTTAAAGTATATAAGTTTATAACACATTAATAAGTTATGCATTGTACGTGTTTTATTTAATGATTTGTGTCTTTTTTTTTAAGATGTCGTGAATATTTTTTAACAATTCTTTTTTTATTCTTTCATTACATCACTAGTGACATAATTAGCTTCATTACATGATGAATATAGTGTCAAATGAACGACGTGATGAAGTCCTTGTTAAAGCAGCTCTAGATACATTTTTTTAAATGTAATTTCAGTACTTTACACAAGGTAAATTTAACAAACTAGCTAAAGTGATACACTGACTCTACCCAAGCAGCATTTTTAGTCATCGCTACGTACCGTACCTGCAACTACTAGTGGAACTATTAAGTTTTTACAAATAGTCACAGGCACGTAATTGCTACGGATTCATTACGTGCCTGGAATCAAAATGGGGAATAATTTTTGGGTAGCAGATACGTGGCGGCGTAGGAATTGCTACTTTCGTGGAACTTCTTTTCTCTACTCTTCTTCTCTTTGACACACCGTGTCGCGTGATTACTCTCGCAACTTAACAAATATTCTATCATTTTCTATACTAATACTACGATCGTGTCACAAAATGGATTACTATTTTATTTGTAATATGTACTTAATAATACAAAGAGCTATGAATTGTTTGATTATTTTGTCATTCCAGTAAACCAAAATTATAAACCATTACAACTTTCCTGTTGAATGTGATGATGATAGGTCGAAAAATAACAACGCGCCTTTAAATATATTTTTTAATAAAAAATGTCTTTAATAAAATATGACAAAGATATTTATAAATTTTTATATTATTCCTGTTATGTTCTTTTATGCGTTTAAATAAAAGATACCCATGTGATAAATAACCCGACACCTTTAAGTTATAAGGGTATATTATTATATATATATATATATATATATATATATATATATATATATATATATAAAAGATACTCAATTATTGTTATTAATTAACTTTATTAATATTGAGTGAGCAGGGAGCATTACATACACAATGCATACACTGTAAATACAAGAAGTGTGTCCGACTCGAGTGGTACTGACGGACGGACCAGGATTGATTAGTTACATCACTACAAATAAATGTTGCCAACTTCAAGCTACATACATAACAACTCGGAAGGCACAATTTGGCACCAATTTGTTATTTTTATTGAAGACTAGCGGTCCGTCCCGGCTTCGCACGTGTGGACATTTATTTTTAAACATTTTGGGATAAACGTAGAGTAAATGTAGCTTTATGCAGGACATAAGTAGTTTTTTTGCAAATTACTATTTATATTTTTCTTATGAAGTCGAAATACCTATTTCTTATATGTACACGCCCCTCTCCCGCACTTCGGTGCCCCCTCCCTCACCGTGTTGGCCGCTGCTCTGCGTGGGGCCACACCGGCCACGGCGCAGCGGCGTTTATTTTACTATTAGTATTTTGTTTAGATTGACATTTTTAAATTCGTAATATCTTTTGAATGGAATGTCCTATTTGAACAATTCAAAAAGTAATCTACAGGTATTGAAACAGTCTTGAATACGAAATGATTTATTTGGATAAGGATTAATACAAAGGTATGGATAACATGGTCTGATTTTGGTCGGCATTTCTGTCAACTTTTAAAATGTAAAAAAGTAGTTATAGTGACATAACTACAATAGTTGGACATATGGTATCGGAGTTTTTTGTAGATATTGATATGCTTCTTAATATTGTAGAACATTTTTTGTTCTATCATCAATAGTTCAGCGTTAGTATCAGCGTAAAGAATTTTTGAAATCGGTCCAGTAGTTTTTGAGTTTATTCGTTACAAACATACAAATCTTTCCTCTTTATAATATTAGTATAGAAGTATAGACTAGTATAGATTGTGTAGTAAAACATCTAATAACTATCATAACAAATTGCAAATTGATTAATGGCCTCCAACATTTTACAAGTAAATGTGAAGATTTAGTAGTTTACGAAAAATTACTTTAAAGTGTTTCTCCTGGGTAGCAAAAACGGAAGTTTTACTTTCAATACTACTGTAAGGTTCCGTTACTGTACAGGGTTAAGCAATGGTTCCAGGCAGGTGGCAGGGAAGTAACAATACCGTTCCAACATACTTTAAAAGTTACTTAGAAGTAATGGAACTACATAGTTCCAATAAATAGTAGAAACAACTACATAATTACTAAAATAATGCGAACTGAAGCAATTAAACCTATAAAGTCATAAATTTAGTTGTAGTTACGTAACAACTACTAAATCAAAGTCCCGATTTCAGTTACTGTTACTTAGATGCTGCTTGGGGAACCTTTAATGAAGTCTCAGGATATTATAAAAGACCTTGTTAGCTCTAATGATGTACTCTAATAATAATAAAAAGATCATTTGGCACACACCACTAAAATATACGCTTGATTCCATAGCGAGCCGGACTTTAACCTTGAACTAAGGTCGTGGCGCTCAATGTCATGGAATGGGTAAGAACAACACTAATATTTTCGCCTTGTGACTTTTTTGTGTGAAGTGGTATACTTATGGGGTCAATTTTAAAGTCAGATCTGCATAATGTGCTGGTATACCTTTCATTCGGTCGGTCCATCCACTTATGTGTTATGGATGTCGCTTCTCCTGGTACTTTATATGGCCTTGTAACGTTATGTAAGATCACATGTTATTTAAGGTTCTCCCCTTATTTTTACACATCGAGACCTTGACCTTTAAATGACATCCCACTTGAAGATATAGATTACTTTAAAGGTTCGGTTACAGGTTAGACTAGATATTAGGTTGGAGGTTATATTAGAGCTTACCAATTACTTAACCTAACCTAACCTTATGACTTACATTAGGCTAAGTTCATTATAATAGCAATAAGTTAACCTAATCTAATCTCGAACCCAATTTACATATATACGATTTGCATTTTTTTTATTTGCAATATTTCTTCGGTATGAAACTTTTCGGCGTTGCCGTTTTGACGCGGCCGTTTCGGCAACACACCGTTTCGGTGATTTTGGCCACTTCTCTTATTCGCGTTACTTCTATGTATGTATGTATTGATAATTTTGTGAATGTTGCTTTCCTTAAAAAACATAAATAATTTGATGATGAACATTTTTGTTGAACACCTACAGCCGTAAAAGTGCGGTTTTTATTTAATTCTTAAAATTAATATCCGTCTTTAATTTTTTAAATTTTTGTGTTGCGATAAGATATTTTGTCATAATCAGAAATAACTACTATATACTTTTCTGTAATGGAAATTGAATTCTTGTAAACAATAACAAAATGATTTTTTTAAATAATTAAGGTAACTATCGACTATCTTAGTGCCACTATCGACTGATATAGGTGTAAGGTATTAACAAAGCAGCATTGTACAACTTTTAAATTACAGGCCTTTACATAGTTTGTAGTTAGCCCCCACTCCCCCTACTCTGCTTCCTACTACTCTAATTTCCCAAATTCTGATTTAAAGATTTTCTGCTAAAATAATTTAACCCAACCTGACTTGAAAGCAAACCTGCCCCCCATTTTCACCAAATTCTGGATGCGCTACTGTTTGGAAATGTTTACTGTAATTATATTTTTTAATAAAATACAAGACGTATTTTTTTTAATTTATTAGAAGAAAACTGCGCATCTTAGTAAAAACTACTAAGAAAAATATTTACATGCTTCCTTATTTATAACTAATTAAAAAATTTTCTTGTATGTGATGTAGATTTTGATAGGTTAGATCTTGAGAATTATAAAATTCTCAAAATACAATTTTTTTCCAAATGTTTAATGAAAATGTGATTGGATACATTTAATAATATGTCACTGTTAACACTGATATTATGACTATTGACGCCCAAAAGACCATCGCCGAAACGACCCCGCGCCGAAACGTTCTAGCACCGAAACGCCGTCGCGTGTCGAAACGTGCTAAACCGATATACCTTTATCTCTGAACTACTTGTTCTGCTACAGTACTTGAACTAATGACTTGACTAATTTGCCCCCTAGGTTAAAGGTTAGATTAGAAATTAGGGTAGAGATCAAGTGAGAGGTTAGCGATTAGGTTATAGGTTAGATTAGAGGTTAGGCTAGAGATAATGTTAGAATTTAGGTTAAATATTAGGTTAGTGGTTATGTGAAGTTAATTATTTAGTATTATAGTTAATAGTAATAACCTGACCTTCCGCTAATCTAATTTATGTACAATGCACAAAAATTGTTTTAGTACAGCTTTTCTTCGGCTTAGAATTATTCGTTCTGCTATAGAATTTTTGTTAATGTGAGGTTCGGCTTTTCTTACTAATCTAATGCAATCCTTATAAAATTCTTTCAAGCTATAACTAAATAACTAACCGTTATGTTTTGTTTCAGGTAAGTTTCCACAAGAAAGTGATGGTTGCATGAGGGTAAGGAAAATAAGACTTGGAATTATCTTGCAAGTCATGCATTGGAAGGGAATATGCAACAAAAGTTTATTTCGAAAATATAATATAGTTTTTGGAGCAACCCTTCTCAAAGTTTGTTGATGCTGCTAAGCAACGAAGTACACTCAACCAAAATAACCTTTACGTTAACTACATGCCTACTTTACTCTCGACATCTATTAGCATAAAGTCAAATCTAGTTTAAATCTTCGCTGCATAAAATCGAACGTTGTTGAGGTTGTCTAAGTCAAACTGCTCGGACGTGTAGGAATTCCTCGGTCAGTCTCTATTGCTTGGACTTCGTAGACCAGAACGTATGAGGTGTATATAAAGTCCTTACTTAGAGACTTCATTAGTAAGTACTAAACATTTCGCTTGCTGTTAGACATCTGGTATTGGGAGACATGCTTATAGGACCAGGAGTCTCGAAAACCTGATCTTATAATAGGAATAAACAATTGATTTCAACAAAGGATCTATCTTGCTAATGTAAGCAATAAGTGAAAAAGAGACAAAGAGGGATCGTTCGTGTTAATTTACATTAATATACTATGTTCATAAAAATTTTTTAATTTGAAACGCTGGAACGTTGAAATAATCTTCCAAACACAGACCATTCCACTGACAATTTGATTTAAAAAATGTCATTGTTTTTGCAGTCTTTTGCCAATTTGGCATTAAGAAGTGACAAAAGATGTTAAAGAAATAAAATGTCAATAAAGTCGATTTTTTAAGTTAAGAAAATGATCTCGACGCCTTAAACGCTATCTATATAGTATCCACATTAAAATATGATCTGAATAGGTTTTTACAGTAAAGGATTACTAATAGAGTATAACAGATATAGGTTCAATTTCGTCACAATATTAGGAATGCTATTATTACAAGACATATTGTTTTGTAATTATGACAATAATTGATCTAATTAGTGATTGAAACCAAACAATTGTCAAATCAAAACAAAATATCTACTTATAGTCGGTTTCCTAGAGAAAAATTCCTCGGAATTCGCCTTTTGGGCACCGATTTTGATGATTTTTTTTAAATTGTAGGTAATCAACTATATTTCAAAGTCTAATAAATGTTGGATTTGTCCGCTAATGCCCTGTTTAATTGTTATTAACAAATTATTATTTTTTCCATAAGGGGCTAATTAATAAATAAATAATTTCATCAAATTTTTATTATAATTGAATAAAATTAGATATTTATAGCGTTGTGAGGTCGCAGATTACGAATTCGGGGCCCAAATCGGTCAAAAGTGCAAAATGGCGGCTACAAAATGGCCGCCGAGGTTTATTATTTGAAATGGCAAATGAAAAATAGTACTAGGGGGTTTTTAAAGTCGCAAATTGCGATGTTATAGTTATTTACGTATTAAGATCTGTTAAGATAGCTATAACGGCCAAGGAAGCTGTTTAAAGCTTTAATGCTTCCACGGTCGGAAAAGCGGGTCGTTAAAAAAGACCGTCTGTTGAAACCTCTTTTAACAGCCCTGAGTGTTAACAGGGTGTTTTTGACAGTTTAACGGTTGTCAAGTGTTTGAACGTTATTCCTTCTACAACAACATAGTATGGCGAAAAGCTAAAAAATGACCTAGATGCAAAGTGCCGGTCACAAAATGGCCGGTAAAATTAAAAAATGGTATAATGATTATCTTGAAACAAGGGAAGCTATAGTTTACTATACAGAGAAGTTTTACACTAACATTTTAACCATCAATATACAACACGAAACTTTTGCATAGAATATTTTCTTAACACTTTAATTCTAAATATTTATACGATATACAATATTCAAAAACTATTTCCACAGAATTTTGACCAAAGAAATTGGATACGATTTTTTTACACAACATTATTGACACTGCGTTATTTAAAAATTTTGAAACCATTGTATCAAAATTGTAGTTTAAAAAATCGTGTTTGATTTCTGTGGTCAAAAGTCTGTGCTTAAAGCTGGACTGCTAAAGTTAGTGTTAGCTCATTTTAAGTGTTCAGTTTTATTGTTTTAAAAAGGAATCTCCGAAAATATTTTATTTTGTATAAATATTTAATATGACCAAAACATGGGAGTAAAGCTTTTTAGGTGTAGCAACTATATTTACCAAAACAAGTTGCCGCATGCAATTTAAAAGGTTTCCAAAAAATGTATTTTCATGACAAAACGTGTTACGCTCTGACTCGCCCCGAGTCGCACCCTGCGTGTCAGCAATAGCGATTGGTGATATCGTGTTGTACGTTTACCAAATCCACTCGCGAAAATAATTTTGTAAATTAAGCAGACTTGTGTCCAGCACTCGATTCTGCGCAGCAACATTTAAAGAGGGTATATCTGCAAGTTCAACTATGGCTCGAAAATAATATGACAATAATATTAGGGTTGAACAATTATGAATGTAATCTTTTACCCCATAAGGATGACAGAACCTGCAGCTTTAGCAAATGTATTACAGATTATAGTTTGCGGATGCAAAACTAGACATGAAACAGAATGTGTGTGTAAGAAATAGGACTTGTACTTCATACTGTACTTCAGCTTGTAGAGAATTCAACGGGGATGGCTACTTGAATGTACAACCGATTTTGTCGTTGCCAGAAGTATAGATGATGAAACTAACAGTATTTTAAAACAAACACAAGTAAATAATAATTAATACAATAATCTTTATTTAAATCTGATGAATAAAGTTTCAATATTAAACGGAATTATGGTGAATTATGGAATATTAATTTATTTTAACACTGTTCAAACTAAATTCCTTTCCACCAATTTGAGATTTAAATAAACAATACTCTAACTAATAATTGGCACAATCTTAAAATTTTATTAACTAATATATACTCGTATATAAATTCATCTCAAACAAACATGTCGGAGACAATAAACATTTTGAATTTCAATCATATTTAGTTTCGGTGGCCTTTTGTGACCGGCACTTTGCATCTAGGTCATTTTTTAGCTTAACATCGGAATTTGTGACTTTAAAAATTCCTAGTACTATTTTTCATTTGAAATTTCAAATATTAAATTTTTGACTCCGGCGGCCATTTTGTAGCCGCCATTTTAGAGTTTGGGCCGATTTGGTCTGTTAAAAGAGGTTTCAACAAACGGTGGGTTTTAACAACCCTATGTTTTCAAAATTTTTATGGCTAAGGTGACAACGGCGTCTACGATTTTTTGACCGCGGGAGCCTTAAAGCCCTTCTTCGTCGGGCTTCAAACAGCTACCTTGGCTGTGTAGCTATCTTGTTATTACCATTTATTTCTGAATCGCCTTGGATTACCTGGATCACCTGGATTACCTTTATTTCTGAATCACCCGGTATAATCAAAGAAGGAAGTACTAAATGGACACATAATAGACGGTCACACAAATTTTAAGACAATAAACTGACAATATCAAGATTCCTGTGAAATAATTGATTTTTACGAGAATGAAATCAAAAATACTTAATTTAATGGCCCATTTACCATTTGATTTCCCCAAAATAAATATCTGAAGTGCAGAAAGCTATCATGACTGGAAATAACTAAATCCTTATATTGCAAGAATGTCAGTGTTTAGAGTCGATATAGAACTTTCTAGAAATTTTGTATTTTAAGTTATAACATAACTGTTACACATATTTAACTGTAATTCCACTGTTATTTCCTGTAAATTAAATTGCTTAATGGTGAATGGAGAGTCCCTGTGAAAACAATTTCCTCAGTAAGGCGGTATTTTGTTTTACAGTAATTAATGAAAATCAAATTGTGGAGACACAAAGCATTTATTCTTATATTGTTATCTATTTATTCAGTTTCACACGTAGGTGTTTCAACTGTCACGCTGTTTGGTTAGAGTTTGGCATGAACTATTTCTGCTACATGACAGCAAACAGAAGATTAATCACTAACTAGGGGTGGTATATGTCGTTCAGATAAGATACAATTTTTTACTCCTTTTAAAGTAATTTGAAGTTTTCAAAAGTGATCAATAAATAGCGTAAAGATACACAAAAAGGCTACTTAGCTAAATCGCTATTTGGTTTTGACGTTCATATTTTTATCTTAGAAGCCACTCCAAATGGTTTTAGTTTACAATCTTTTAAGAGCCTTAAGACTGTTCTGGTGACTGAACTAAAAAGTATTTCATATGCATATAATAATATAAAAAGAAAAAACTGTATTTTACTAGTTTATATCTTACCCCCCCCCCCTTAGATTTTCTCATGCTTCCCTATTCTTTATTTTAACTGAGTTCAGTTTTTTTCTTATTTCTAGACACGTGGTACTCTATATCGATAAGTAACTTTTGTTTAAAAAAATCACGGTTCGGATCTATTGTATCCAATCCAAGATATATTTTATTATTGTAAGACGTGCGAGGGTGCGATTGTTTCAATAATGTTATATAAATACACGTGAATAAATCACATAGCCCATTATACAAAAGGGTGAGAATACTTATAATGAAATCTATTGATGTAGATAAAATTTGACGATTTCTTTCTTCGCTGTAATTGGAATACTAGCAAGCTTGCTTGCCTTCGATGAATGAAATATTACAGTTCGTTAATCTTACAGATAATTGCCGTTTTTGATAATTCATCTCTTCGCTACTTACATATGCCAGTTATTGTGCTAGCATCATAAAGGGGCTTAATGGGGGACATATTGAACAATTTGTCTAATTTCTTGTTGTTTCGTCGTTAAAATGTGTATTCTTGTTTTGTGTTACGCTACTTCGCAATTGAAGCATACTTTTAGACTTTATTATGTAAGTATTCTTGTTTTACAACAAATAGTAGGTACAGTATGTTCATAAAAATCTACACAGTTTTAGGTTTTAGAGTTTTTTTCTAAATAACTCTACTAAAACAAAATATTTTCTGTACAAGTTGCATATCGTTGAAGAGCTTATGCGAAAAGCCATCGCTCTGCGTAAAAACCCACGTTGGGCGCCATATGAAATACAAAAGTTGAGATTAAATGCTCAGAAACAAATGACGATAGGGCGTTATTATTAGCATTAACTTATTCACCGTGTAAAAGTGCCTTAATACTGTAAACGCCTAGACTATGTCAGATTAGCCGTTTCAGTGCTATTTAAGAAATACGAAAATAGAGATTTTTTGTTTTTTTTCGAATAACTCAAGAACTACGAGAGATAGATCAAATTGTCGATAATATTCGAAATCAGCATGGAATTCTGCGAAACTTTCCTAATTTAACCATCTCTCTATCTCTAATAATAACGGAGATACCAATGTTGATGACATCGATTTGGGACACACTGTATGCGTGTCAGCGTAGATACATGAAGCTTGGTCATGGTATAACCTCTTCCCAGGGTCTAATTGTTATTGCTTCTGTCACGTCGCTTTTTAAAATGAGTGTTACCAAATGTGTGGTGTCAGTCATGGTCTTCTTTGAACCATGTTTTCACTCGGGCGGTATATAATATGAAATAAACTGCAAATTATTGATCTACTATCATAATACCCGTTGACAAATCAACGGTCCCCTTCTGGTCATGTCACTCGTCTGATCTATCCACGAAGTAAGAAAACAGTTCTACTTATAAAGTTAATTTTTGAGATCCACCACCAACACTCTCCCACCTATTTTAGTAGTCCTTAAACCCTACCGTAAACAATTACCAGTTTATATGCATGCATACTTGAGCATATTGTTGAGTAACCTTGGCGGACGAACGAACATACGAACCAGTGAACGGGCATGATTCCTTAATTGAATATTTCGTCGTACACAAGGTTTGTCGTAATCTTTTCTTTTTGATTCCTCTTCTTCTTTCTCTTTATCATTTTTCTTCCTCTCCCTATCAGCCGCTTTATTTCCAATCTCTCAACGTCTATTTCTCTGATCTTTCAACCTTTCTTTTTCGATTTCTCATCTTTCTTTCTAGCATTTTTCTTCCTCTCCCTGTCAGCCTCTTTATTTCTGACCTTTGCACGTCTATTTCTGTTATCTTCCAACATTTTCTTTTCCGATTCCTTATCTTCTTTCTTTGTAGAATTTTTCTTCGTTTCCTTGCCAGCCGCTTTAATCTCGACCTTTGTATGTCTATCTCTGATATCCTCCAACCTTTTCTTTTTTGATTCCTAACTCTCTTTATCCCTGACTTCTCTTGGGCCAGACTCTTTGTTGTCTCTCCATCTCGCTTTCTGACTTGAATCTTTTTGCCCCTAATTGTTGTTGGCTTCCTTTTTTTGTGCTTCTTTCGAACAGACCCTCCGTCTTCTAAACCTTCTTGACGCGGTGTTTCAATTTTGTCCAACACATCAAAGTGACCCTCTGAGGGTCTCCCTGAGAAAAGTAACCTTTTTGTATGGAGGTCAACTTGAACCTGAAGTAAGTCAGATAGAAGAGGCCGCTGTCCCTCCACACTTCAAATACAAATGTCAAGATTTGGGTAGCTGCAATAACTTCACACAGCGAGCCATAAATCCTACCGAGGCCTATCTCTGCCCGGTATTCGGTAGGAGTTAGGTAATTATCATCGTCGGGAGTTAAACTAAGGACCTCAAACTCTTCCCAGTTGTTGCACACGTGGCCGAAAATGAGGTCCCTTACCACGTCGTGCACTGTCTAACTGTTGAATACACAGTGTGCGATAGCTCTAAATAGATAGTTCTTATCGCCACTTATCGACACAATGCGATGGGAGACTTTACTGTCTTCCATGGTCAGTTGCTCCATTGTAAAAATCAAATATTAACAACTCCGTAACAAAGTTTGCTAAATGCAAATCCGAAGTAAAAAACGTTCAAGTTAAAACAGTCGAAATAAACTCGCCCGATGTTGCGTCGTTTCTTATACAGTGTGTCACATTTAAGATGAATACACTCTCATAGTTTCGTTATCTTAAGGAGTAAAAATTTGAATGTTGGCACAGTCACAGATAATAAACAGATACGCAGCCTCTTGAAAATAAATACGCTTACTTTTTTGGTTAGTTCGTGTAACTGAACTAGGTGGCGTGACTGAGCTCTGGGCAACTACATTTGTCCATACAAATAATGAAGTAATATTCATTAATTGTTTGGTCGAATGCAACGTTATTATATAGCATGCGTAAGTTTACAGCCGGCAGGCCGATGCACGTGGTGACTGATACGTGGAAAATTATTCGTGTTAAATTCATAAAAGGGAAGAAATTTTAACAATGTTATTTGTCTCACAGCGGAGCAGTTCTTAGTGTGTTTGGCTTTGATATTGACTGGATTTGCAGTATTTGTGCGGAGTCGATTAATAAATACGTATTTCTTCTTAATTTGTTTTAGTTTAAAAAATTTCTGCTTAGCTTCGATTAGAATATTGTTTAGTTCATTAGCAAATATTAGATTGCTTAAATATTTCATATAGCACTTTCTTTAATTACCTATCAACTTTTTAGATGGGCATTCACTTGGGATTTCTCGCAATTAAGTTTTCTTTATATTTTTATGCAGATTATTAAGCTTAAATAATTTCGCGGACAAGATATACACAATATTTTTTGTGCAAGCTTAAAAAATATGTAATTACAAATTCTATTGCTTTTGAAAAATCAACAATTTAATTCATTGTTAATAGAAAGGCGGCGGCGAATAGGTTACAGCGTTTCAATGGAAATTACATAAAACAATTAGTTTCGTAAAAAATCGTAAAAACGACTGGAGATCATAGTTGGGCATCAATCAATTAAATTTTTAATCAATCAGTTGATTGGAGATTTAATTATGATATTTCAGTTGCAATTATATTTAATCGCAATTAATCTCTTAATTGCAGACTGCAATTTTATGAAAGTTTTTAAATTTAAATAAAACCAGTTGAGAATGCGCAGAGCTAGCATTGCCATGACGAACAAAAATTCTTTTTTGATGCTAAACATGTTCATTTTTTCGTAAATTTAAAAAAAATACAAAATTTTTCATTTTTCAAAAATTTACCGAAATTTTCGGTGGTCATTTTGACCACTTTCCCGAAGAGATACAAAAAAATGTTTCAACCAAAAGTTTCTTAGAACCCAATGTACTATAAGATTCCAAAAAAGAGATTTACCAAGAAAAATTCAAAAAAGTCAACAGGGAAAAAGGCGACAGACCGACTTCACGAATTCAGAGACGAACTTTTTGTTCGTCGAAAATAACTATGAAGATCCTTCTAGTATTTTGTAATAACAGCAGATCGCATTTCAGTTTTGTCCCAGACTTTTAAACAAACCCTATTATAAATAAAAAGAGCAATTGAAATATCTTTATGCATGTATTGTAATATTGGGTGCACAAATAAACTTTGTAAACTATTAAAAATGTATTATTTGCACAATCTCTATAAAAATATAAATCGTAAAAAGCATTTAATAAGAAAACGTATGTCCCAATTGTAGTTACAAATTAAAAACATCTGATTATTTAAGGGATGCATTATTATATAGCAATCTGCCATCTTTTTAATTGTTTAATCAGGTTAATTGCCATCATAATGAATATCAATTGTTAATTGCAATGACAATTACAATTAATAATTTTAACTAACAATTAATTAATTGTGAATTGTCGGAGCAACTAACAATTAATTAATTTTTAATTGCCAGATCGACTAACAATTAATTAGTTGTAATCATGCAAAATAAAAAATAGTCACAATTAATTAATTTAATTGTCAATTGCCAGTAAGATTTAATTTTGTCCAACACTGTTGGATATACGGTAGTACAGGTAAATTAAATCATTTTCAGCAATATAAAGGAAAAAATTGGGGAAAAGCTAAAAATTGGTATATAGGCTTAAAAAGTGGTGCTAAAAACCATCAAAACTCCCCATGCGTAGGTGATGAGCCGGCTGCGCCATCATGGTAAAATGGCAGACAAAAATTGGTTTTTCGCTAATATTTCAGAAAGTATTAATTTTACGGGCATCAACGTTCAGAATGAAAATGTAGCTGACAAAATTCCCATAATTCTCTTATTTCTTAATCCTCGTACGTCCCCTAGTTTCTGAAATAGAATTTCTTCAGCAACTGTCATTTTTCGACATTACGAGAAAGTGCTGTTTCTTTTCGCGTTTTTTAAATATTTCAAATTTGGCTGCTCCTACGTACAAAATGCATTATATAAAAGCTAAAAAGATTAAGTTTCCTATAAAAAAGTTGGTTATTGAATGTCATGCAAGCAATATTTCCTGAGATATTATTTTGTTTACTCAGTTAATTATGTGAAAATTTTGAATTAGTGACGTAATAATAAATAATAACAATAAGGAACATGAAAGCTATAAATGAAAGATTACTATTAATATAAATGGACTATTGGTTTCATAATGATCTAGGGCAGCAGAGCTAATATGATGCTATTTTTTATTATTTTATCCTACACAGAGAAAAATGTATTTAAATTTCATCAACAATTGTGTGGTATTGTAAAACAAATTGGTCTTAAAAAAGTGACAGGGAAAATTTGTGTACAATTATAAAACAAGATTGTGTCATTTAGTTTGTCAAGATTTTTTAAATAATGTTTTCAATTTTTTGTAAGGATGTGTATAAACTCAAATATAACATTTTGTAGAATCAAATGACAAATTGTGTTACTTATTAAAACAGAATGTGTAATGTTGTTGCATACCATTTTAATACAAAATTGTACAATTGTTGTGCTAGTTGTGCCACATTGCTTAATAGTATTTAACAAAATTACTTGTTCACGTTTATACAAATTGTGCAATACTCTGGCACAAATATTCTATACAGAGGTTAGGTATCACAAATAAAATATATATTTTTACATATATTAAAATATATGTAACTAATATGTATATAACTATACAATGTATAGTATATATAGGTATAACACTAAAATTTCCTTTTGCCGTCGCCTGTTTATATATAAATCTCGAATTTACATTAATAGCGACAATTACAAGTGGTGACATCTATAGGATGTCATCCATAAACTTTGCGAAACACAATAATTAGTAGCAAGCAGTTTGAACACTGGATTATGATTTCATTCAAACAAAATATTGTATTTTTCTAAACATTTTTTACAATTATACTTCAACATAATATGCTAGCTTATCCTCTACAACATTGTTCCAAAGAATGCAGAACTAAATCTGACTGTGTTAAATAATTGTCGTACGTTCCTGTTAGACAATTCAGTAACGAAAACCTACACAACGCTGGACAATACGATTCTACAATTATAATATAAATTTCTCCAACACCGTTTTGAACAATATTGTGCAAAGCTCTTATGAAGTATTTCTCTCTGTGTATGCATTTACCGATTCACACTGAAAAAAAATAAAATAGCATTGTATTAACCTTGCTGTCCTAGTCCATTATGAAATCAATAGAACATGAAACATTTTTTACAAATTGATTATGAGATATATTTAGTTTTGTTTTTATTTAGGACGAGAAAATGATATATTTAGTTTTGACAATGATACATGAGATACGTAAGTTTATTTGAAATACCATTGTTGTTTATTTATGCGGAAAAAACTACGTTCTTTTCTTAACTAAGTAGGGGGGTGTGTAACGAAGTTACTTATTACGGGGTATAATTATTTATTTGTATATATTTAATTTACTATTTAACACTGCCATGCAAGTTTTGCCGCGTGACCTCGCTCTTCTTCGAGAAGAGCAAGTCTCGCGTCCTCACCCGTCCTTTCCCTCTTAGCCGTTGGCACTCGCTAGCGCAACGCGCAGCCCCACCTATTCTAGTGGGTTTATAAGCTGGCTCAGATCGGGGGTGGATCTGAAAAGAGCCGGGTTTTGTTGTTCCCAATCGCAATTAACATCACGTCATCGAAAAACAACATCTACGACCTTCGATTCGACTGCATTCCGTTGTCGCCCATATCAACATGTTCCACATGTTGGTATGGCCGATAACAGTACATATGTGGCCATGAATGAGAATTATTAAAGAGGACAACAACTACGGAGCGATTGTGGTTATCATTACCAATATTGTTATCAATACTGCTAATAATAACCACAAAGTCGAGTCAATGCCGTTGCCGGGCTGGCTATTATTAAATTCATTTAATAATAACTGGTCTGCCAACGGCTGGCTGAAGAGGGTTACCGTTATTAACCCTATAACAGCCTCAACAGATTAAAATAACATTGAGCAGTCAGTCTATTAGATGACAGTACTGTGCTTGTTTCTGGAGCGTGGATACGCGTGTGATTACCATCTCGAACGGAACGCGAACCCTAGTAGAGTTGTTAATCATGCGGCCACTCTTCAGCCGACAACCGGGCTCTGTCAGTTTGTGTAGTGTTAACCGGTGAGTCGATAAAACCTAGTTCCTGGAGGCAACCCCTGTCCTATTATTCCAACTTTCTGGTTCCTAGTCGGGGTGGTGGACCTGTCTGGGCGCCGATGTATCCAGGTTCCCTAGTGCTGTAGGGCCGTCAACCCTCCACCAGGGGGGCACCTTCCTTCTTTCCCTAACAGTCGCTAACACAAAAGGTAACTCTGCGGGTTTTTTGTGTTGTGGCTCGTCAAGCTACCCGTTAGCGGCTGTTAATCCTTATACCCTGAGTGCCATCCTGGGTGTCCTCCGAACTCCATTGTACAGGGGCTTGTTGAATGGAACGACAGTGTAATCGACTTACTGCTTAGTGCTACACAAAGTTCCCCCGAAAGCCAATTTTCGGGGGTGGTGCTGACAAGAGCGGTTTTTTGTGTTTAAATCCAATTACCTACTACAATTTCAACTACTATTATCAGTCGGCTGCACAGCAACAACCAACCACATTGAATCTACTACTATCTCAACTATTCATCGAATCTACTTCATCAAATCAACGCCAACTGCTACCATCTACAAAACAATAATTACGGCAACCACTACTATTTCAACTTCTACCACCAATCACCAACGCCGTAATTATTCCAACAAATTAACAGCTACAAGACATTGGCTGAAGAGGGCTACCTTTATTAGCCCTATAACAGCCTCATCCCGCTTCGCGGGGTTATTAAAATAACATTGAGCAGTCAGTCACTATTAGATGAGTCTCTTCCGCTATATTTAAGAGAACCATCCGATCCGAGAAGCAGGGTTACAGAACCAGAAAACCGAATACCGAACCAGTCGACCGAATCACTTACGGTGAGCATTATAATATTTATAATACACTATACAACCGTACCGAACACACCGAACATTACAGAATACAACCGTACCGAACACCACCGAATACAACCGTACCGAACACACCGAACATTACCGGATACAACCGAACCGAACATTTCCGAATACAACCATACCGAACACACCGAACATTACCGAATACGATCATACCAAACACACCGAACATTACCGAATACAACCTTACCGAACATACCAAACACCCTACCGAACACTACCGAACCGACACCGCAATAACAAGTTATAGTGTATTTAACCGTCTCACCCTGCTTGCATATAGTTGCACCGTAACCGTTTCCAACCTTTTCCTGCAACCCATATCAGAGCTTAAGGTGTTAGTTTGGCTTGGCATAATAATTTGGCTTGGCATAGTAATTTGGCTTGGCATGGTAATCTGGCTATTTATATGTAGCACACTATATTGTGTTGAATAAACTAAAGGTTTGCTGAAGTGGTGTTTTATTGAATAGTAGTCATAATAACCCGTAAGTGTGAGCCGTTTCAAACCTGGACGAAGAGCCCTGGACACCGAGTCTTCACTGAAGCTGCCCTGGGTCCCGCCGCTGACGAGTGTACTCTCGGTAAAAAGTACTGGCGCTCGAGACCGGACCGCATCAACGATACATTCTCCGACCGAAGGGCGTCGCAATATACTCATGCACCCCTTTGGGTAAGGCCAACCTGTCTGTAAAATTTCAGCTTTCTAAGTCTTCTAATTTTCGAGATATTTTTCGGTGGACATCGGACATCGGAACTGGCTATTATTATATAGGAGATGTCTAAAGCTAAAACATATTTTCAAAACTGGGCTTATCTTGGTTTCAAAAGTTTTCAGAGTCCTTGAAAAATACCTACCATTCATAGTGGAACTTCAGGGATCTTCTTTCAACAGTAGAGATTGCTTTCTAAAAATATTTTTGTTTGAATAAATGCCTTATCTTGTCTTACAGACCCTGAATCTTAGTTAATTATTTGTAATGGCTATCTTTCTAAAATAACCTGGGTAAAATTCTGCTGAAGTGAGAAAAAATTCAAAGATAGCATATGAAAATTTTCGAATTCTTCAAACACCAAATGATTTTCTTTCAATCTCTAACTGAACTGGTTTAACCATCTAGTTATACACCAATCAATGCTAAGTTAGAGTGAAACTCTACTCTTTAAGGTTCCCAATTTAGATAATAGTGATATACTAACTAAAGTTTTAACACCCTACAGTTTTATAGACTTTGTGCAAATCGTTTATTTATATTAGAGATATATTCTTCTCAATTTCCTTTTAAATCCTACCGTCTACGTCTGTTAAAACTTGAACCGAAAAGCCAACGAGGTGGAGTATACTCGGAACAGAATTTAATAGGACGTTTTTGCAGTTAGAAAATTACCAACCAATTACTGATTTCGAATTAAACCGAACGGATATTCTACAGAATCCTCGACTTATCAGTATAAAATTGGAAACTGGATATTGGAAGAAACAATCTTAACTTCCGAGCACTTCCAGGCTCGATTTATTATCATATTATGGAATAAATCTCTTTATAAGTTGCGACAACTGTAGAGAGATTTCACGATTACAACTTACAGAAATGATTATAATTTAAAGCAAGTTGATATTTACATACAACGTTACCACAAATTGTGTGCATTTGACGCTCCAGCAGCTGTCATATTATTAATAAATTGTTATTTGCTAAACCAACTTTACATAATGTGATATACAACAGTAACCGCTAATAATCTACTAATATTTAGTGCTGCTAGGACTTTAAGAAAAGAAAAAAAGTTTCTATTATTGATACATCTTTTTCGAAAAGGGAAATTAACTTATCGAAATGAAATTAAACTTTCTAGATGAAAAGGAGCATCAGCGTCTCTTTTTAATTCTGGTAGTGTTCACGTATAAAAATAAAATAATTTTCTTTGAAAGCACATTTTACCGAACTTTCGTAATCTGAGATCCGTTACCTCCGAACTCGAGAAGAAAATAGAGGAGTCCTGGAGTCTGAGCACTGCATCAATTGAGTGGGCGACGGCAATGACCCGGAGTTGCTAGATTCCGAGCTTTAGATTCTAACGCTGGATTCTGTTTGTCAAACCACATACGCGAGAATTTCAATTCCAATCCTTAAAGTGAATATGTAGGAAATCATATTTTCCAATTTTTCTGGAATAATACTTTATTGAAAAAAAAGATCTTTGAGGAAGAAATGAATTATTTAAGAGGAACTTTATTGCTTCATAAACGGTTATAAAACAAAGTCTCAGAAAGCATTTAAGGAATACAAAAGTATCCAAGTTTGTTCATCAAGGGATGTCATAATCGGGTTCAGTAAAGCAATTTCGCGCAAGTACAAAGCCCTCGTTTTCCAGTGAGACATGAAAGTATACATTTATTTTCTTCTTAATCGCAACACAATTTCTCGATTCTGTTGGGAAAGCTTTAAGGTGTCGTTTGATCTTGATTTACGATTATAATTTATTTTTCCTAATTTAGACGTCAATTAGAGTTCTTTTTTCAAATTTTTGATTTAAAAAGTTTATCAGGCAGTAAAACACCAGTTTTTCATTTAGTATTAATTTATTGTTAGGATTATTTTACTATTGGTTCTATAAATATATTACTCAATCTAGCTCATCATGCTCGTTTTTAAAGCAATGTTCTTTGAAGATCCTATTCAGTGAATAAAAAGGCAGTTTTTATACAGAACGAATTCTACATATCTGAACATGCAAATATATGTTCAAGTAGTAGTACAAAAGCAATACGTCAAACACATTGACACCCCTAACAATTATGCAACCAATCTTATATGACAGCCTATGAGTTACACTGAGGTAAGAAGTTCTAGCTGTTTAATGAAGTTTTGATCAGTTGCTATGAACTGTTGAATGCACGTGTATGAACTTTATACATGCAATATACATACATTACAATGAAAATGCAAGTTATTAACAATCTATACATTTAAAACACAAGCATCATTTTTGTTCCTCTTCGTTTTCCGAGTTTTACAACACCGATTTGGATTATTCTATTTTTATATTGAAGTTTTGATTCTGTAAATTAGTCAACACTACTTACTTTTTGTTTTAATGGTTATTTCGGTATTAAGATACTATACAATTCGACTTTTATGTTGAGTTTCTATGAATGTTGATATAAGAGGCAAAATCCACTCAAATGTATGTGTTGAACCATGGACGATGTTGTTTTGGACAGTCCGGGTAATAGTGTTCGTCGTAACTGTTTCTATGGTTTTTTTAGTAATTAAAATAAGAGAGAAAAATTGATTACTATGTTTTTATAAACACGGTCGAAAATAAATCTAATTTACCAAAATAAAGTTTTATTCTGTAATTGTCAATACTAATAATACATATCCACTGCTCTCCATTCAATTATGAACAGTATGATCAGAGAAGATTAGTTTTTCCCGGAATCGTGAGATTATAGAAAATCTAAAACAACAATATTTAATTTTTAGGTTAGTGCACTTCACGTAAATAACTATAAAAACTGAAATAAACGTGGCTATAAAAAGTATTTGCAACAAATACTAACAAATATTAATGTTATTATAAACATGCTATTTATTACTATTTATTGTAATTAAACAATTCTGGTGTGAATAATAGTTTTAACTTAAAAGCATTATTTGTAATCGATGCATTTCAATACGCTCGAGACCGATTGTCTACTTACAGCGCTCTAGTCATGTTTCGGAACATTATCATTCTCCCTCTACCTGGTTACTAGGCGACTGATCGCATACTTACAAATCATATCATAAACAATTTTCAGCCGAATTTCATAGTATTTGCTGTAGAGGATTTTTAATTCGATATGTTTGAGGCCCTGTGTGTCTGTTTTTTTCCAATTTCTAAATATTAATGAACATATATAACAACTGTGAACGTGAGCAAAAACAATTTACAAGGGGTATTTAAAATGCCCCCTCCTCTTTGTTCTAAATAATTCTCAAACTATGTTTGTCAAAATGCCAATGTAAAATTTCTAGTTTTCTTTTGCATGGTGCCAATGCACTGCATGATTGAATTCATTTTAATAATTGAACATACGAGTTTTATATGTAAAAAATTTGCATGTTCAGAGATATAAAGTTGCACTGTATACGAGCACAAAGTAGCCAGTTGAAGTACCCAGCTATGGTCTAACGGGTGAGTTCCTGACATCACTCAGAAGTACTGAGATCGAATCATAGTTTGGAAAACTTATTTGATTGTATTTCATATAACGTTCGTCGCATAAGCCTTCATGCCAAGATCAGTTCATAACAAAATGAGGTTTCATCCGTTTAAAGTAACACTGGTACAAGAATTGTTTGAAGATGATTATGATCGCATTCATGTTAAATTGCACTGTTAATCGCCATAACTGCTGATATTGAAGTAACACCAATCCCAGGTGGATATGGGAACAAAGAACACAAAAACCGTTAAAAGTAAATGTTTGGGCCGGTATTATCGATACTAATGTTATTTACCCGTTTTTTATTGAGGGCAATTTAAACGGATACCAAAGCATTTACACATGCTGCAAAATCATATAGTACCTGCAATAAGTAATGCTGTTGGCAATAATTTTGATAAAATTTTGTACCAGCAAGATGGCGCATCACCACATCTTATTATCGCCGTTCGAAATTATTTTCCGGAACAGATGAACAGGAAGGAGAGTTATTACGCTCTGCAGACTTGTCACCATTAGATTATTTTTTGTGGGGATACTGCAAACGTATAGTATACAAAACAAAACCAGAAAATTTGAATGACCTTAGTAAATTGTTCCCTGGTACGCGTCACGTATGCAAAGTTACTCTAAATG
This sequence comes from Agrypnus murinus, assembly GCA_929113105.1. NCBI lineage: Eukaryota > Metazoa > Arthropoda > Insecta > Coleoptera > Elateridae > Agrypnus > Agrypnus murinus. The sequence continues at coordinate 114,529,407 of OV816026.1, read as the reverse complement.
GCCCAACCGAAAAAACGTTTCTCTGCCACTGACAACGTTTTCAAAGCAATCCCATTCAATGGTTTTGTAACTCAATTAAATGAATGCCGCTTCGTCTAATATAAGTCAAATATGAAAAAAGTATGGGTATGCATATAATAGACGTAACGTTGTAATGACCCGGGGTCCCTACCTACTAGAAGATCACAGCTCAAGTTGCTCTACCCACGCAAATTTCAAATATTCAACAAAACGGAAGTTACACCACCAACTACCAACCTTACAAATAACAAATTTTATGATGGTAAATATAACAAAAATAACAAACTGGATTCTACATTGTGATTACTTTTTATAACATGTGACCATAGCTGATAACGATTTACTTACTTCATAAGGGCGGAGGAAGTGAAATAACACAAATAATAGACCAGTTAAATATGATTTTAATATTTTATTAATTTATTCTTAATCTTGAGCGAAAAGGGGCGGATTTAAACTGACAAATTTATTGCTATTTCTGTAAAAACCCCTTTGAAAATATGCTAGCCCAGCTGAAACACGTCCACATTTCAAGTTTAAAAGGTGATCAAATTATTTAGTTGAATTACAACAAACTATACAGATCAATAAATCAATTTATCAAGCTGATACAGTTGTGTGTTTATACAAGGTATTTATATATAGATAAAACGTAAATCTCTCATTGACATAAAACATCAAAAGTAAGTTAAATTGAGTCAAGCATGTAACATGAAGTACAAATAAGAAAACATAAACGTGCCAGATTAAAATAAATACACAAGAACTACGGAACAAAAGTTATATCATATTTGACGAAACAACAGATACGTTGTCACCATGCATTTATATAGTATACATAAAAGACACATATGAAATAAGCCACGGCCTATCATTTTACCACCGTGGAGATTATAATACTCTATCAAACACAAAATAAAGATTAAGTTCTTTTTATACACGCCTATTATGCGATTTATTTAACCACCGTGGAGATTATAATACTCTCTTTAAAAAGTAAATAAATGTTTGTCCCTAGAGAAAAATAATCATCTGTTCCGGACCAGAAGGCTATCCCGAAATTTTTAGTCACAAAGTAAAACATTTAGTTAGGTTAGAAATCAACCAAAGATCAATAATTACAGACAGTAAAATACATAAACAGTAGTTACATTTACGGCACAAATAACATGTCCAGTTAATAATAATTAGCTGAGATGATACTACAAACGATAATAATCATTGTTTTCTAGTGGTATATACACTTCAAAAGGATAAATTTACAAATTATTATGGATTATCAAAAGAGTCTTTGAAAAATTTGGTTAACATTTAGATTTTGACTTATCTATAGATTCAAATGAGAGATTTGCGTTTTAGATTAATTAAATAATATAAAATTCACACTACATAACGAGAATCAACATAAATAAAACAAATAAAAATGAACTTACATGAAGGAAAATATTTTACAAGTAAAGACAAAAACGGCTACCTGCTTCTTGTTTACATTTTGAATATAATTCTTTTTTTCTAAAAACAAAACACAAACGTCCCTAACAACCACCTAACACGTCAAATTACCAACTTTAAAGAAACTGTAACATATGAATTTAAATATTTTATATTTAACTAAATAGTTGCTATTTTAAAACATGTATAAATTTTGCCTGAACCTGTATGTAATAACACAACTAGGCAAATTCATTATTTTGCAATTTGTTTTGTGATTAATTGACTACAATTACTTTGATAATTTTGGTTAACTGTAGGTCTGACCACACTACAACATATTTTATTTTTTAGAACTTGTGTTGTGTTTTTTCTTCTGTTTCTTTTTTCTTTTAAATACAATTTTGTTTCTTATACTTCAATTTCTATTTGTTTGTATGTACAGAACTGTACATTTCATATCTTTGATTATTTGTTATGGGATTAACAATTACTATACTACTACCTTTTTAAATTTACAGCCATGGCCTGCTGCAAATAACAATAGATCTCTCATTGTCATCACTTACTTTTGTTTTCTTATACACATATTTTTTTTGATTAACTTATAGTTGAACTTGTATACAGCGTATGACTTTACTGTCAAAAATTCTTTAATTGGTGTACAGGGAGCATGTAACTAATGCAAAGTCTTCTAAGTAGAAGTTAACTTCTAAGTAGAAGTTAAAAAAACATATTGCATTCCATTTATTTACAATTGACAACTATTTACAAAAATAATTTAAAGCTAATCATCAATTTCTATAATTATAACAAATAAGTATTTCAAAATACATCCTTTTCTTTCAAAATTTGGCATAACCAAATTGTCTACACATTTTTTAAGTTGTCCAGGATTTCTATTGCTATAAACAGTTTGTACATGTTTCTGAGCTACGTACATTATTACTTAATTCTAATAACGATAGTACACCACGAGCCACACTTGTTGTCTTCAAACAAACATTTTCGTACAGCATTTTATCGAACCAGTTTGGTAGCACTGTAACTATATTGACCAAGTAATCCAATGGCCTTTTTATCATTCGCAGTCATAGTAAGATGATTTTCGATACACTTTAAGTACTGCAGAGCCTGTTTGTGCTCAGTATAAATACTGATCGCATAAATACTTGATCTATATTTCTCATTAGTTTCGAAGAAGATCAAGAAATTGAAGAAGAGCTAACGTGTCCCCTTTAACTCCATATACATACAGCGCACTGCAGATATCAAAAATTGTTGCATCTGTCCGTAAAGAATTCTGTAATGATTTTCAATCAATCGTCGAGTATATCTCTAATTGCACACATTTCAATCAGGTCAGTATAGTAACTATGACTAATATGGCAATCGTGATAGATTTTTAAAAACAGTTTAAGTTGGGGCGAGGCTGTAATTAAATCTAAACATTCCACGAATCCAAAATTTGAAAAGTAAGAACCACGAAGAAATCTTTTTATAAACTGCGGGAAGCACCTATAAATGCATTCATGGTTTAATTTTAGCCAAACCAATTTAAACATTTCAGAATTCCAGATGTTCGTTAAGTATTAGATTAAATTAGCTCCTACATTATTTTTACTCCTACATGGATGTTGACTTAGTTTTCTATCCAAATCCACTACGGTTGAAAGTGGGTGTTCTATCTTATATGCTGTCAATGTTTGCGTTTTTAAAAACTGCTATTGCATGTGGTTTATAACGTGTAAGAAAAAACAGAAGCATGTAATCTCGTTCCTGAAGTGCCTCATACAGGTAGAAGTTAGCAGAATCACTATCGTAGCTCCATATTCTATTAGTTTATGCGCAATGTAGAATCAGGTGGTTGTCTAAAGCAGCATACAACGGAGTCTTTCCATGTTTATCAGAAATTGATAGGTTACAGCTACAATTTAGGAACAGAAGTATAAACTGTCTGATCGGTTTAATCTTAGACAGCAGAGGAACAGAGTATCATTTGGTTCATTAGGCTGATCAATGTTGTTATGTCTGTCTTATGTCTGTGGTGATATCTATGCCATCAGCAAATCGAAACTGAAATAAAAAAATAAATTAGAGAAAAACCTTTTGCTAAATATGAGAAATTAATCTCAAAAAAGAAATTTTTTCTAATATGTATTTTGCGAAAAGAAAATTACTCTTGATAAAAAATCACGTTTTCCTTAAAACTTTGAAAAATTTATTTAGATTTCGCTGTTGACCTACAGGTATATTCCAGAGGCTACTTTATTCTCCTATTAAGGGCTAATCAATATTTTAAATAAAAATCAAATAATCTTTTTTACTTAATTTTTTCTATTTTAACATAACACATTTTATTCGATAAATTCCTTAAAAGTGCCGATCTTAAATTCCTAAAAAATGTTTAGATTTAGGTTTAAAAATAAAATTAGGTATCTATATACTTTGTTCACCCAAAAGAAAAAGTTAGGTCACTCCCTACAAAAGTGCTCAATTTTTAATAGAATGTTTTTATTGGCGTATTTCTAAAACCAGTATCACAAGCAAGCGCAAGTAATTCTTTCGAGAGCTCAGAGTGATACCAAGTGTGAAAAAGGTATTACTTTATTTTATAATTTTTTAATCAATTTGTACTTTATATAACAACAAGTTAAAATATTGTTATATCCATTTATCAAACGAAGACTGTTACCATTTAAAAAAACATGGTAATTTGTTGCGCTTTTTTGTATGGTGTGAAACTGATTTTTACATTTGTGGAAAGTAGTTTATCTATTTCTTTCTAGGTAGAACTTATAGAACACTGAGCTCTCTACTCTCTATGCACAAACAAATAAAAATTAAGATTTCATAAGATTTACTGAAGAAGAAAGCATTTATTTAATAAAATGTTGAGGTATTGGGCAAGTTTCATACAAATATACGATTTCTTTATTTAATTCAAAGTTTCTATAGCCCATGTAGTTTTTCAAAAAGTTTGATGACCCTGGATCTGTAATGGATTAAAATAGTACCTAGCAGTATGACAAAAATGATGCAGTAACATGCGTGGAATTCTATGGAGGTAATTCCAACAGTTTGTCTCAGAAAGCGCTCGTGGCAGTTAATAAATGAAAGTTCCTTATAAATGAATTATAAGAAAAAAAAAATTATTTTCAATGTTGAAGCAACATTTTCCACAAGTAGCTTAGTTTCTTAGAAAAAAACAACATTTATTATAAAGTTAGTGGGTGCATCCAACATCACTAAAGCAATAAATTAAGATCTCGGAAAAATTCCAGACTAACATTTTATTGTTACTGCCATTTTCTGTAGCACCAGTTTTGTAGGTGTTGTGTGGCCTTTTTAATGGTGGAATTATTGGTCCATATTTTCATGGGGAAAACCTAAATTTGTGCGTATACTTAAACCTGTTAAAAACGTTTGAACTGCTTCAGTTAAATAACAATAACCCCAAAAAAGTAGAAATATTTATTAGCAACAGCTGGCATGGGTATGTACTCTGCTTATATTCCTCCTTGATAATTGAAAAGTTCTAAATAAACAAATTTATAGAAAATGGATTGCGAGGTATGGCCCAGTTGGTTGGCCAAAAGACCGGACTTTTTGTAATATAATTCGCGGGATTCAAAACCTAATCATAACTGTCCCATGTATAACATAATAATGTATAACGATCATAACTGTGTAACTGTTTTACTTTGAATTAATTATATACTAGTTTTTAAGTATAGTGTGTAACGCGTGCCAAAACGTCAATTTCACACTCGTGTGATTGTGGCATTCGACTCCGTCTCATGCCGCAACATCTTCACACTCGTTAGAAATTGGCACTTTTCTGCACTTGTAACACAATATACTATTAATTAAGACAAAGGATAAGTGAGGAGATAGATAGAGAGATAGGAGATTACATTTAAAAAGCGGAAAATGAGTAAATACAAGATGGTGGAAGCTAGCTGAATAAATATTGTGTTAGTTCTAGTTTTAGAAATTCTAGTTAGATTATTTCCTAATCATTCATAACGTAAAATCTTTTTAAAGACCACCCAAGCAAATTGATGTTAAACATATTTAAATCTGATAAAAATTCCTAATGTTTGTGGAAACATTTTTCCTTTTAAATAATTGTAAAAGTTATCTATGATAACAACCCCTAGTAAAACAATCGATACATGCATCACGAAAAGAATGCTTGATATATAAAAAAGAAAAACTTAAATTTTAGATTGCCATCTATTACTAATCTGTTATAATATTTATCTCACTCTAATTAAACACTATTATTTAATTTTAACTTTATAAGTAGCCGAGTACATCCTAGATATGACGTTCTCAAGCTACAAGCAAATATTCTAATATTTCACTTATTGTTAACAATTATATCTGTAGCTGTACACAGGTTAAGTAAGCATTTGACATTTAGTCAATGATTATAACATTGAGGTTATAAGAAGTTTACTCATGGATGGCAACATAATAGAATAATTCAATAACAAAGTTTGAAAATAATGAAATATGCAATAATACAACCCGTATCTAGGAAACCATTTGTCATCATGATTGAAGGACATGCAATTCAATATTGATGCCTCAGAGATAATTGATAAACACAGAAAAGAAGTAGCAGTAATAAATAATAATAAATAAAAAAGAAATAGCATGCTTTTTATATTCCATTCTCTCCCGGGAAGAGTAACTGTTAGGGTCTTTTGATTTGTAATGCTTTAAGTATTTAAAACTAACCTATTGAAACTTTTCGTAATGTTCTTAAAGTTGGCATTAGCATGGCATTGTTTAAAGTTTTCGCACATAGGAACGTCGTAAACAGACAAAAACCAAATACTTAATTATCAAAAATTTATGAATATTTTTACACATGTTAGATATGTATAGAGTTAATAAGTGCAAACAAATGTCTAAAGATAAGAACGTTTTTAATAAGAAAGTTTTTCAACGTTTAAACACGAAGAAAAATTTTGATGGAAACCAACATAACCTAGATATTTTTTTGATAACCTATAATAAGTTGGTGCAATTCACACTATAAATAGTAAAAATTAAATAAGAATAAACTAGATGGCGCTTCGATCCAAGTAACATTAGAGTCCCTCTATAATAATATTAAACCCATTATTATTATACAGGTTCTCTAAGTAACATTAGAGTCACTACATCTAGTCACCTAGGCCGCGCTGGTCGAGCAGAGTACCGCAAAACTCTGTCTTACAGGGACAGAGAAGGGTGATTTTTAATAATGGACAAATTAATACCACGTTTTAGTATTTGACATAATAGAAGTTTGATCTTTCAGAATAAGAAAAATCTTTTAAAGTAAACGTGGATTTGATTAAATGCAATCAGATACAAATAATTAACAATTTCGTGCTTCTTTTGCCCAAACATGGCGGCGTTTTGCGGTACTCTGATCGACCAGTGCGGCCTAGGTGACTCGATGTAGTGAGTCTAAGTAACATTTACAACTTTGAAATAAAAACTACGGGAAATTCGAAAATTAAATATTCAAAATATTTACTGACGAATATATAAAATTTATTTCTGTATTTTTGCACAAGATGCCAGTGTATCTTATGAACAATCACTATCAGTCACTACCACGACACTATCATTCGAAATAAAAAGTTATTGATAAACATATTTAATACTAAGTACCTAAATGATATTAACATTCTACATCATTTGAATCCTCAATTACTGTCTTGTCTGACACAATTTATTTTTTCTACTCCTACCTGTAAATCACCCGTTTTTTTCACGTTTTGCGTAATGGAAATGTATGCAATTCCAGTAAGGTGTACGGATATCATTTCATATCCGTACAGTGTACGGATATGAAAATAGCCAATCAACGTAGTCCAATTTGACACTTCTTTATTTATAATTAATTTATTGACAACTCCTGTCATAAATAGAAGTAAAAGTAAGTTAAATCAATGTTTCATTCGTTCAATAACACTTAAAGCTTTGAAAATAACGTGATTTGTGAAATTGTAGCTTTAACAATTATACTTTTATAATTAAAAATACATAAATATTAAATCATTTAAATAAGTACAACCTACTTTTATAATAAGTATAGTAGACAGAAATATAATATAAATACAAAGACATACAAGTTTTATTAATATCTTAACTTGACAATATTGTTTCGACACTTTGTGTCATTATCAAAGGTAGATAAGATTGATAAGCAAACACGTTGCTAAGGATAAATACATACAGAAAATAGGTAACTAGATACAATACATAACAAAAACTAAATATCTAACACTTCTAATAAAGGAGAATTACTAAGCTCAGTTTGTTCATTCATTAAAGGTACTGTGCGTTTATGTCTGTATATTTCAAAAGCTTCTAAAATGTCTAATTTGTGTTTGTTGTTGCAAAAATGTAAGAATTTAATGTTGTTTTGAGGTTTCATTGGGTATCATTCAATTAAATGTAGCGTTTTTAACACTGAGGTAGTATTAGGGCTACATATATCTCTTGTAGGAGTAATAAAACACAAGTTTACTTCTATGAGATATTTATTTTACTATTTTTAGATGACTTTTAACGATTCATGTCATCATAAAATGCATAAACTAGCGGCTTATAGATCTTTAGTACACCGAGCTTTAACTACTCCAATGAAACAATCACATTTTGATAAAGAAATTTCAATCATCAAACAATTAGCACGTGCAAACCATTATAACCATAACATGATTGACGACACTTGAATTCAACAAAAAGATTATAGGTTATCTATCAAAAGAATATTTCTAATTGACACTCAAATACAAGACACAAACTACATATCAATACCATACTTTCGCAAGATATCAAAACAAATTACAACTATAATAAGCAAAACCACCAGTTACAAAATACCCTATAAAACTAACACCAACACCTTTTCATTTTTATTCAATGCTAAAGACAAAACACAAGATATCATAAAATCCGGCATTTACCGTTTGAATTGTTCTTTTTGTAACTCGGTTTATATTGGGCAAACACTTAGAAATTTCGACATACGATACAAAGAACACGTACGCTCTTATAGACTTAAACATCCAGAAAAATCGAATTATGCCAAACACATTTTGGAACAGAACCACCCAATGACACCTCAAAACAACATTAAATTCTTACATTTTTGCAACAACAAACACAAATTAGACATTTTATAAGCTTTTGAAATATACAGACATAAACGCACAGTATCTTTAATGAATGAACAAACTGAGCTTAGTAATTCTCCTTTATTAGAAGTGTTAGATATTTAGTTTTTGTTATGTATTGTATCTAGTTACCTATTTTCTGTATGTATTTATCCTTAGCAACGTGTTTGTTTATCAATCTTATCTACCTTTGATAATGACACAAAGTGTCGAAACAATATTGTCAGGTTAAGATATTAATAAAACTTGTGAAACTTTAACTAATCTTTGTATTTATATTATATTTCATGATTATGGAGTTCCACAAAGTAAGGCTGGAGACAGTAAACGCTATAGTAGACAGAGTTTGTGATAGAGTTTGGTAGCTCAGTCTGTAGAAGCTAGGTATAAATAAACTAAAGCTGACCGACATAGGTTTCAATTCCAGCTGGGAGATTAATTCTTTTTTAATTTTTTTTATAAAACAAAATTTAAAATAATGATTTTCTCTTCGAAAATGTTAATTTCTGCAAAGTTTTATTAATTCTCTTCAAAATTCTACAATGACAGGGGGATTTTACAAACCATATTTTATCATGGATAAAAGCATAGATTAATCCTTATATTCGATTGATCCCAAGGAGGCATGCAATCTATTTTGTAATTGTTTTGCTTAGTCGAAGAAAAAAGATACTGTACAACTTGGGTGGACTGCCTATATCGCCCTCGGACGATTGAGGCACTTAGCCTTCGGCGTGCCTCAAACTTCGTCCTCGTGCGATATAGGCATCACATCCACCCTTGTTGCACAAACTACTATTTTAGTTACCAATACTTTTAATCAGTATTTCTTACACTTTCATGAAAATCCCTGCTGCAGCGTTAGTATGGAGAATCTCGAATGCAACGTGCGTCAACCAAAATCGCGCGTTAGCATGTGTGCGCATTATGTATTGCAATCCTATGTAGTCACTAACGCGCGTTAATAAACGCGCGTTAGCAAACGTGTATGTGTACAGGGTCTAACACACACGTGTGTTATGTTCATAACACAGGTGTATTACATGACTCACTTTCTAAATGTCGGTACGTCGTAACCAAAATCTAACCGGAACCTCCGTGTTTGCTGGGATAAGTTGCAGTAGGTAAATTTAGATTTTTTAAAATGTTGCATTCTCAGAAACAATTAAAGAAAATAAATTTATTCAAAAACTGTGCCGACTTCCTGTATATATGTTAACTAAAAATACTTACAATAAAGTTAAGAATCAAAAATCATAATAATATATAGGATGTTCTATTTAAAATATAAAAGTCGATAGTAACCATAGTAAAACGACTCAGCTTATTACCGTAAATTGGAAATTATACATAACTAGCAAATACCCGGCGCGCTTTGCTGCGCTTTTCAAAAATTTCAAAAATTACCAAATTTGACAATTGACAACATATCTATATATATTTTCTTGTCACATCAATCTCAGTACCCATTTTTAACTTCCATATATGGGTTTTTCGCTGTTATTTCGGACCACGATGGCCGATCAGAGTCCAATTTGGTCTTATTTTCTATTCTGGGCCAAGAACTTTCCAATGATACCAATTTCATTCAAATCGGTCCAGTGGTTGCGGAGAAAATCGCATACATACATACATACATATATACAGACAGACAGACAGACAGACAGACAATCTTTCCCTTTTATATATATAGATTACCGGTAAATGTAATAAACCGGGAAATGTGGTTAATGGTCGCTCAGTGTCATAACGTAAAACTTCAAACTAACTGTAACCTAACCTTATCTGCGGCTTGAGCATTAATAATCATGACCGCCCAATTAATAATTAGTTAATAGGTGAGTGTTAATTTGAAGGTTTGCGTTATGAGACTGGACGACTTATATTGCCTGATTTACTACATTCACCGGTAATTATTTATAATTTCCAATTTATCACATTTACGGTAACATATACAAAAATATTAGAAAATTTAAATTTGATTTATACCAAGCAACTTTGGTATTTCAGTTTTTTTCGCAACTTTACTTTCCAAGTTAAGGGGCAGAGTCGTCTTATGCGAATCACCCTGTAGATACTTGGTGCCATTAAGGTGCGAAGTGGCATACTTCTTACTACCTAACCATGGGATAAATCTTGACGAATCTTGATCAAAACAAGTGTAAAACATTGTTTATTGTTTCCAGCCTTATTTTGTGGAACTCCATAATCATGAAATAAATAAAGATTATTAAAAGTTTCACAGTTTTATTAAAATATACCTGACAATATTGTTTCGACAGCTATGCTGTCATTATCAAAGGTAATATAATTATAAACAAACACGTCGCTAAGATAGATACAAAATAGGTAACTAGATAAAATAATAATAATAATAATAAAATTAATAATAAAAATCATAATTAAACATCTAATACTTCCAGTAACGGAGAATTACTGAGCTCAAGTTGTTCATTCATTAAAGGTACCCTGAGTTTGTGTTTGTATATCTCAAAGGCTTCTAAAATGTCTAATTTGCGTTTGTTATTACAAAAATGTAGGAATTTAATATTATTTTGAGGAGTCATTGTATGATTTTGTTCTAAAAGGTGTTTGGCGTAATTCGATTTTTCAGGATGTTTATTAACTGTGTTCATATAGACTGCAGTTTACCTGTAGGGTCCATTCGTCTGATGTGTAAAAGTGTAAAACATATCAAGTAGTTAGTTTGTATGTATTGTGAGTTTAACTTCTTTTCACTTTTAATCATGCAATAGTTTGCACCAATAGCATTAATTAATGAACGAAAGATAATCGGCAAAAACGAGTCACGAAAGGCTTATCGGATTGTATTTTTGAATAATTTCCAACAGGAAGAAAAAGTAAAGTAAAGAAAATACAGGTTCGAGTCATATTATTACAGTCAGCTGCCCAAGAGTATCCGCCATGGGAGGAACTCAATAAGTCAACGAATGGTTGCTAAGGGTAACTGTGTTCATATAGACTGCAGTTTACCTGTAGGGTCCATTCGTCTGATGTGTCGAGCGAGGCGGTCTGAAAGAATTTCCTAATTGGGTTGAAATCCGGGAAATTTGGTAGGCAATGGAGTATGAATCTCGAACTCGTAAGCATGCGCCTCATATCACTTCCAGATAATGCATGGCGACATGACATGGTGCATTCTACCACAGGGAAGACTGTCAACATGTACGGTATACCTGATTGACGATGGTTTATAGGTAACAATTTGCATTGAGAATGCTCTCCAGAAGTATTAGCGGATACAAGTTATGCTATGAAAGCATTTCCACCGCTCCTATTAATCTGTTTTCTGTCAACAATCGTGTCCGAATGTCTGTTTTCAAAAACCATTCACTGTGCATGGTTTACTTATATTAACATGTTCGCTGTTCCAAAACTGTGACTCAACGTAGAAGGTACCACTCCATTGTCAGTATTTCTGTAGGAACTGATGGCGTTGTTTGCAATGTACGGGTATTGTCGCCAAACGCCTACTCCAGAGACCAATGTACTAACTATACTGTTATGTTGGAGACCTTTCTGATAGTCTTAGAAGGCTAGCTGATAAACAGCAGCGCGTCAATCAACCCTGACTAACCGTTTCAGCCGGCGTTCATTTCTGGTATCAACAGCGTGTGGAGTTCACTTCTGATCCACAAACTGACCCATTGTTGCAACCTAGATATACTTGTATTTATGTAGTTAAATAGTCTCATTGTCAGTTCCATTGTTTAAAAAAACAACAAGGAAAATAGTCACTACAATAATGTTCGAAGATCTAAATTTGTTGTGCCTGTAAACATTATAGTCCAAGAGCCAGCAACGGATTCCTTACAGTATTTTTAACAAGCATATAACTGCTATGGAAGGTCCCTTTGGATATACTGAGAAGGGAACCCGACGTCTAACAACTCTGCGTAAGTGGTTTTAGCGCCCTCGCGCTTTGGAAGGGTGTAAAACAAGTACTAAAAAAAGAGTATAATAACAAGTCTAGCGCTAATTAACTTTTCTTGACGTGGAAAAGCGTTTTTAAAATAATACTTTATTATTTAAAAACGCAAAAGACGGAGTCCAAGTCACAAAAATGAACACAGTTTACTGTTAAGTACAATAAGATATTTATTCGTCGTGAAATTACACAATATGCACTTGCATAATTACTTAAATACTATTATACAATTTCAACTTGAAACTGGTAATAAAGATGTTCAGAAAGACCGATGTAAACAGTAACCCTGGCTACCAGTTTCTACGACTTTCTGGGTGAGTATGGCTTGAAGGAAAGTAAATAAAAGCCCTGGCTATCAGTTACTATCCCCAAGCCCGTGGTAAATCGGACTGAAGGATCTTATCGAGGTTCGGTATTTATATACCATCCTATGGTTATAAAATGCGCCTACTTAGCATATATTAAGTTATAGTTCTTAGAGAACCACATTAGTATTCAGTCATTAAAATAAAAATTCTTGCGTTTGAGTATCTTGCATACATTATTTAAATTAAGATACTTAAGATTTCTAAATACGTTCGCATACATTATGTAAAGGAGAAGAATAATTATGCAGATTAGCATCCATTTGCATATATTATGTAAATTAGAATAAATTATGTAAATGAGCATAATATTATGAGTAGCGTTATCTAAAAGGCAAAGCATTTGGTTGATACATCGTCTTATATGACTGTATACAGTTCGAATGTTAACTCGCTTTGCTATATTAAAGATAATCATCTGTTATATAAATAAAAAAATTTACAGACGCGTTTGTGAGTGGTAAGTTGACGCCAGATTCGCATAAAGTTGTATAATAAATGTAACTATTTAAAATAAAATAACAACGTTGTGGTTTATATATTATTGTCATAACACCTTCGGTATGGTATATTTATAAAGCCAGATTGAAATTGTGGTGGAAACTCCTGCTTTAGTAGAGGAAAATATGCGACATTCTTGAAGCGCCATCTTCACGTAGCTGTGCTACTAAGCACTAAGTTTTTTCGATTAAAGTATTAAATTTCGTCGCCCATTTTTCAAAATAAGTTTCCGATATTAATCATATTAAAGTATTTGCTAAAACGTTAAAAATTATGAAAATAGCGAAATAACTAACGCGTATCGACGATCATTCCCCATCTGCATAAGGCTATCTCTCTCGCACTTATGTCAAACGTGTTTTATGGTCTGTCGCTTTGTTTCCACCACAATTTCGATCTGGCTTTTTACATATGCTATACTGAAGGTGTTATGATAATAATATACAAACTCCAGCTTTGTTTTTTTACTTTAAATGGTTACTTTTATTATGCGAATACTTGTTTTACACCCTTCAGAAGCGCGACATTTTTATTCTACACTTGAGCACGAAGTACAGAACAGATTGAGCATCATTTTTCTAACATTCTGTCTTTTGTATATTTCGATTGCAAAATAGTATTCTAAAATAGAATATTTCTTTAAATCTATTCAAATCTCCACATTTGCTGTCACAAGATTTTCACATTCACAGCCTCAAGCCACACGAAAACTTGTAGCCATTTTTAATATTCATATCTAACAGTGCATCTAGGGATGCAATTGACTCCTTCGTTTTTACCATTTATAGTGTGCATCCCTAAAATATTCGAATTTCCAGGTAATTACCAGAATTCTTATTTTGTACAAGACACCGCAACTATAGAGAAAATGCAAGAAATTTGTATCTGCCTCATAATAATTCAAGAATAATTCCAGATCGCATTTTATCATTTGGCAAAGGTCAATTAACCTCGCAGATGGTAATGACCAATAATAAAAATTAAAAGCAGTTCTGATTATGGTTAGTACTCATCAATAACTATCAGTTTCACTAGTTAGTCAGGATAACTAAAATTTAGTATGCAAATTATTATTTTCATCTAATAACCGATGATACCATTCTCTTATAACGTTTGAATGTTCACAAAGGAAATTTTGAAACGTATAAAATCCATTATTCTTCTTTACGGAATTGAATAATTACAGTCTACACTACAGTTTTTAGCTTTTTTGAGTCTGCAAATTTCCTTTGTAAACTAAATATTTCCCTTCTATACGATTTTCAGAATTGATTAGTACTTAACATGGTCCTTTGAAGTTTAAAAAAGGATTCTTTTTTGCCTTTAGTATTTCTTTTTTATTTCATCAGCCTTAGCCTCACTTGTGGGCAAATGGCTTTTTCTAACCAACGAGTACATATTTCGTCCGTAAGATATTAGCCTACAAGAAATAAAATGATAATGTTATCAGCGTTGATTGTTCAAAAGAATGGGCGCTGGGGAACATTTCACACAGGTTCAGGGATGATTGTTTTAGTGGGGGTGGGCACAATATGCATTTTAAATACGTCGATCAAATTTATTGTTGTTATCATTTTTATCTTAAATGTAAGGAATCGTTTTAAGGTTGGAAATTGAGAAACTCCGGAAAGATTGCCGTTGGCGTCGCTGCTGGTATAAAACATTAATTCATTTAGTTCAGTTTCAGACCTTTAAGATTATACTACAAAACCATAGGTGGCTCTCGCGTCGGAAAGTACAATGATTTGTAATAATAATAATAATTTTGTATAAATATTACATAATTCATATTAAAACGTCAATCGATTTTAGAATAAATTACAAGGTCGATCGGTATAATTTTTACATATTTAGTTAGAATTTATGAAAAAAATACTAGAGATATTATTATGTTTTGCATTACATAATTCATTTACAAATACTTAAAGTTATCTTTGTAAGATAGTTATGGTAATGTATACGCTTAAATGTAAACAATTTAAAAATTTTAATATGTATTCGAAGATTAATAACCACTATTGTGAATGAAAATTAAAAATACTAAAATACAGTAAAAACATACCTACTACAGCGCCATCCTTTTCAGAGTAACTGAACTATTGTCCACCAAAACTACTTAAAAATGATAATAATGGTAACCGAAACTGTAACATGATTATAGTTGTTATAAATACATTTTTATCAATTCCATTTGTTGATCTATGAACTACTCGAGTACTTTCAAATTATTATTATAAGAAGATATTTTAGTTTTAAGAAAGAAAAACTATTTATACTTATTGTTACAGTTTTTATATGTTTATTTAGTTATTTTCGGACAAATTTTAATAATTCTTTTATGAAAATTTACTTTATACTTTGATCTACAAGATTCTAATGTTGGATACACAATCTATGATATATTCTTTCTTAAAATAATGTAAATTCAGAGACTCTGCATAGCGTATCTTTATACAGTCACTTCCCCCCTTAAGCTTTAAATATACGCGCGAAGGTCATATGGTCATATATGGAAGCTATTATGTTCAATTCTGGAATACCAAAGATATCGTACACTAATGAGCTCCTTTAATCTATGCATACTGTTGAAAAGTACAGAAATGTATAGAGCAAGTAAGAATTACAGGATAATTTTTCAAACTTGCCCTCTTTAATGCAAATGTATGTCTATTGTACAAGATAAAAGTAGAGAGGGAGAAAAATGAAAGAAAAAAATACATGCTGTTAAATTGTGCAGATTTAGTATAGAATTTTGTTTATATGTAAATATAATTTAAAATTATTTAAATTATTATCGATTATTGATAACATTTTGTCTACAAAAACTAGGTAGGTATGTAAATATGTTTAGAATTAACTTTTAAAGTGATAGTACATACCTACTTAATTGAAAATCCAATTGTAAATAACAATGCAAAAAAGAAATAAAAACAAACCAGTTAATTACATTCCAACAAAGGAGCAGCTAAATATCCCTAGTTCTATTATCGCACGAAAACCAGGATATTGTAGTTCTGCAATAGAGTAGACGGCGCTCCAGCTTTTGACGGTTTAAGTCGAAAGCTCTCCGCCAGATAGCGCAATCGAGTTTTAAGCTCACGACCACCACAACTGTAGCACAGTCTAAACAGCATTGTTCCACTCGATCCACGTTCGTGAAAGAAGGAAAATAATGAACTTTGCGTGGTTTCCTGCGAGTTGTTCCAATTTTCACTCTTTTAGAAAAGGGAACTTGTATATTTTCTTTTTTAATTTTACATTTGCTTATTAGTAAACTGAATTTCAATTTAATATCAGTTGTTTCATTACAAAGTAGCAAACTAGCAAATTCTGATTTACACAATAAGTGTTTTGTTTCACAAGTTAAAGCTTCTGCAGTACTTATTTAGTACACCGCAATTGTTCGCAGATGCATTCATTCAGACTTAAGCTTTTTGTGTTCATTTCAGAGCAAACATGAATTATATTTTAATGCTTTTAAATATTACGGATTTGAATAAAAAGGATTCAAACGTATTATAATAGTAGGTATGCATTTATCTCATCACAAAAATTTTAAATTCAGAGTTTTAAACGTTAATTTTCTAAATAAGTAAAGCTGAGTACAGGACTAATTGAGAGGTAGTTCTACTAACTAGAAAACTATATATCGAACTTCCATGTCGATATCTGATTTATAACTAATAAAATCTTAATACTATATACAAGGTGTTTCGTCTAAACCTATACAAGGAAATAATGCATACACAAAAAATAATACGGTAACGGTTCTAAATCAATTATCGTACCGCAATATGTTTGAACTAACGGGCGCAATCTTTTAATAACAATTTATCTCTCATTGCATATTCTATCTTAAATAGTTTAACTTTATACTCTTGAGTTTAATGATACTAAATCTCGTTATTATAGGCACCATACACGGTCTTCCGCGACACGTCGGCGATGATGTCGCCGTCGGGGACATGGTCCGGATAATGAGGGTAATGTTTACATTTACTGTAATTTATTACATAAGCAACTTGTGCTTCCAGCTGGACTGTATATTATAAGATTATGAGTATCGTGTTTCTTTAAAACATCGAAATGAAAGAAAGCATTATTGAGTTCATAATAAAATGCGTACTGAATCTCTTTCTTTAATTAGAAGAACAAAACTTTTCATAAGCGTAATAATATTGATATCCATCGGTAGAATTACAAATCAACCCTTTATTATGAAACGAAAACTCTTGTTTTTTTTAATTTCATTCTTAATTTAGTTTAAAAATGGATATAATTAACGCAGGATTTAGGATTCTGAGTTCTGGTGCGCAAATGCAAACAATGATTTCCTATAAAGGACTTTCGATAAAATTTGGTGATAATCTTCGAAAAAAATATCATGTTTAAAAATGTAAAAATGTATTGTTTCACCGCCGCTTCCTTTTCCGTGTAGTTTTAAAACTTTACGCTCATTGTACAGGACCTTATACTATGTCTATCTTTTTCAGGTTCCCTTGCATTATTTCATATTCTTCCAATAAAACAAACTGTATTTTACTTATTTATTTTATTACATTTGTTTACAAACCCAGAGTCAAATTATATATATTAAAATTTAGTAAAGGTTATTGGCTTTATAATCTCTTTACTAATACATTTATTTAATTAGAGGTATTAACATAAAATAAATAACTTAATAATAATAATTTTTAAATAAACAATAAAAAACTTTGATGCTTTGTAAATTAAACTACTTTTAAAATCTTTCATTAAAATTAAAATAACCTTATTGTTTATTTTAGGGGGTATATTTCAATTCTCCTTTACTTTAAAAGTACAACATACAAAACCACAAACTACAACTGTGAAAATAAAACACTTGTCAACTATAAATTATTATTAGACAAAATCACAAAATAAATATATGCATCTGGGATTACTAAGAAATATTTATTAGTATGGTTTTTGCTTTCGTTATTATACTTTTTAATAGAAGATTATGAATTCAGTATGCTGTAAAACTTTCAAGTAATAAGGTATGGATTTTTATAAATTTAATAAATATAATTTGACTCATTGTTTGTAAACAAATGTAATAAAGTAAATAAGTAAAATACAGTTTGTTTTATTGGAAGAATATGAAATAATGCAAGGGGACCTGAAAAAGATAGATATAGTATAAGGTCATGTACATACAATGAGCATAAAATTTTAAAACTACACGGAAAAGAAAGCGACGGTGAAACCAATACATTTTTGATATTTTGCGAAGATTATCACTTACCAAATTTTATCGAAAGTCCTTTATAGGAAATCATTGTACATCGTTTGCGCACCAAAACTCAGAATCCTAAATCCTGCATTAATTATATCCATTTTTAAACTAAATTAAGAATGAAATTAATAAAAAACAAGAGTTTTCGTTTCATAATAAAGGGTTGATTTGTAATTCTACCGATGGATATCAATATTATTACGCTTATGAAAAGTTTTGTTAATTGCATAAGCTATTTCGAAGTACTTCTAATTAAAAAAAGAGATTCAGTACGCATTTTATTATGAACATTCTTTCATTTCGATGTTTTAAAGAAATACGATACTCATAAGTGTATTACATACAGTCCAGCTAGAAGCACAAGTTGTTTATGCAATAAATTACAGTAAATGTAAACATTACCTCATTATCCCGACCACGTCCCTGACGTCTTCGCAGACGTAGTCGCGGACGCCCGTGTATGCTCTACATTAGTATTGGTTGATAAATTAGAAAATTAAATCAGTCTTGAAAATGGGACAAACAAGAACCTGTGAACAACAGATTATATTTATGTAGATGATATTTTTCACAAGACTAATTTTCGCTGTAACGTTAATGACGCCAGCGACGCACAACGAGTAAATCTTTTAGCTGACAACTCATATTTAATTCACTATCATTGAACGTAGAATGTGATACGATACTATTAAACATAGACTAACTAGTGGCGACTTGGAGGGGGAGGGGTAAAATTAAGACAGTCCAGAAATTTTTTGTGGTTCTGTAATAAAATAGCAAATATAAATAATCAGAAAAGAGGGAGATTTAAATAAATATCAGCAAATAGTTTTTGGTTCTTGATTTAACGATAATTTAAGATTTAGTGTGTGTAATAACTGTAAAAGATTAACTTTTTTCCGCAACAAAAAAATATTCTTTTTAACGATTAGCGTGCATGCACATTCGTTACCTTTCGTTATGAAATATAATACCTACTTATACTTTTGTGTTTTATATAAATAACGAACTAGTAAAATAAAACAGAATATCTTTAACAATTTTTTTTATACTTAGTTTGTAACTACAAATGTAAACTTCATATTTTAGATTATCAAAAATAAATGTTATGAAATACTTTTGTTGAACGTTTGAATAAGTATGAAATAATAACTTCAGTTGCTATGTAAATTCTGGTATAAACTTTAACAAAACCGTGAAAACAAAAACCTCTGCAAGTTTTATTATATCCTTTTCCGAAGGCTTTTTAAAAACTTTATTTGTTTACTTAAGGCTTTTTTGTCGAACGTATGAATTTGTGTACATTTTTCTCGTCTGCTATACGACCATTGTTTTTAATTTTCAAATTGTTATGTCAGTGGTTTTTAACCGGGGCTCCGCGAGCTTGTTGCAAGTGCTCCGCGAAATTATGAAAGCCGAAATTTATATTTGGCTCATCTACTGTATGTGATTTGAGTTGCACAAATAATGGCTAGATGACAGCACCTTTGCAAAGTGAAGTGAAGTCGTGTGCTCGCTCTTTTGTCACTCGCCCCATAAACTTTCTAGCTCGCCCGTAAAGATTATTTTACAAATGTTGGCACGTAAATAACTATTAGTAGCCACTCAAGCATCGTGACGAGTGCATGAAAATGTCGCAGCTAACAAAAATTGGGTACCGCGCGGTCATTCAATTTTTAACAAAAGAAGCGCATACGCCTAATCAAATCAAACAACGTTTAGACGGCATTTATGGTAATTTATCTCCTTCATATTCCACTGTAAAAAGGTGGTTAAAATGTTTCCGTTTGGGGCAAGAATCTCTTGAAGATGATGAGTCGGCCAATTGAAGCGGTAACGCCTGAAAAAGTTACAATCATTGAAGAAATTGTATTAGAGAAGATCGCCGTTTGAAAGTTAAGGAGTTAGCAGTGATGTCTGACATTTCGGAAGCAAGTGTTCGCCGAATTCATCATGGCCATTTGGGGATGAATAAAATTAGTGCTAGAAGGGTACCGCGTCTTTCTTTCTGCTGTTCAACGTCGCGTCGAATGTGCGCGCGTTTTTAAACTTGTGTGGAGAGCACCCAAAACCGATTTTGGAGTCCATTGCCAGATGAAACAATGGTTCTGCATTATGATCCTCTATCCAAAAGGGAATCGATGGAATGGCGCAAGCCGATGAACCTCGTCCAAAAAAGGGAAAGTTGTTCAAGAGGCAAAGAAAGTTATGGCAACAATATTCTGGGATTGTGACGGCATTTTACTGATTGATTTGTAAAGAACGCAATACAACTGTTAACAGTACATATTATGCGTCTTTATTGCATAAATTGAGAAACAATATTCGTGATAAACGTTGAGGAAAATCAATGTTCGATGAAAATGTTCGATTATTACATGACAATGCACCTGTTCATGCTGCCGCAATTTCACAAGCTGCCATTCGCGAATGCGGCTTTGAAGTACACCGTACAGTTCGGATATGGCTTTTAGTGACTATTATTTCTTTTCCAATTTAAAGAAATACCTTAGGGGACATCGCTTTTACAAGGGCATTGAATTATTAATTTCACGTTGTAATAAGTGTATCGACATTAGGGGGAATTATATTGAAAAATAAAAATGATTATATTTTACCAAGTTTATTTTTTCTATATCAAGCCGAGAATTTATGGCGCATACCTCGTATATATTTTTATATATTTTTTTAATTAATGTTATTTTTAACTGTTATGTCTGATGTTTTTTGGCTCTTTGATTTTGGTGCTCTTTGATTTCTTATGTTCAAAAGTGCTCCCTGACTTCAAAAAGGTTAAGAATCACTGTGTTATGTTGTTGAATATACAAACGGATTTGTAGTCTCCATTTTTGCAAAAAATAATCTGTTAAAAAGTGATATAAGATTTTATTCAAACATAAAAAAATTAAAAATAAAAATCCATCGGCCATTTTTTATTTTTGATATAAAAAAAAATTAATTTCGATAGCATAAGAAATAACCATAAAAAAGGTACACGAAGTTAGTATGAAAATTTTGCGATGCAAAGAAATGTGGTGCATGAGGAGCAAGGCTATGTCATCGCTCCTCCTGGTTGTTTGAAGTATTTTTTTTATTAACTCCATGTATTATACAATCTGCCCTATATAGTAGGGCAATAAGTATTTTATATGGATTATGTGTATAGGGGCGTCCCCAACAGCGCGTGTGCGAAGGTGTGCACGTCACACGGGCAGCCAAATGAATTTAAAATTAATATTATATTAATATGGCGACGTACAGCGATAAAAAATTCCAAATTAAAATTTCTGAAAAAATAATATATAATGCTAATAAAATAGTTGGAGCTAGAAATGCTAAATTGTACTCATTTTTCTAATATTTAAACGTATTTTTGTTACAACATTTATTACAAATTAATATTAAATTTAAAACTGTTGTCTGATCTGTTGTATTACTAGAATTATGATCAATCAAAGGGGGGGTCAACATATACAAGATGTATTACCGGTTTTGTAAGATAGACAATTAGCTTGTAAAAACACAATTTATCAAATATAGGCTCTCTTAATTATTTTAACGGGAAATTCAATATAGCAAAGTTGTAGACCTTATTGAATACTGTTCAAAACACCACTTTATATATTGGAAACTATTTAACACATAATGCTAAAGTGGGGGTATTTTGAACAGTATTTTACTCCATATGATCTACGACTTTGCTATAGTGACTTTTCCTCTAAATAATTAGGGGAGTCAATATTTAAGAAATTGTGTTTTTACATGCTATTCGCCTATGTAACAAAACCGATAATACACCCTGTATAACAATTGGAGGCAGCAGTAATAACTTTTGCACAAGGGCAGCCAACTGTCTAGGGACACTCCTGTATGTGTAGATGCAGTTGCACTTCTGTTTACAATTAGGCGTGTGAGGTAAAGTTCCAGCAAACCCTCCTCTCACATGAGCTTAATATTGTATGTGTAAGTGTAATTCATAAAAATCTATGATAATAATATATTGTTTGACACAATTAACTAATTAATGTTGAAATCGTGTTGGTAGATCCGATGATTTAAACCTTTTTAGTCTTTTTGGCTCATTGTTATTGTCCATTAATCGATGCACAGTATCATTGGGGTGAGCACTAAGCCTGTCTTTATATCGCTTCCTGTAATTTTGGATTTCACATTTTACTGCGGATACACTCAAGTCACTTATGATCACTTTATTGGGGACGTACAATGGAGCGTCGATGATCATTCGAAGCACTTTGTTTTGGAACCTTTCTAAGATTTCAAGGTTTGATGTAGAAGCAGCTCCCCACGGGGAATGTTTGAAGTAAGAAAGGTTTGATAAGGCGAACATGTGTAAATTGTTTCTTGGAGAAACGATTTATTTATTATTTTGTTTTGTATAACAGTAATAGAAATTGGAATATTTTTGGTTTTAGTGGAAATTTGTTTAGCGTGATCTGTCGAAATAACGAGAAAAACGATATGTACAAGAATAAAAATTATATTATTGAATAATTAAAAGCAATCACCAATCAGTTAAAAATATTGTTATTGTCCCTATACTTATGAATGTATAGTATGATCAAAATAACAAACGATAGACCGACGGATATACATAAGCACAGTATACAGTGTGTAAATAAAGCAAGGAATAAAATTCATATTTTTTGTATTATCACTGTTTGGAAAAAAAGCTCGGACACGTCAATTTTATTGTTTTCCTGCAGATTATATGGACGTCAATTTTAATTTTTTAGTTTACTACTGTGGGACCTATGACGTCATCGACTTTTTTTTAATGGAACTCCCTTATTTTTTTGCTAGAAATGAAAAGTATATATTTTTTTGAGTTCAGCAATACCTCATATGTGGTATTTAAAATTAGTATTTTTTGAAATATGGAGGGCCGAATGTAATAACTTTCACGAAAATAGTCATTAGATTAGAAAGATTAAGTATTATTTTCGTTAAAAGTTATCACATTCGGTCCTCTGTCAATTTATAAATATTAATACGAATAGTACAATTTGTAACGTTAATTGAGGGAAGGTATTTACATGCTAAATATCATTATTCTCAGTATTGTTAAAAACAGAAAATGCATTATTTATTATATTAATTTTTTCTGCATTATTACTATGTGGCCAACAGAATTTTTAAAATATTCGCCACAATCTACTTTGCGATTTAGGAATCTGCCACATATCCCTCTGCATCAGTGAGGACTAGGGTGCGCGGTGCAGACCACACGGCGCTCACACCTCTACCCAATCCCAGATATCCTGGGCAGAGGGCGATATAGTCAGAATAAAATGTGTGGTAGAGTGTCACGTAAGTGCTCTCAACGGGGACTCATGAACGTTGAGGAGGAAGCTCTTCTAACATGAGTACCGGTGTGGGTGGATTGGATACTCACCTGAAGGGGAAGCCATTTATGGTGCACCGCTGGTCACCCGCTGTTTGGACAAGCCTGATGGACGGGAATTCAAGTGAGGTTTACCTGGTCGGAGGGGGTAATCTTCGGCCGATAGGAAACTGCATGCCACCAGCCAGAAGAATTCAGAGACGAAAGTAAGTGAATCACCCTATGACTGTCAGTTCCAGTCCAGTTATCTAAAGAAATTGTCTCGAGCCGCTGGACTTAAGGAGTATTGAAGCGAATACATAGCCTCTCAATGCTCAAGACAACTTCACCTTCCAAAAAGGTACACACCGGGGTTCGATATAGTTAGTTTGCTAGAGGAACCAAACGAAGCTCTGACGACGGCACACCAGGCCTATAACTTGGTAGCCCGGGGTGGCATAACCGTTCCAAGCCTGCCACATTGAGGTTGGTTTCGGTCGGGCAGTGGTCCCATAAAAGTATTCAATCACTATTGTATTTTTTATTCAACGCGTATGTCCTACTATTGTTTGAAAAATTGGGTCTCATTACATTTTGATACCTTCTTCTTTTAGAAACTTAAAAATAAAAAAAAAGGAAGGAGGCAAATGACAAAGAAAGGTCTGACACTTTAAATCCGATTACTTGATGTTATTACTATAAAATGAATTAAATTACTTCACTAGAATAGTGCGCAATATGGCATTATTCTCTTTCAAAACGGGACCACGTCTCTTCAATCTTTTGACATGGTGTTAGGGTAGTACTTGAAGGCGTTTCGATATTCTTTCGTGTATGACATTCTTTTGATTAACGGGATGCCAAGGTCATCATGTACAATTTGCCTGGTTATGTACCAATGATCATCTAATATTAATCTTAGGATTTTGAATTGGCATCTTTGTATGATGACGATGCTTGCTGGCACAGCCCACTTTACTTCATAGGTTCGTATAGGATGGCTGGTGATTTTACAAATCAGTTTTTTGTTGTATAAGGATAAATGTAATTTATGTGAGCAATGTGCATTTTTTTGTCTTAGTTCTATTTGTTTTTTTGATGATGTGTTTCTCCAGCTTGTTGTGAAGATGGAACGCCAGATATTTCGTGGTAGTTGGCTGGGATATTTTAATATTATTTAAGTGGATTGGCTGACACTGCTTTTTTTTTAAGATGAGGGTGAAGGTGACATGACTAGACTTTGCTTCATTAACTTTTGTTTTCCACTTTTTTAGCCAGTCTTTGAGTTGGTTAAGGTAGTTTGTACGTGAAGTGATGCAATATTTAATCTTCATGACTTACAAGACTGATTGTGCCATCAGGGCAAGTGTCTGTAGTTGTGCTTGGTGTTGTAAGATCTGAGGTAGACAATATAAAGAGGATGTCGCAAGACACTTCTCTAAGGTACTCCTGGTTGAATAGGATATGCAGCTGAAATCCATCGCGGATTGGTTCTTAACTGACTAAATTCTAAATTCAGAAGCTTGTTGAAATATCGTTTAGTTTGTCGATGTCACATTGATTTGACCAATATGTTTTCTTGGATAACTTTGTACAACCATTTACGTTTGGTAATGACTTATCGAGATCCTGAGATAGTTGCTGTTGAAAAAATTTCCGGCAATGATCTTAGATCCCAATGTGCGAAAGAATTGTTCGTCTTCTTTTTCAATATTGTGCCTAGGAAGACAGTACACAGCCACAACAACGAGTTCGTATGGTAATATTGGCACATTAATCAATGTGCTCTGAAGCATTTCTTCTTCATATTTAGGTAGACCATAGTGTTTTATGGTTTGTTTTATTAATATAACTGTCCCTAATTGTCAGTTTTGCTCGGATGATTTGTGTAATAAATGTGATAATTTGGATTTTTAAAATGGGATTTTTCTATAAAACGTGTCTCGATTATGAAAAGCATGCCGATAAGAGTTTGTTTTAGGAACAAAGTTTTTTTATGCCTATACTCGTACGGCCCGATACTGTCTATACTACTATACTATTAGAATGATTTTGACCACTAAACAGTAGATTCTTGCAAAGCGGTAGAACAGCCTTAATATCATAAAAGAATGATATTATTATTTATTTGCAGTCAATAAACATTTAATATTATTATTATTATTATATTTATTGAAAGATAAACTTTTCACGTTCAACAACAAAATATTTAATACAACATTAGTATTTTATAAGTGATTATTTGATTGAAATTGACTTTTAAAAAATCTTTTGTTGCAAAATCTTCCCAAGTAAATTTAGTCAGTACTATCATTCTGATTATAAATTTACACAGTACTCATATCCTTAAAATAGCTAGAAAAATATTACATTTAGACCTTTTTAAAGAAAACTTATTCAAATAAGTACAACTTAGTTTTCAGATAAATGTGGTACGCGCGCGCTAATGGTATTTCATACCTCAATTAGTTAAAACCGGGTAATAAATCAAAGTCACTGTCGTCCCAGGTTCAATTTTTAATTTAACTTTTTAATTCGATTACAACACACAAAAGTCAAAATTACAAATTTTTCTTTTTGAGAAATCCATTAGACACGTCTACGGGGGACTCAACTGAGGAGACGAATCGGCAATGGGCGTTCCAAACATTTGCGTACCCAATGGCCTGTATTTTAAAAAATTTTCGTTAGAGGGCGCTTCGGTCCTTGACAACGCTCAGACCACGCTGGCCATTTTTGACAGTTCGCTGGAGTGCCATATGGGTCGCAATGTTTCATAAAAATTAGCCAGATTTGCGATAAAATTTGCGATAAATCGCATAATCTGTCAACACTGTCAGCGTTGTCCAGAATCGTAGCGCCATCTAGAAGTAACGTTCAAACTTGAATTAACGTTCAAGGTCGGGGACGCTTTATTTGACTCGTTTCGTCTCCTCAGTTGAGTCCCCCGTAGACACGTCTTTATTTTAAAATCAAACGGTATCTATTAGTTATTTTGTAAGGGTTAAAAGTAATTTTTATCCATTTTCTTAAAAAAATATTGCACAAATTTAATTATTTTCAGTAACTAAGTATGTAATTAAATTTTCACTAATTTTGTTATTAAGTAATTAACAATCTAGTCAGACTGCCAATGCAAAAAGATCATATCTTTTAAATAGTCGTTCAACAACATTTCAAATGGCATTCTGTTTTTTAGTTGTACACAAAATTGCAATTTTGAAATGCAATTTTTAAATTATGCGGAAAACATTTTCGGAAAGGAAAATTGTTTTAAATCTAGATTTTAAAAATACAATTAATAAAGTTACTTGCCAGCTGGAATCGAACTTGGGACGGCAGCGACTTCGGTTGGTTTAATATCACCCCGCTTCAACTAACTGCGCTACGAAAAAACATTAGCACACGCGTGCTACATAAAAGTAGGTTGTACTTATTTCAATGATTTCTCTTTATATCTATTGTTTTCACTATTTTCAGGATATTCGTACTTAAACTCATAAGAATAATATTAAAAAAGAAATAGTAATTTTAAATACTTGGGATATTTCTCAGATAATTTGTTAAAAGTATAGGTTAATCCCTATATTCGATTTCCTAATGAGACATATGGTATAATTATAATAATAAAGACTGCTTGGGTGAGACGCTAATCGCTACACTACCAAGGCTTAAATGTAAATACACACAAATTTTCTTTAGCCCCCCTCGCGGTCTAGGACATTTAGGCGCGGTAGTTTCGGCGCGAGGACAGTTCCGCGCAAGGACACTTCCGCGCCGGGACACTTAGGCGCAAGCAAACTTCGACTAAAAGCAGTTTGGAGCATGTACATTTTTCCGCGGCAAATTAGGGTAAAACTTTCGGAGATCTTTAAATAAAACGTTTTTTTTTGAACCATTCGTCTAATTTTTTGGGACAAGCTACTCTATTATCAGAGTAATCTTTTTTATTTTTTTGTACACACATACGCCTTCTTAATTCCAGATTTTCGCTTGGATTGGTTACATTGCGTTATTCCAGTACTTCTCGTCTTTAACCACTGGCCTATAAGCACTAAGCAGTATCCATTTATAAGTGTTACCTACTGAGACAAAATTCGTGAAGTGGGACACGTATTTATCAATGGTACGATATTCAATGTTAATGTCAATTTTTCTATTTCATTTAATTGATTTTATAAAATTTTTGTTTTTTTAATATTTATATTAACATGATTATCAAACATGATATTCTTATAAACAATAAGGGATTTATAATAAACAAATTAAGTTCTTATAACAAATTTTTTCATTATGCAGAGATTTACAGAAGAGTTTTGATTTTAATGCTTTAGCAGCTTAGAAAAATGATTTCTCTTAAATCTGACAGTGCATACGAGCTTTTGTGATTGGCAAATATTGAGTTTTTTTCTCATCATAGCGCATTTATCGAATACTGTATTTTATCGATCATACTGTATTTATTACCAGTAAGTACCTACAGATTTAGTTCATTACAATAATACTAGACAATTTCTCGCGCCTAAGTGTTCCTGCGCCTAAGTGGTCCGCGCCGAAGTGTCCCTGCGCCGAAGTGTTTCCGCGCCGAAGTATCCCACGCCGAAACGGCCGCGCCCAAATGTCTGGTTCCGCCTCCCCTCTCCAAAAAAGCTCTAAACCTAGTTACGTCTATGCTATTAAATGAGAATATAAATTAATAAGTACAGCTTGAGACTTTAAAACCGACCGACGCACTATGAGGCCAAATCAAGAAATTAAGTGGTGGCTCCTTGAGATAGGTAGTGCTCATGTTGGCATTGAAGCTGATTATCTCGAACTAATCTTTAAAATAACGAAAAAACATTTTTATTTAAATTAATTAAAGACAATTATACAAATATGGAAAAACCATTGTAAATTAATTTCCAATGGCATTAAATTTCTTTTAATGTATCGTTAGTATTGTATTATTAGGTAACTAATCTAGATACTACTTGAATTTTCCTAGAATCTTTAGGCAACATTTAGATTTTTTTAACTAATTGTTGAAAATTTTAGTAATTTTTGCAGCTTATTTAAAACCTGTCTACAAAATTTTCTCTTTTGCAAATATATAATAGGAATTGGTGAACCGATTTCTGCTAATTATTTTTTGAATTTTTTTTTTAATTAATGTAAGCATTTTAATTTGACGCTATTCATTCTGATTTGAAATTTGCAAAATAAAATAATGAAGGCTATAATAATATTAAGTATTTAAATTAAATATGAAAAGGTAAAATTATAAAAATAAAATGTTCGTATTCAAAATAGAATTAATATTAACAGGTAATATAATAGTAAATCTAAATTGACTGGTATGGACTAGCCACCGCTCGTACTTTGGAAAAACCTATTACAAGGGATTTAGTTAAATCTTTAAAAGACAATAAACATATAAATTTTATTAGACTAATTGAATTTACGTACAAACACATTGTCTAGTTGTACTCTATAATATTATAAGTGTTTGTTTAGTTGTGCTTTAAAAGGTAGAATTTATTTTAGTTATTATTTGAAATTTTATTTTTGTTGTTTGCAGAAGGCTTCTACTGTTATTTGAAGAATTTATTCTAATTATTTTTTCAGAATATAATTCTAATTGCAACCCCCCTCCCTCGTAACACTACTTGCCATTTGCCTTGCTGCCCACCCGCTGCTAACCATCACGAGCCGCTACTGCAGAAATTATCATCAAAATATTTGAACTTTTTTTGTCGACTGAAACAATTATACAATTGAGACATTTATACAAAGAAACATAGTAAAGTCATATTTTAATCAGAATCAGTGGGGTGGATTGGTAATTTTTTTACAATAATCCTTGTATGACTGAGGTGGGACAGGGTGGGTCGTATAAACACAGCTTAACTTTCAACTAGGATCGATATCCTAGACAACGATTGTTCTGACAATCGTTACTAGTTAAAGCAACTAGTTAAAAAGTTAAACCACATTTATTCAACTCGCGCTTAAAGGTTATTGTTATAGAGGTGTCCCGCAACGAGAGGTTTCAATGTATTTGAAATGCAAAACTTTTAACTTTAGTAAATATCAGTTTACAGTCATGTAATAATAGACAGAATTTATAACATTAAAATTCGATTTGACAAATTTCTTCCCGTGTTACTAAATAGAAAGAAACAAAACAATATAACTGCCGCATAACTGACAAAAAGACGAAAAGAAGAGACATACATTGTCCTGAATGATATTTTAAATAATATAATTACCATAGGAATTAACCATATCTATCGGTGGTAGAAAAACTTTAATACATTACCAAAGCCAAAACTACTTTTTTCTGCTCGATGATATACTTTCGCATCTTGTAATTTGTGTTTCATTGTATTTAATGTAACTATTATAAATATAACTATTATATAACTATTTCACTATTTCAGAACAGTGAAAAAAAAGAACATCGCTTTGACTTTGATAATGACAACTAAAAAAATAATTTCGACTGTTTTGTCTGAAAACAGTGCCACAAAGTTCGACTTTGCAAAACTTCTTTTAGAGAAATTTTTATTTGTGAAGTAGTAATTGCATAAAATTCATAATTTAGTAAATGCTAAAAACAATTGAATTTCAATTGTTTGAAATGTGTATTGAATCTGACAGTGTTACCAACCGCGCATTTTTTTTACTAACTAGAAATAACTACATTTCTAATATCAAATAAAAGCAAATTAACGTATAATAGGAAAAGTAGTATGAAAAACACGTTATTACAATACCCAATTGTAATATTTGTACTTTGCATAACACGCCTAGTGGCTCGTTACGCGTGTTAGAATAATGGTTATTGTAACACTCGTTTTTTAATGTACTATTGTGAAACTGTTGTTAAAAAGGCGATTACAGGAAATAATACATCCTTTGTGTTCTTAAAAAGAGCATCTACTCACTAATGAAAACCCATTTGGAAATTATACAATGATTAAAGGTTAATAATCATCTTGTTCAATTCAAGCGGCCAAGCGTGAAGATGTATTAAAGCACGCCACCAGTAAAACATCCCACTTGTTCCTGGAACATTAGGCAGTGGTCCAGCGAATTTCCATGAAAAGCAACTCTTCGTGAAAATCTATAATGGCAGCTACTTGGAAGGAAAGCAGGGTTCATAAGCCTTGTTTTTACCCGTTCATTCATCCGAAGCAGCAGATGGTTTTGTTTTGTCTTATCCTGGAGGAATAACCCCGCAGGATCTTTTGGTGTTTATGAATGTAGTTTTTGTTGTTTGTTTGCCTCCGCAACTGAACGAGCAATTGGGGAGACGGAACGCAGAAAGATATTTGACTTTTTTGTTGTTTGTTTGAAAAGATTGTATTGTATATATTGTTACGGTTTAGATTAGCTTTTGTTGCTATCCGGTTCCTAGTGATGTCGCATAAATTAACTTTGAAAAATGGTGTAGGTGAACGTAAATATTTTCGCAAAAATAAAGTTGAAAAGAGTTTTTATTCTATTTATATACGAGCATTTTGTTTATGTAATTGTACATTACAGTAGAGATGCGAATCGGATACCCGAAATCTGTTTACGATCAAAGTCGGATTCGGATAGGATCGGATTGAATACCGATTGGGTCCGATGCGGATTATAAAGATATATTCGAATATCCGAGTATCTGAAAATATTCGATTATCTGAAAGTTATCCGATAATCCAAAAGTTATCCAATTATTTGAAAGTTATCAGAAAATTGTTCGGTCATCTGAAAGTTATCCAACGATCTAAAAGTTACTCAACTATCCGAAAGTTTTCTGCTTATCTGAAAGTTATCCGACTATTAGAAAGTTAGCTGAACATCTAATAGTTATCCGATTATCAGAAGATTATTTGATTATCAAAAAGTTATCCGGCTGTACGAAAGTTATCCAACTATTCGTAAATTAACCGATTATCCGAAAGTTCCCCGATTATTCGAAAAGTATCATTCGAAAAATATTAAATACTACTAAAAAATGTTGCGTTTGAATATGCGAACTTTCAAACTGAATTTTTATTTAGACAATATTGCATCTGATGGTTATCCGATTATCAGAAAATTATTCGGTCATCTGAAAGTTATCTGACGATCTAAAAGTTACTCAACTATTCGAAAGCTTTCTGTTTATCTGAAAATTATGAGAAGTTATCCAATTGTCTGAAAGTTAACCAATTATTATTTGAAAGTTACCCGATTATCCGAAAGTTAGCCGAGCATCTGATAGATATCCAACTATACGAAAGTTATCCGATTATTCTGAAATTAACTATTTATCCGAAAGTTATCCGAAAGGTATCATTCGAAAAATATTAAAAAACATTGACTTTGAATATGCGAAATTGGAAACTGAATTTTTATTTATATAATATTTCGTCTGAGCATCGGATGGTGATCCGATTATTAGAAAATTATATGGTAATCGGGGAATTATCCGGTTATCCCAAAGTTATACTTCTCTTAGTTATCCGATTATTCGGAAATTAACCGATTATCCGAAAGTTACCGGATTAATCGAAATGTTTAATTCCAAAAATATTTAAAAGTATTGAGTTTGAATATGCGAAATTTGAAGCTGGAGTTTTATCTATGTATAAATAAAAATGCAATTGATAATATTGCATCAGAGCATCCGATGGTTAGCCGATTATCAGAGAATTATTCCGTCATCTAAAAGTTATCCGACGATATAATAGTTATACTATTGAAAAGTTTTCTGCTTATCTGAAAACTATTCGACTATCCGAAGTTATCCAATTGTCCGAAAGTTACCCAATTACTTGAAAGTTATCCGATTATCTGAATGTTATCCGAGCATCTGAGAGTTATCCGATTATCAGAAAATTATTTGGTTATCAGAAAGTTATCCGGTTATTCGAAAGTTATCCGCTTATCTAAAAGTTATCTGATTATTCGTAAGATATCATTCACAAACTGTTTTTTATTTATACAATATTGTGTTTATCAAGATTTGACAATGCATCTTTATCAATTTTTAAGCACTGTTTCCAGATGAACCGCCGTTATTCGTATATCACTGCAGGGGGGGTACTGTCACAGTGCGGCTGCTCTTTATATATCACCAAAAAGACATAGAAGTAATCTTTAATGGCTTTTCAGAAAAATTAGATAATTTTACCAATTTACCATTTTATGCAAAAATAAATTGTCTATCTGACTGTTTCTCTTTGAATTAATTAGGTTTTTTGCTATCAGCATTCAAACTCAGGGCTCAGAACTTTTGCATTCGATAGTAGTCATGATATGCTTTGAAATGCAGGTTGGTAATTGATAATCACAACAAGAAGATTGTATAATCCTTATATCTTTCTTCAGTTTGTCAACTAACTTATATGCTTTCTAAATTTATTTAATTAAACTGTAGTTAACTCGAATACATTTTTTCTATCTATAAAATAATCGTTAAAGGTTCATGCGATGAAAATTACTTTGTTGTTGATGTGATTCATGATATGAGATTCATTTTACTGAAATTGTATTCTACTTTCATTCAGAAAAATAATTGTACCTATTTTGCTTCAGGTAAGTTTCTGCAAGAATATTGTTACAGATTGGTAAGAAAAGTAGAAATGTTGGTTTCATTATTATCTAGGAAGTCATGCCAAGTCAAATATTCAGGATCTACGCGTATTCATGTCCAGTCAATGATACGTAGAAGATTCACTTAACAATATAGCGGAGTGCAGTTTAAAAATTGTCAACTGCTCTAATAAAAACTATAATTTTTTGGACTTTGTGCTCATTGACACTTTTGATTTACACATCGAAAACTATCTCTTACCAACGTTTCAGAGCAATCTGGTGAAAACCATTTTCCATAAGGATTCTACGGGGTCCTTTGAAAAGCTTCACCATTTATATGAGAATAACAAATTGTTAAAATTTATTTCACAATTATTTAAAAATTAATAATCTTATTATTAGTTTTTATTTTTAAAATTAAATTCAATCTAACAAAAACAATACCTGCTATGGCGACGATTCAGATACAGCTAAAGGCAAAAATACTAAATAATTTGATTGCGTCAACCGCTTGAAATCCTCATTTAGCGAAGTGTCGGGTGACGCGTAGGAGACCTGTATTGTTTGATTAATTTTGATATATCGGCGCCGGCCGCTCCGCTCACTTAGCTCGCTCGTAGTCGCTCACACAGGACAGCGTGTTATGCCTTATGAAGTTAATGCACGATATTAGCGAAAATACTAATGCAAAGGATGAAACAGGTTGAATGGCACGAATTACTTCCTGTGTAATACTCAGTGTCAATTTAAACTACATTTGCCTAACCTAAACAAGGGGTCTAAATCTGGACATAAGTATTCTGGAAAATGATCAAATAGGGTACTTCTCGCTTGGCTTGCTAACAATGTTATTCAATCAATTTCGAATTTTCAAAGTGTAATTTCTGATCCGATTCAACATTAACACTCGCTTAGTTAAAAAACCTTAAACTTAGTTTAAAAATGCTCTTTGCGAATTTAATTGTTACAGCGAATTGCAAATGTTGTTAAAAATGCAAAAACCACTGTCAAGACTTGTCCTAGATTTATTTGAAATCAGTTGCACCGACTGAAGACTATAAAGTCAAAGATTTACAAGAGCTAAAAAGCTTTTCCATCATCAAATCTTACCACAAGTTTCGAATTTGGGAGATTTGCAAAATATTTACAGATGCAACGTGCAATGGCTTGTCCTTAGCTTCATCAAAACTTCAAAATCAAAAAGCGCTCTACAAGTTTCGAATTTAAGTTTCGCTATAAACACAAAACTCGCTACAAAATTTTTTAGAGTCCTTTCCTGATAATTTCCAAAATTTTTCCGATAAATAGGCTTCAGATTGCAAAAGCTAGTTGTCATCAATATGTCCTTTTTTAGATTTAGATGAAATCATTCCGATTTCCTCGTCGATAAAAAATTTTCCATTATTTTACATGTTCTTCATAATTTTATGAAACTATAAATTCAGCATAAGCACGTGACTCCTATAGATGGTAGATCACAAATTTTGCTGTGTTATATACGTGATGAACTCTGGCTACCGGATTCAAGCTATAAAAATATTATGTAGCCATCTTTATTTTGCCACAAAAGGTGGTTCCTTTAGAACTTATTTTAAGTCCTAATTTTAATTTAAGTTCTAATTTAAGTTCTTCCCTTTACTTTCCCAACTAATGGTCTATGGAAGGCTGGTGTTCGTTGCGTAAAGAATCTAAAACATATTCTTTCTGCTCATTTAATTTTAATATATTTAACTTTAATATATACTTTAGGAACTGATCCGAATGATCTACCATGCTGAACTGCCCAAAAAATTGGTAAACATTTTTGGCAACGGTTGAAGCTACAGTTCCGATTGTTTCGAGGGTGCTATGGTTCTGCTTAAATCCAACAATTGTCTCCCCACTTAATGGAAACTAGGGCGCAATGTAGAACTGCACATAGGTAGAAATGGTGACTTCCTACAGAAGGGCATCAATGGCATCGTAAAAAAGACTTTTCGAAAAAATTTTCCTCTTCCCATTTCTGTTAAAATTTGATGCTTTTAAACCGGAGGTATCATCACGTTTCAAACGCAAATTTAGAAACAAGTTGGCGTGAAATGTTCGAAAACGGAAGCCAAGTGATACAACCTGGGAAAATCTTTTTGAACAGAGAAAAAGAGGGAGTAAAGTAGCTTTTTACTGCTTCGGGCGTAAAGTGTTTCCATGACCACCTAAGATCTATTATCCTAAATCATGGGACTTTGGTGTTTGCAAAATCTTCGAATCTTCGGAAATCTCGCGATTAAGTTCTTTAGGTCGTGCAAAAATAGTGTGTATGTTATTTCCAAATTACATTTTGTAAATAAAAGTTTATGAGTCATTTTTGTAATTCAAAACGAACTCGAATTGGTAAATACCAAAGCTAAGAACAAAAGCAAAGCTATTCGAGTAGAGTCCTTCCCCTTTGTAATTAATTAAATATTGCAAGATGTTTTACTGCAATTAACACCTATGAAGCCGATTCATGATTAATGTAAAAAATGAGCATACAATGGGTAGTAGTATGAAAAACTGCTCTATATTTGTATTAATTTTATTGTGTACTGTATATAATTTAAACTTCGTTTCTAAATATTTCCTTCATGAAACTACATAAAACTAACATATTTCATGTGAAGCTGTTCCTACGATCATTCGAAGACCATGACAGATTCAATCTCCTCTAAATTTATTGCCCATTTACATTACTTCCCATTTGTATTATACCGCCAACTAGCTGCAAAGGTAGACGTCTACAGTGCAAACACAAAATGGTGGTTATTAATCCACTAAACCTATTTCTAAATTTGAAAGGATAAAATATGATCCTGTAAATTGATTTGAGATTCTTATATAGTAAGGTTTACATGTAAAAGGTATTATTCAAACAGAGATACCGACTGCCTATGTGTATAAATACAACGCATTGAAGTTTTTATCTAAAAGAGTTTTTATAAATATATTTTAGGGAATCCCCAAGGAAGTACTTTCCGGCAAACATTTGGAAAATAAAAAAATTTTATATGTCCTTTAGGATATACGAGAATTTATTATTTTGTGGTTAGGGTCATTCGTATTTATTTATATAATTCTGCGTATAATAAGTATATCACTAGATTTTTAACAATGAAGTGTTTCATTTTAGATTTTGTTAATAATATTTTTGCAAGAATAAAATAATAAATATAAAAAATTAATTTTGCAATTCTATCTAGGAGATTTAAATAAATGTATGTTGTTTTCACAGGTTGATTTATTCGTGCATAGTTAATATGAAATACAAAGGATACATTAGAACTATGGGTTAATATTATAACATTGTATTTATTCTTAAGAATGGAATTATCATAATTATTTAATTGTTAACTTATATCATGTTTATATGAAGTTTTGTTCCATGTTAAAAAGTTTTCTTTAGTGATATTTTGGCACATCTAGGATTTTCAACTTCACTAAAAGAAAGGAAAAGGGAATTACAACATATTTTAGCATTAAGTAAATCATTTTTAAATGCGAAATGTTAGAAAGAATTTTGGTTTTTTCAAGGAGACTTCATCTTATATAATAATTAGGAACACCTTTTACAGGTAAGAAAATCTAACTATTTTCAAGACGATTAATAAACTTTACGGTGTAGTCTTGAAAGGTAAGTTTGGCAGTAAACATCTCCATGGAGAGTTATAAATAAATTTAGATTATAAAAAGTAAACAAGCATAATTTTGTAATGAGAGAAAATTTATTACATTTAACAATTATAAAGTGTTTAATTATTGTATTATTGTAAACTACTGTAAACTGAGAAGAAGATTATTGAATATAAGTATTTACCATGAAAGGTGTAGGAGAAGCTTTTATGATTGCTGAAGTTCTGAAAGAAATATAGTTTTGGAACACATATTTCTTGTACATAGTATTTGCAAATATCATTTGGAAAATTTCAGGCTTTATTTATGCTTAATAAGTTTAATGATCGAGAGGTATCTTAGCTGTTTGTCCAGAAAGAGGAGTGGAAATTTTTCCAATTTGGTGATGTTTTAGTGTTAAGGCTGTTTTACCCGATTCTGAAGATAGGGAAACGCAATGTAAACTTTACTCGGTTTTTATTCAATAACCGCTCAATATTTTTTGATCGGGTTTTTACCAAAAATTTACCTACAATGTAGTGTATGATGTAATGTTTTTAAAAAATAATTTTTAACGTTTGAAACCATAAAAAACTTAATTTAAAGTTGAAATTTTCGTTTCTAAAAAAAATCTTTACATTACATCATAGCATTTGACGCACAGATTACGGGAAAAATGTTTAAAAAAATATACGTTGATAAATAAATGAATAAAAGCATAGTAAGCGATCCTATTGCAAATTAAGTTTTTTATGGTTTCAAACGTTAAAAATTATTTTTTAAAAACATTACATCATACACTACATTGTAGGTAAATTTTTGGTAAAAACCCGATCAAAAAATATTGAGCGGTTATTGAATAAATAAATAAATAGTTTACATTGCGTTTCCCTATCTTCAGAATCGGGTAAAACAGCCTTAAAAGAAAACGATATTAAATTTAGTTAAAACTTAGTGTATTAAAGGGAGAGTTTATGTTACTTACTCGTTCATTATTGGAAGAACTTATTCTTTCAGTTAATAACTATCAAGTCACTGTAAAATAAGTTGCAAACTTAATTAATGATTGCAGTTAGTACCTTAACTCTTGATTATGATCCATCAGGCTCCTAATAGAGTTTACATACTAAATAAACTTCGACAAACGTTCCTTTTCTCTGGCCATGTGATCTTTATTTATTAAACCTCCAACAACAGACAAGTTTACGCTATTATACGAAAATTAGAAAAATGTATTCCAAATATTATAACTTAAAGAAACGAAACGAAAAGTGGCTGAGTAGGTACTATTGGTATAAAGAAAAAAGGTTGCTCTTACACGTCTATTTGAGATAAGGTATATGATTGATTTAGTTACACGAGGTGGGTGTATCACTAAGCACATAAATATAATTTAAACGTGTGGCGTAAACAAATTCATATACAAACATTGAGTAACACTATTAAAAAAAACCTTCCAATCGGAAGAATTGCATAAATAATTAAAAATCTGGGTTGAAAGTTCAAGAATTCATTTTAGCATGAACGAAATTAGCCTAACATCTAACCCGCCTTAACAGAACATGACATAAGTTTAACCTAAGTTGATCTAGTATTGAAAGCAAGCTAACCTAATAACTAACACTATATAACTGGAAACTATCCTTATTCATACTATCCAAACCTGTAGCGGGCCTAATATATAATATACTAATCTATCAGGTAACCTGGTCTACCTGAAACTCTAACCTGACCTGTAAGCTGGATTCTAACCTAACATCTATTCCAAACTAAAACCTACCATCTAAACTAACTTAAATTAATTTATAACCTAACTTGCCTTAATCTCTAATCTAATTTAATAATTAATTTCCATTTTAATGCTACATATAACCTGCCTATACCCTAATATCTGTTCCGACTTAACTATACAATTAATGGCAACAATATTTTGTGTAATGTATACCCTAATACTGACGGACCCTGATTTAACATTTGCCTCAATCGTGCATGTTATTTAACCTTATTAATAAGTCTAACCTATAGTATAGCTATAGAGTAACTTAACTTTTAATCTATCCCGACTAACTAACGTAAAACTTAATCTAACAACACTTAGGGCCGGTTGCATAAATCATAGTTAACCATGTTGTTAAATGTACCAAGCTGTTAAGTAACCAGATTGGATAAAACTTAACAACTGGTTTAAAAGAAGCACACTACAACACTTGCTTTGAATTAACCAATCACATGTGTTAACAATGCCTCTAAATAGCCAGGTAGTTAACAATGCTTTATGACCCTGATCTTTAACTATATTTTTTATCCAATGACACATAAACTGAACCCAACGTGGAATCTAACGATTTTACGTCTAACCTAACACTCCAACAATTCAACATGAAATTTAATGCAATTGTTTATAGCATCTGCCCTAATTTTAGGCAACATAATTTAACCGTTCTTCTAACGGCACCTAAGTTAACCTAAAATATCTTAATCCAACTTCATTGGATTTACCTTAATCTTTAGCTTAACCTAACGTACTTAATATATATTTAGGCTAGATTACCCAAACCTAGCACATAACCTAACTTGACTTTTTATCCTAGTTCGTATCACTTAGGTTAATGGCTAACGGCTAATAAGAATTATTACTAAACATTTAACTTATTTAATATTCAATTTAGCTGTATTTCTTAGTCTATAACATATTATTAGTATACTAATGTACGACGTATCATAACATGTGGTCTAACCTGTCCTAACATGTAACCTTTCTAAAAGTCCAACCTAACCTAAACTATTCTATGTCAATCTCTGTAGTCTACCTTTATTCGGCGTAACTTAAACTCTAACCCTCATCAACGAATAATTTAACCGTAGATTTTTCTAATAAGATTTAATATTAATAATCTTTTTAAAATTTTTATTTTGTACTTTTGACCAATGGCAACAATGGGGTGGTATTACCTGTTTTATGTTTATACCGTTTTAAGAATTTCGTAATGTTTAATTTTATAGGCCGCGCTCTATAGAAATTCGCCATTAATTGTTGAGCTTTTATATTACCGCCCCTTAATAAAAATGTTACCGAACAACAGTTACAAAACAATAATATACAGATATATTATTTTTATGAATATGGTTCCACCTGATTTTATGTGATTAGGTAATCAGTGTCAAGAAGTTTATGCAGCAATGATAGAAATAAATGCTTGTATATTTCATGCAATCGTGATTGGTTTGTTAAGTAAACATATAATCCACCTGTTGCTATTGGTCCTTTGACACGAATACGACTTCAGAATAAAAAAGCATTGTCAGGTGGTGAGGTAGACACTTGGCGAGTGTTGGAATTGCTTTCGATGAAAGATCGCAAACACTAATACTGCATATAGCATATAGTACAGAACACATGCGAGTATGTATACTAATACGAGTAGTATACGCATCCTTTTTTAAGAGTAAGCTATTACTATGTACACTTAACTACAACTATAATATTTAACTTACTACACTTTTAACTTACATGAGAAGGTAATATTACTTACTAGTATTTTACTTAGTAACATTCTATTATTGCAGAATTAGAAGCATTCTAAAGTACCTCTTATGTTCGTTAACTCTAATCTATGTTGCATGCTTGTATTTGTTTGCTTTTTAAATTTTATTTTTGTCGTTCTCGTTTTGTCAATAAACTAAGTAAGACATAT
Source organism: Agrypnus murinus (assembly GCA_929113105.1). Classification (NCBI taxonomy): domain Eukaryota; kingdom Metazoa; phylum Arthropoda; class Insecta; order Coleoptera; family Elateridae; genus Agrypnus; species Agrypnus murinus. The sequence goes on along the minus strand of OV816026.1, from coordinate 114,488,478 downwards.
TAGCATTAAAAAAGTAAGGGTATCAAGATTTTTCTCGTACACAGGCGTCAAGTGGTCTAGTTAGGTCGCTGAAAAAATCATATTGAGGCTACTTAATGGCCATGTTAGTTTTATATTCATTAACTATTCTACCTGAAAAGAAATTAGTAGGGAGAAGTTTTTAGTTGTATCATGGATGCATGTTCATGTTAGTTATGCAAGCTTCAAAGTAAACCATTCCTAGAAACCATTTAAAATAACAGGAAATCTTTCAGTTTAAAAATGTAGGTACACTTCTTTAAATACAGGTTAGGTACACACAGTTTTTTTAGAATTCTTTGTACTGTTAGTACAAGAAAAATTAGTAGCTGAACGGTGCAAGACAAAGAAAGCTTAAAAGTTTAGTTGGTAATTAGAAGTTGAACGTTTGTTGTAGCTCTATAACATTGCTACCCTATTATTCATTTAGTAGAGTTTAAAGAAATGAAAACTCTTCTTATACGATAGGCGAATGCATAAAACATATCCTAGATCTTCCGTTGGTATTTTATTGAATCGATAGGTTGTTTATAGCTACGTGGTGTAGATTGTAGATTGTAGCTGCTTCACAATGTGCATCAAGAGAGATGTACTTGTCAAGGAGATTCCATGCTCTTATTTGAAATTGCAAATTGCTGACTGCATCCTTACATGTATAAATTCAGAGATGATGTTTTCTTTTTGTTGTACCTATATATAGCTTCTGTACGGTATACGTTACAATTACTATTGTGAAACACTCCGAATCTGAAGAGAAATATCAGAAATACTGATGTGAACTTGTAACAATCCATTAAAATAACTTTGGCACATCGTTCTGTAAATTTGTGCATTTTTCGGAAAATTCAAAATTGATTTGTTTAAGTTTTAGGATTCAGCTTCACCGATTTTTTATCATTTATTATCAATATTGTAATTAAAAAAAATTAAAGTCAGTGAATTGAAATTGAAGTCGCGGTAGGCTCCTTGTGAACCATTGTACATATAATAGTTTTAAGAAAAACTTGTATTAAAATATTCCCATAAATTATGCAGAATACTCTACACGTGTTTTGGTTTGTTAGATCTTTTTCAAGAGATAGTCGTAAGCTTCAAGCTACAGAAGTTAACGAGTATTTCTTGAAAAAGGTCTAACAAACCGAAACACGTTTAAGAGTATTCTGCATAATTTACGGAAACATTTAAATACAGCAGTTTTTCTTGAAACTATAAAATGGTTTTGTAAATGTATTCAAGAATAACATTACGATTTAAAAAGTATATAAATTTACTGACTGCACTAACCTTTACGACTTGCTTAACTTTATATTTTGTTAGAAAACCTAAAGAAGAGCACATGTGAACTCTAAAAAACTGTTAGACATGCACAGATACAATATCTAGCTAATGCACGTTTTTCTATAAGACAACTTCACCAGAAGAAAACATCCTACAATCTCTAAGCGATGATCCAATGAAGAGATCTAGTTTTAGGCTCTCCTAGCAAAGAAAGCCATAGATTATGTTGAAAATCTGTGATCAGGATAAATATCATATATTTATTTGTTGAATCTATTCAGCTTAGTCTTCAACAGAATTTTGAAAAACTGTGTAAATTTTAAGTGAATAGTGGCGAAAACCTTAGATAACGACCCACACAAACAACAATTAGTATATTGAAAATTTTATAAAATCATGGATGACTAAAAATTTCCAATGCATGATATATTTAACATAATTTCATTAATGAAAGTTAAAAAATAACAAAAATAAATGGGATTCCAACTTGTACTCGGGAGAATAGCAAGAGAAAGTCGTATGCGTTTGAACGTCAAGTCAGTTGTCAACTGACAGTTTTTGACTTTAGAGCAATTAAGATCAAATCATTAAAGCTAGTTTGGTTTTGTTTTAATTGAAACCTATATTTCGACTGTTTTAGGGTTTTGACACCACTAGGGCACAAAGAAAAAGTAAGAATAGCTGTTCTGGCTCGATTAGAAGGAAACATTTCAATAAATATTACTCTGTACTACTATACCAGACTAAAAGCATTGGAAAGAAAAGTACCGAAGGTTGTTGAAACCAATAGTGCAAGGAAATATTTAGAAAACTTACCCTTTAAATAAATGGTGCTATTCAAATATAAACTATTAATTTAGAGCAAAATTTTCAAAAGACTAAGAGGAAAAACCTAAGAATAAACAATGAAGATATAAAGCACTGTAGTAATGCCTGAAAATAATAAATCTGACTTCACTTTTAAAACTCGTCTAGCACATGGAGTGTGTTTAGAAATTTGTGGGAGAAGACGATTCCCACCTTATGAATATGAAGTAGAAATTAAAGAGAGTGTAATAGAAATAATGAACTTACCAACCACTAATGCAATCATGTTTGTCAAGCAATCAAAATGTAGGTTAAGTCTAATATAAATGCTGTTATAAAAATTTGAACAATACTTATAATAAATAAAATGTAAAATGAATACAGAAAATAAAATTTAGCAAACAGGAGACTTATGTAATTTGTAGAAAAAGTAAATTAATACATAAAGTAACCTCTAGTTAAATTCATAATATAATGCAAAAATAAATGCAAACCAATAATTTAATTTCCTCGTACCAACCTATACCAGAATTTCCAGCCCAATCTCTCAAGACTAAGGGGGCTTGAAGACCAAAGACTACAAAACTAGAAAATTCAGCCACAACGACCGATTTACTATAAGAAACAACTTGTAATAAATCTGTCAAGACTAACAGGGGAGTGTTTGTTTTATTTAGTAACAGCAATTAAAGAATAAATCCCATAATACTGACCACGGTCGTGGCAGATGGTGTAGTATGCGTCGCTTGCTATGATTCAATAGGCCAATAGTAATTTACTTTCAAAGGCTGCAATTAAACCAAGCCTAGTCACAAGAAAGAGACTTAAAACTGCGGGTAAGGCACCACGTGACTTACATCCAGATACCATACAAAAATCAACAGTCCCACCCAAACTCAGAAGGACCTAAAATAACATAAAGGAAGCGGACAGGTTTTTTCTGGCACCTTGTGGAGATCAGCTCTAAAAATACAGATGAGGAGGAAGACGATAACAGAAAAAACGCGAACTATCTAGAAAGTTGCACCATCTCACCAAACAACTGCGGCTAGATGATGCTTCAAGTATGTAAAGGGTACCCAAAGCAACGAAAAAAAATAGGAGTAGAAGAGGGGTTATTAAAGCGAAAATATCAACTGGCGATGAGAGATCATTTAAACACACTTAAATAAAAATTAGTAGGGCCATAGATAGGAAGATTATGGAACAAAAAGAAAGTACAAAACCTAGATGGAAAAAATCAGAAGTGTACCTAGAACGGTAAAGTAGTCCAGGATCGACGGATAGTACCACTAAACACCCTACCAATCACCCTATCGAGATAACTATAACAACTGTGGCAAATATAAAACAGCCAAAATAAAGTGTCGCCACAAAACCTTCTACCAACCACACTAAGAGAGATAAAGATACTCGTACCAATTTCTAACGTTATAAATGTTGCAGGATCTTTATTAGAGGTCATTCCATTCGAAATCGATCACTAAAATCGGTCGATCTCACGGATTTCAATGAAAATCAATTTTGAGGTAGTAATCAACTAAAGAACACAACTATCATTCATCAATTTGCTAGAATACGCAGAACTTCGGAAATATTTAAACTAAAAGAATTATCAATACTGCTTGCACGCCTTTAATAGTTATTTAATAAATTAGTTTGTTAATGAAAGCGATTAATGATCGAAACTGTTTAAAGCACGAACGAGCGATAGGGAGTGAGTGCCTTTAATAGTTGAGATCATTAGTTGCTCATTAACAAACGAATTGATTACAACAGTTTTTCGTTGACCGTAAAATTCTTCGATTTTAAGATAGAAAATTTCAAATAATACCGAATCCAAACTTGTGCGTATATCTGGTTGCCCAAAGTAAAACATCATCAAAACGTCAAAATCACAAACGGGTTTATTAATGAAAAAGAGTGTATTAATGAGGTCCATTAATGCATCCTTTTTTCACAAAACAGTTACTTAATAAAAAAGAGTGTATTAATGACGTCCATTAATACATCCTTTTTTAGAAAAAATCATTCATTAATATTGACATTAACAAACGGTCAACGAAAAAGAAATATAAATATCTGGAAAAGTATTTATCCTAGAACAAATATTTTTTTATATATTGCTCGCAAGAAGACGGGCTTTTTGGACGGCCTAATAATTTCTTGTTACCAGACGTATTTTTATTTTTTTTAAAACGAATTATATGAAAAAAATTATTTTAAAAATCTGAAAAAAATTGTACAGATTCTTTGAACATTCCTACAACAGCCCTAATTTTTAGGGACATTTTAATTAATATCCTTAAAGTGTCCCAGTTACCCAGAGCATATTATAAAGTAATGTGGATATAAAATATAGACGATGGTTCCATTTACCCCTATCTATTGGGTGACTGGAATCACCTAACATGTTTTTTTTAAATAATTTTTATTACAGTAGTTGGCATTAGAGCTGCTTTATTTTTACATTTTTTTTTTGAAAATATATTAAAGATATAAAATAGTCCTAAACTTATACTTCTTGATAAAAATGTTAAATAAGAGTTTAGAGCAAGATACTTGTAAAGCTATGACCCAATTACCCCAACTGACCTTACTTAAATTAAAAAAACTATTGCATTATATTTTAGGGTCTTTGACAGCCGCATGAAAAATACTTTATGTATCACACCCGAAGAAATTGATTTAAATACATAAGTAATTAACTAATCACTAGATATAATCATATCCACACAGATATACGTTTATCTTATGTACACTAGTTTTAGTTAAGACAGATCGCTAGTATTATGGACCGTATTGTTACTAACTAGAAGGTAGCGAATGCGGGTTGCGCCGGTTGGCAGTGAACAATGCTGTGCTGGCTGCCTGCAACACGGTCTTTGAAAATTTGTCCTGCCAAAACTATTAAAACGTCCAGCTTGTCATTTGGTATTTAAATACAGAAATGTTCAAAGAATCTGTACAATTTTTTTCAGATTTCTAAAAATGTGACCACACCGATTTTTCTGCATTTTAAAAATATTTCCTTTAAAAAAGAATAAAAATACGTTTGGTAACAAAAAATTACTAGGCCGTCCGAAAAGCCCGTCTTCTTGCGAGCAATATATAAAAAACTAGTGAGACTGCGCAGAGCTAGCATTGCCATGACGAACAAAAACAACTGTATACTTAATAAACTAATTTATTTTTGAAAACTAATGTTGACGTAATACATTAGTTATCATAAAAACTAAAATTCCAAGTCCTAAAATTTTTCGTTTAAAAAAAATTGTTGCTAAAAATGTTTATTTTTTTCGTAAATTTTTAAAAAATACAAAATTTTTCATTTTTCAAAAATTTACCGAAATTTTCGGTGGTCATTTTGACCACTTTCCCGAAGAGATACAAAAAAATGTTTCAACCAAAAGTTTCTTAGAATTTGATCTACTATAAGATTCCAAAAAAATTCAAAAAAGTCAACAGAGAAAAAGGCGACAGACAGACAGGCAGACAGACAGACTTCACGAATTCAGAGACGAACTTTTTGTTCGTCGAAAATATTTGTTATAGGATAAATACTTTTCCAGATATTTTATTTCTTTTAAAGACGTACAAGCAGTTTTGATGATTTTTTCAGTTTGAATATTTCCAAAGTTCTGCGTAATCTAGCAAATTGATGAGTGAAAGTTATTTTCATTAGTTGATTACTACCTTATAATTGATCTTCATTGAAATCCGTGAGATCGACCGATTTTAGTGATAGATTTCGCATGGAATGACCTTTAGAGTATAATATAGTGGGACTAATAAAAAAAACTAAATCTTATGAGACGTAGAGACATCTCATAAAATTTTGTTATCTCTTGACAACTTTTAAGTGCTTTTTAATAGTTCCACCATATTTATATCTTTATAACCTTAATGAAAACCCTAAATGAGAATTATAGGCTTTAATTAAACCAAAATAGTTTTAATTATTTATCCAAGAAAGAAACTAGAATATATATTTTTTTAATTATAATTAATTTAAATTATTTATATTTTTCAGATTTTATTCTTACTAAATGTTGAAGAACAATATTATTTTCATTTTCATATAAGTATAATTACCTATAACATGATTCTGTGGTACATCGTATGATATTGTTTACATTAATAGGTAAATTCTAACATTGATTAATTTAAATTTCAAGTAGATGTTACATGTCAACATAATTGTTTTATGAATAATTGAAAAATTCTAGTCCAACTCATGAGACCTGGCAATAGTATTTTTTAACCTCTAAATAAACATTTTTATTTATATAATAATAATGTTACGTTCTTTCTCGAATAATAACACAAGTGCTGTTTAAATCGTCTATTCACAAACAAATATTTATTTCTATACACTAATGAATACACTATAAATTAACGCTATGATTATAAAACATTAAAAACTATTATTTACAGACTATGAATTTCTAATACAACATTTATATTCACTATTTATTTTGTAATACACAGTTAATGACTTGCTGTTGACTGCCTCTCTTTTATCCGCCATCCGCTTTTATATCTTCATATAAACGCACCAGAAATCACTGGAACCTTCTATGTATTCTTAGAAAATGCTAGAATAAACCACGTCTAATTTACATGCTTGTGCGATACGTCATTTTCTCGAAGGCGGCAGAACACACCACCTGTCGCTCGAAAAGAGGTTCGTTCCTTTTCTCTCCCGTTACACTGCCCCCCTCTTCAAGTCTGTTCTGTCCCAGAACAGGTTTTATGCTCTGATTCCTGTAGAACGGGTCATGACGATATCGACAGTCTTCACCTCGACTACACGTTCCATTACGGTAGAAATAACAGTCTACACTCTTCGTTGGCCTTAATGCGGGCGTGGGTCAAAACTGCAGACGAAGATCTTGACGTCCGTACCTCTAAAGACAACTTCCAGCATGTTTCTAACGATTCTCCAATCCAGCTGGTCCCGCCCACAGCCGAGTTTGGGAACTGCCAATTTGTTAATTCCCCTGGTAAGCAACTCGATTCTCAAGTTCCATAGTGCCCTCCACAAGTCGGCGTAACTCGGTTTCTGGTAGTAAAACTGCTTGGTTACCAAGTAGTAAATGGATCGGTCATGATCAGGCAAGCGTAAGGATTTACCAACAGAGGGATTTTGTTCTCGAAGTTCATTCAGCCGTCCAAATTTATTTCTAAACACTACTGCGATCCCCCTGGACATACGGAGATCCGCGGAGACACAGTGGGCAATGGAATAATCACCAGGGACCCGGAAGAGATCTTGTTGCATCTCAGTCGTGACTCCGAATCGCGCTTTTCTAGTTCCAGAGAACGCAGCCATAAATTCTCTAAAGGTTGGCTGATCATCTTCAGGCCTTACGATTTTGATAGCCACCTCGGCCTCATCTTTCCGATCCGGGACTGCGTCATTATTTCCCTCATAGTGCGCCAGACGATTGGAGTGTACCACCTTTGGTTTCCCCCTTGGCAATTTCTGGATGCGATAAATCAAGTCATTTATTCGTTTCTTCACCTGGTATGGACCCTCCCAATTTCGCTGTAACTTTGGAGAATAGCCACGACGCCTTTGCGGGTTGTATAACCAGACAAGCTCTCCAGGTTGAAACCCTCCTTCTTGGGCTCTCACATCGTACGTAGCCTTCATCCGGTCACTCGCGATTCGACTATTATTTCGGGTTCGGTCGTGAATATCCTCCAACTTCTTCTTTAAGTTGATGACATAATCATTCCCAGCTACCTCCTGCTCTATAGGTGGAGACCCAAATTCCAGATCACACGGTAACCGTAACTCGCGTCCAAACATTACAGACGCTGGTGACTGACCGGTTGTTTCGTGGACCGATGCACGATAAGCCATCAGGAACAGATGCAGGTATTGGTCCCAGTCTCGTTGATGATCGGAGACGACCTTGGCCAAATATTTGCCCATTGTCCGATTCATGCGTTCTACCATTCCATCGGACTGCGGATGTAGCGGTGTGGTCCGAGTCTTGCGAATGCCCAACAATCGACAGACTTCTCCAAAGAGTACAGACTCGAAATTGCGGCCTTGATCCGAATGCAGCTCCATGGGCACTCCGAAGCGACTGAAAAACTCTTTGACTAGTACGTCAGCAACAGTCGCAGCTTCCTGGTTTGGTAGGGCATATGCTTCTGGCCATTTGGTAAAATAGTCCATTGCCACTAATATGTATTTATTCCCATCGTCGGTTTCGGGAAATGGTCCGGCAATATCTATGGCTATTCTTTCCAGAGGACTACCCACATTGTACTGCCTCATAGGTGCTCTTCGTTTCCCCAAGGGTCCGTTACCAGTGGCACATAGTTCACATTTCCGGCACCACTCCTTCACGTCTTCTTTACAGTTGACCCAATAAAAACGCTCCCTAACTTTCTCCAAAGTCTTTTTCACACCGAAGTGTCCTCCTGAGGCACCGTCATGGAGATGTCGCAATACTGTAGCCACTCGGCTTCTTGGAACCACGAACTGAGACGTAATGGTGGTGCCATCTTCACTCTCCAGTACTCGCTTCAGGAGATCGTCTTCCACCTTCAAGGACTCCCATTGGGCCCAATATGCTTTGAGCGTTCTGTTGAAAGGGCTGACGGCCTCCCAGGCAGGCCTTTCTCCCACGCGCTTCCATTCCAGTACCATTTTTAGTTCGGGATCAGCCTCCTGCTGTCGTTGCAATTCTTCCGGCAACCAATTGTCGTTGACGATGGTAGTCCTTAATACTTGGCAAACCCTCTCCTCCAAACGACAGCAATGACGGCAATTCGTTGGACAGGGTCTTCTTGAAAGAGCATCGGCATTTCGATGACTAGTGCCCGCTCGATGTTCGGTGTCAAAGTCGTATCCTTGTAATCGTTCGATCCACCTTGCGACCTGGCCTTCAGGATTACGGAATTGTAAAAGCCATTTCAACGCTGCATGGTCCGTCCTCAATAAAAACTTCCGTCCGTACAAGTATTTGTAGAAGTGCTCAACGGACTTCACGACGGCCAATAGTTCTTTTCTGGTCACACAATAATTTCTTTCGGCTTTCGACAAAACCTTACTAAAATAGCCGATGACCTTTTCTTGTCCATCCTGTATCTGAGAAAGTACCCCCCCAATGGCCAAATTACTTGCATCTGTGTCAAGTATGAATTTCCCTTCTGTCCGTGGATAGCTCAATATTGGTGCTGTTGTCAGGGCACGCTTCAGCTGTTGGAAAGCTGTTTCACACTCTCCGCTCCAAACATACTCGCGCCCATCTTCAGTTAACCTTGTCAGAGGTTTCGCTATATTGGCAAACCCAGGAACGAAACGCCTGTAGTAGGTACATAACCCAAGAAAACTACGAACTTGGTGTTTATCTTTCGGTGTTGGCCACTCTTGAACTGCACGAATCTTATCGGGGTCGGCTGCCACTCCATTTTGTGATACGACGTGCCCGAGATATTTCACTTCCTTTCTGAATATGTGGCACTTTTTCGGACTCAATTTCAGATTGTCTCCACGTAGTCTTCGGAACACTTCCTCTAGATTTTTCAAATGTTCGTTGAATGATTTTCCGACTACAATCACATCATCTAGGTATACCAGGCAGGTCTTCCACGACAACCCTCTCAGGATGGTCTCCATTAAACGCTCAAAGGTGGCCGGAGCGTTACATAGACCAAAAGGCATAACCGTAAACTGCCATAGTCCGGAACCAATAGTGAACGCGGTCTTCTCCCGGTCTTCAGGTTCCATTTCAACTTGCCAATAACCACTCTTCAAGTCCAAAGTCGAAAACCATCGTGAACCAGACAGGGTATCTAACGTGTCGTCGATGCGTGGTAAGGGATAGCTGTCTTTCTTGGTCACGTCATTAAGCTGCCGATAGTCCACACAAAATCTCGTTGACCCGTCCTTCTTACTGACCAGGACCACCGGTGATGCCCATGGACTGCTGGATGGCTCGATGACCCCTTGTTCTTCCATATCAGTAATAATCTTTTCGGCTTCTGCTCGCCTTGCTAGAGGTAGACGCCTCGGCTGCTGACGGACAGGCATAGAGTTGCCTGTATTGATTTTATGTTTTACTATATTTGTTCGTCCCTTCTGGCTATCGTCAAGAGCGAAGATATCTTGGTATCGGTGAACCAAACCCTGTACCTCTTTCACTTCCGTTCTGTTAAGGTCTTCGCACGAACTAGTAACCATACCCACTAATTTTCCACCATGGTCTTTGGGCACTGGTTTTGGAACATCAGCCATACACCTGGCTACTCGAAATACTGGCACACACTGTCCCACAAGGGTACTCTTCTTCAATGTCACCGGATCCACATTAACATTCATAATTCTCACCGGTACTCTCTTTCCAACCTTGATCAGCGCTTTTCCCACCAGTATGCCACTATGGATCTTCTTATCACAAACAGGCTCCATCATTCGCACACATCCTACCCGAAGATCTCCATCCAAACCCGCCTCGACAACCATCTCGCTTTGACCCGGCAATATCACATCTTCAGTCAGCAAAACCCTTACAACCGGATCTTCTCGTGGGTGCAACGGAAGTTCTTCGTTACCGACCTTCAAAACACCCTCTTTCAAATCCAACGTAAAACCAAATTTTCTCAGGAGGTCCATTCCCAAGATGAAGTCATCAGTGATATCGGCTACCAGCACCTCATGATCACGTTCTTCACTTCCAATGCCAATCTTCATCTTCACCACTCCGCGTGTTGGTATCACTTCACCTGTTGCTGTACGGAGTTGAGTAGTTGTGGGTAACAACTTAATACTTGATCGTAGAACATCAGGGCGTACGATGGATTTTGTCGCCCCCGTATCAATAAGTAGTGGAACAGTTCGGTTAGCAATCTTCCCATCTACGAACAAACTGCTGGTACTGTTCTTCGATGTTACGGCATGGATGGTGATCTCCGGGGCATCTCTACTCAAGGTCAACGTTCGCCCCCTCTCGTCGACCCCCTTTAGTTTTCCGACGGCTGAACTTGTTTGGGTTTAGGGCAGCGGCGTCGTATGTGCCCTTGTTCACCGCAGTTCCAGCAACGGGGTCCTCGAACTTCTTGAGGATTCTTTTTACGGTTCTCTTCCTTCTGAAGAACTCTCATTAATAATTCTTCTAGGCGATCTTTAGAACCTTCATCTTCTTCCAAAACGGTCCGAACACGTCCGTGACCTCGGGACGCTTGTTTTGCAGCTTCAAATTCTAAGGCGTGAGCAAGCGCATCATCAGTTGTTCTTGGTCGTGCCAGCCTCAATGATTGTTGTGTTTCTCCGTCTCTTAACCCATCAATGAAGGTCTGCACAGCCAGTTGTCCCAGAAATGAATCGGGTGCCGTAGGGTACGCCAATCGGACAACCCGCGCAACATCGGCTTCAAACTCCTGCAGGCTTTCTCCATTCTTCTGGATACGATTCTTCACTTGCGCGTGATACACTTGTTGAAGATGCGCGTCTCCATATCTCATTTCCAATCTAGACACTAACAATTGGTAATCATTTTCCTGTCCTGCTGGGATTGTTTGCAGGACGTTCAACGCGTCTCCACGCAAAGCCACAGTTAAAGAAACGGCCTTTTCCTTGCCTGTCCATCCGTTGGCCCCAGAAGCCGCCTCAAACTGTTTGTAGTAAGTGGACCAAGGTATCTTTCCATCGAACGTGGGTGGTTTTACTTTTATCCCTACGGCAGAATCCTTTTCTTCTTTAACTTGTTTCTTTACTTCATTACACGGCCACTCAGAAGTCGAGGGAAACAGTAGTTGCCTCATTCTATCTTCCAGCATTTCGGTTATATCGTCTTTCTTAGTTGTTGGTGGTAATTGGATTTGGGCTATTTTCTCTTCTACCATCTTTATTACCCTATCTTGTTCTGCCAATCTCCCTTCCAACAGTCCTAACGCACTGGCATTCTCAAAAAATTCTTCGAAAACTTTTTCTTCCAACGCTTTGACATTTTCCAGCAATTCTCCTTTAAGCCTTCTAGAACTTTCTTCGGATTTCCTGGAATTCTCCAGTATTTCTTCCTTTAGCATTCTAACATTTTCTTCGGCCTTTTCTAGTAATTCTGCAAACCGTCTAGAATTCTCTTCGTGTTTTTCCAGTACTTTTTCTTCCAGCGCTTTAGTATTTTCAAGTAATTCTTGTTTAAGCATTCTAGAATTCTCTTCGGACTTTTGCAGTAATTCTTCTTTTAAAATTCTAGAATTCTCTTCGGACTTTCTAGAATTCTCTTCGGACTTTTCCAGTAATTCCTCTTTTAAAATTCTAGAATTCTCTTCGGACTTTCTAGAATTTTCTTCCATTTTACTTAACAACAAACTAGTATCAATTGCGGGTCCAGGTATTTCGAAGCGGTAATTTTCAGGATCTTCCTTCTGTTCTAAAAGCCATTTTCTTAGCCGATTTATCAAAACTTCTTTCTTTCCATTACTATCCAAGTCCCTCTCGTCCAATTCCCGTTTCAAATCTATTACTAAGAGATCCTTTAATAGTTTCATCACCATTTTAATTGTTTGTTGAAATTATGTTTTAACACCAAAAATTTTATTCTCACAGCACTTTAATTAATTATTACGCGATTTTATTTATTTTAAAACACCACACCTGACTCCACTGTTACGTTCTTTCTCGAATAATAACACAAGTGCTGTTTAAATCGTCTATTCACAAACAAATATTTATTTCTATACACTAATGAATACACTATAAATTAACGCTATGATTATAAAACATTAAAAACTATTATTTACAGACTATGAATTTCTAATACAACATTTATATTCACTATTTATTTTGTAATACACAGTTAATGACTTGCTGTTGACTGCCTCTCTTTTATCCGCCATCCGCTTTTATATCTTCATATAAACGCACCAGAAATCACTGGAACCTTCTATGTATTCTTAGAAAATGCTAGAATAAACCACGTCTAATTTACATGCTTGTGCGATACGTCATTTTCTCGAAGGCGGCAGAACACACCACCTGTCGCTCGAAAAGAGGTTCGTTCCTTTTCTCTCCCGTTACAATAATTTATATAATACTAAGTTTATGTGACTTTAATTTATATAATAATTTATTGAAATAAGCTGCTGCATTTAACTTTTTACGAGCTTTTTTAAATGCTACTGTCCATATTTAAATTTTACAAATAATTAAGTTTATAAACAAAATAGATATGACATATTATTGTAGTCATCTTTTTTATAATATCTAGTATTTATAAAAGTAATTAACAACACCGCTATATAACTCCACAAACATTAGTTTTATAATGTGGTAATAGCCAACCTTTTAGAAATTTGTCAATATATACTATAGTAACGGTTACTATAAGTTTTATAAAATCGCAATGGGAATATTTATATCACTTCATTATATTCATATAGAGCTTCGTAAGCTTATAAAGCTCTACTAAACCTGTAGACCTTCTTAAACACGTTATTTAATCAGATGTTTATTGGGCTATCATTTGTTTATTGATAATATGTTTTCTAAGCTGAAATAATGATTTGCAATAGTAGTCCAGTCAAGTTACGGTTTTACCCTGAACAAATCCGTTACTCATGCATTTTTATTGGGCTGTATACAATTAGGAGGAACAATTTTTTTTTTATTGTGCGTAAAAGTTACGCCTAGGACATTTTCACAGTTTTGATATTACTTAACTTGGCTATGATATACATTTTTAAATACGAGCTTTAGTGACGTCAAAAGAAAACTTTTCCGGACTGGCTTGAAGCCAAATTGAAACCTCATCCTACAAAATCAACGACAAAGTTAGTAACAAAACAAGAAGTTGAAAAATCAAACTGCGATAAAAATATAATGCTTACCAATACCAAAATCTCTTCATCAGCTATATTTTCTTCAGCAATGTCCTTGGGGTTTTCGCAGTTAACACTCAAGGAGTGAGCACATATTGCTGAACATTTTAAGCCAGATTTGACGCAACTGCAACTTTTTTTTTACATTCGGATTTGCAGCCGCAACTGATCATATTCAAAATAAACTCGGGTGCTATATAGCCTTCGTTGTTTCTACTAGTACGAATAATTCATTTTTCTACCAACCCCACTGTTCAGGAGAAAAAATGGTACTCAAATCCAACCACTGTGCTACTTGATGGTATGCTCCGAGTGAATGTTGTCTTGCTGCATCACTCATGGGTGGCAAAGAAGCCATGTCAAAATTCTTAATCAATGTCAATTTGCTAATAGCCTTGTGGTAAGTAAAAAATCGCAAGTCGTCCAGTGTTTTATATGATTTCCATTTTGTGCCACCGTATAATAAAGGTTAATTCAGATCGGCGGCGGTAGCGGATCCGCTCCCAAATCGCTTTCCATAGTTTTAAATGGGATGATTCGAAGTAAAACCGGCCGCGGAGAAATCCAGGCAGCGGTGAGCCGCGCGGCGCGGCGGTTTGAGAACGGAACGGTTTGAATCTATCTAGAAGCGATTTTTAGCAAAAAACCGCGCGGTTAGAGAAGGGTAGAATTATGATTTTGACTGAAACAGCATAATTCAGTGCAGTGCATTGAAACTGCAGGTCTTTTTACTTACTTTATTATTAGGTATTTTAAATTTAATTCATTTGAAGAACAGTTAATTCAGTATGTGTCTGATCACAAAGAATTATATGATATGCGATTAGCACTTTATTCAAATCTCGAACTAAAGGAAAATATTTGGAAATGAGTGTGTGGAAAAATTGAAAGTAACACGTAAGTATTTCATTGTAATTCATTTTTTATTATTATATTAACAACGGCACTAAATTTTTAGTGAATACTTAATAAACTATAACTATTTAATCAATTCAATAGTACTTAAACTTTAATATTTATTAAATATTATTAAGCATTTATAAAAAAAGAATGTAATGAATTCAGATACTTGTTATATAGGGTGTCACATTTTTTATGGGTTTAATAAATGAATGAAAAACTGTATATAAGTACATATATACTGCATTAATGTCCTTTTTAAATATGAGATTTTGTATTAAGGAAATAGGCCAATTGTATTTTAGTTATACAATATATATTCCAACTGCCAATATTTTGCAGAGTTTTTTCTGCATTTTTAGGGCTCTATAACATATTTATTATTCGATATGAACTGCAACTGAATATTTTTAGTATCTGCTATATTCTTTATTATACTTTAAAAAACCGCATGCCTGTGAATGCCTGCACTTCTAAACCGCCTCCGTCCAACTACCGCGTGCAGTATGAATGCTCCAAAGCGGAAACCGCTCAGAAACCGCTTCGCTTCCGCTCCGTCTCCGCTCCGCTACCGCCGGTCTGAATCAACCTTAATGCAGTAACGAGGTTCTCCCCAGCTTTATCTGCGACATCCCCATCAGACGATGTGATTAGGAATTCGTCAAGCATTGCTGGTACTTCTTGGCAATTTTTAATTAAATTGAATGCTTTTTTCTTTCCCTGCCTAAACAAAGCTGATGCGGTGTCGCATCCTATGATGGCATGTAGAGGAAGAAAGTAATTTTTAAAATGTCCCATGCTTTCTGATTAGCCCCTTCTGTGAACTTTTTGGAGTGTAAAATAAAATACTCTTATCATTAGCCCGGACTTCCAACATTATTAAAAGATCGGTATCTTCACCTACGACTACGAAAGCGACGTTCTTGTCGCTGTACCTTATAGCCGTGTCTATTAATGTGTCAGCGTCGCCAGGCCCTTCAATGACATTTTTGTTGTTACGTTTTAGATATGACGCTAGCACCTTAACAAACCGACATTTGTTTTGTCTGTTTGCCAGGAAGTATGCCTGAGGACATGACTACATTGTATGTAGTCTCTGAAAAATTAATTGCTGGACTAATTTTGCCTTTTGCTCTTCGGACTTGCTCCTAATTTTTTGTATTTTGGGCACACTTTTTGTGCCTGGGAAGTGTTTCTGCAAAAAATTTCAAATATGTTTTATACAACTCTTAGAACTGAACCTTTCGAGGCCATACTATTTTATGTAGAACATATCCTCTATCTATTACATGATGGACTGGGAGCAATGTTGGCATTCAAGACTTCCTGGAGGGATGATTTGGTTCCCTTTCGTGAAAGTCCATTGTCAAATAACGAGGGTTGATAATTATTGTGCAGCTCAAACTTGAAGCATTCTTTTAATTGGTCTTCTGATTTGACTGCACAAACTACTCTGTTAAATAGGGCCTCAAGTAAGCTGGTGAGTCACGCCATCTTGAGTTTATGTATAATTACTCATCACCTCGTTGACTTAACCCAAACAATCATTATATTTTATGAAAGCTAATAAGACAAGGCACAACTTTTATTCAAACAAAAATTTGATTTAATCATTATTTTCTTGAATTTGACTTGTTGAAAGTAATTTTTAGTAACAAATTTGAATAATCTTCATATTTTCAAAAATAAGTAAAAAACTATTCGAAATATCCCAAAAATGATTATTGGACCAAGTTAAAGGCGATAAAATTTGCGATAAAACTAAAAAAGAATGAGCTTTCTACGATAAGCGGCTGGCAAGTTACGCGTCTTTAAAAAATGACCAGTTTTTACTATAGTAATAGTAGAGTGCAATTTGGATCAAATTATGACTTTTGTGGGACTTCAAGGTAAAAATTTATAAATTACATAGAATTGTAGCTTTGGTTCTATAGATTCTAAAACTGCAACTTGTCAACAAATTCTATGCTGCAAAAGGGCAATATTTAGAAATTTCGAGTTAAGTATGTAGATGGAAAGTAGAAGATATAAGCTAACTCTGTAATAAAAAATTATGTACATTTTTGTACAGATTCTTATTGATTTTAAAGTCTTAATAAGAGTTTCCGGTTGGAAATTCACGTAAATCCCATAAGCGAAAATTGAGAAGGTTTCACATTTATGCAAATTTCTCGTTTCAAGCACTGCACAAATCTAATTAAATTCTACTAGTTTTTGCTTTACACCGTTTTACCTCGGGAAAGGCAGCATTCAACAAAAAAATGTATTCGTGTGAACTTGTAACCACGTTTTTCGCAATTACGGTGGTTATGATTGATTTATGAATTTTAAAGAAATATTAACCAAGATGTGTAATAAAATGTAAGACATCATTCCCACCGTGATGTGCCAGCAGCCGTAGGTGCATCTTGCTGAATCATACCGCGCCTGCCCCGCATAAGATAATTTGGAAGATTATCTGATAGCTGTCTTTTTTAATAGTGATCCCTTTTTATTTGCAATCTGTACAGATACATTAAGCAAATTTTGTGGTAATCAATAGATAATAGCATGTAGAAGAAGGCTCAGTAGCATTCTTCTT
The DNA here is from genome assembly GCA_929113105.1 of Agrypnus murinus. Classification (NCBI taxonomy): domain Eukaryota; kingdom Metazoa; phylum Arthropoda; class Insecta; order Coleoptera; family Elateridae; genus Agrypnus; species Agrypnus murinus. The sequence continues at coordinate 114,471,050 of OV816026.1, read as the reverse complement.
TATATCTTAGCAGAGCTAGGTTTGTCTTAGGGACAAATCTTACAAACTAATCTACAACTAGAACTTATAGGCCAGTAAAATAGAATCCGTTGGTGGAAATAAATGTTGGAAAGCGGGAGATCGTTACGATCGCTTCGTTTGAGGTCAAATATAAGTATCCTAGGTTTGCACGGTCCCTCGACTCGAGCTTACCTGAGGACATCAAAAGAACCACGAAATCTTCGGACCTTTTTTAGTTTTTCGATTATAACGCCAAAGCGGTGCTTTCCAACGAAAACTTTACTATTACAAGAATTAAAGAGCATTAAATTCTGCGTGGGATGAGTATCCAACACTTTAAATTCGGTCCAGTGGTTTGGTCGAAATCGACGGTCGAGAAACGACAATTTTACAAATTTTCGATTTTCCGTCAGATCGGACGCCCAGAGGCTTTCCGTATAAAAAAACCAGTTGGACTCATTCTGATTGTTAATATAAGTCGAGAAATACCTAAGCTTTGATATTATAGAGGTTGCCGGATTAACTTAATGGCCATTTTTCTGTCATCCCCCATCATAGCAATTAGGATCAATCCATATGAAGTAGTGCAGTACTAGTCGCTCGATCATTTCGAAAAAAGATAATTTCTTGTGTGTTATCACCCCTAAGTATTGGTAGATCAAAACCACTGTCATTTTATTTTTATTCCAGTTGATTTGAAATATGGCAGCCATATTTGTTTCGTGGTGCACGACGTTGCTTGCAGTTTTTCGATGTAAACGTAACTTTTGATATCTCGAGAACGGTTGATCCTAGAGACCTGTGGAAAAAATTATTGTATTGCTCACATGTCGGCCTACATTTTTCAATCTAAACATAATTTTTGTAGGGCGCTTTTGCAGGACGCTTACTTATGGGTGTGATTTAATCCCGAAGATTAAAGTTTTTATAAAATTTCCGCTTTTTTCATATATTTCATATAGGGGCATATTTCATATATCCAGATAAAAATGAAGTCTTAGGGCGGATTTTCTATTTAAACGGTTAGAGGCAGTTTATGTATAAAATATTTTAAATCTGAAATTTTACTATTTTGGTATTTATGGGCTTTGAAGTTCTCGTTACGATCAAATAAAATAAAAATAAAATGACAGTGGTTTTGAACTACCAATACTTAGGGGTGATAACACACAAAAAATTATCTTTTTTCGAAATGATCGAGTGACCAGTACTGCACTACTTCATATGAATTGATTCTAATTGCTATGATGGGAAATGACAACAAAATGGCCATTAAATTAATCCGGCAACCTCTAGAATATCAAAGCTTAGGTATTTCTCGACTTATATTAACAATTAGAATGAGTCCAACGGGTTTTATTATACGGAAAGCCTTTGGGCGTCCGGTCTGACGGAAAATCGAAAATTTGTAAAATTGTCGTTTCTCGGCCGTCGATGTCGACCATACCACTGGACCGAATTTAAAGTGTTGGATACTCATCCGATGGAGAATTTAATGCTCTTTAATTCTTGTAATAGTGACGTTTTCGTTGGAAAACGCCGCTTTGGAGTTATAAGCAAAAAACTAAAAAAGGTCCGAAGATTTCGTGGTTCTTTTCATGCCCTCAGGTAAGCTCGAGTCAAGGGACCGTGCAAACTTAGGATACTTATATTTGACCTCAAACAAAGAGATCGAAACGATCTCCCGCTTTCCAACATTTATTTCCACCAACGGTCCAAAACAGGTCTAATTTTACTGGCCTATTAATACTACAGTACATACACATTCAAAATCTCGTTAATAAGACATGTGGCGCACGTCTGTTTAACCGCATAAAATTGAACGGGTGATTTGTCAGATTCACAGGTAGTTCATTAGGATGAGCACTAAGTCGATTATTGTACTGGACACTATAACGAAGGATTTCTTCTTTGACCGTAGGTATCTTAAGGTCTCGTCTAATGACGGCATTAGGAACATACCAAGGAGCATTGGTTACCATGCGTAGAACTTTTGATTGATAACGTTCCAGAATTTCTATGTTCGAGTTGGAAGCAGTTCCCCATAATTGGAGCCCGTACGTCCAGATTGGTTTAAGTATTGCTTTGTACAGTAAGAGTTTGTTATTCATGCTGAGTTTAGATTTCAGTCCCATTAGCCAGTACATCTTCGAGAGCGTCGTTCCAAGTTGTTTTCGCTTGGGAAAAATGTGTTTGCGCCAGGTTAGTCTTCTGTCGATATGCATACCTAGGTACTTAACTTCTTCTTGCTGTGGTAATGGGCTATTGTTTAGATGGACCTGGGGGCAGCTTTCTCTTCGTGTGGTGAAGGTTGTGTGAACGGACTTAGCTTCGTTCGCTTTTATTCTGCATTTTCTTAACCATTTCTCAATAGATGTTAGATTGGCCTGAAGTTTCTGTGACGCAATGACAGGATCATCATCTGACGCTAAGACTGCTGTGTCGTCGGCGAAGGTGGCTGTAAGGACGTTCGGAGCGGTGGGCAGATCGATGGTATATATCAAATACAATAGTGGTCCAAGTACACTGCCTTGGGGCACCCCCGTTTCTATTGGATAGAGCTCAGAGTATTCAGATTCGACTTTAACCTGGAAGTGTCTATTTTGGATGTAGGATTTTAGGATTAGGAAATAATTCAGTGGGAGGAGATTTCGTAACTTGTGCAACAGACCAGTGAACCATACCTTGTCAAAGGCCTGGGTAATGTCCAGAAAAGCTGCGGAGCAGTACTGTTTAGTTTCAAAAGTAACGTTGATTTTGTCCACTACTCTATGGATTTGTTCCACTGTAGAGTGCATTTGGCGGAAGCCAAACTGGTGGCTGGGTATTGTCTCGTTGTTTTCGAAGATTGGAAGTAGTCTTCTAAGGATAAGTTTTTCAAGTACTTTAGCTATGATGGGTAAAAGACTGATAGGTCTATAAGATTTTAATTCTGCAGGAGCCTTTCCTGGTTTTTGGATTAGAATCATCTGTGCCACTTTCCATTGCAGTGGACAATAACCTGTGAGTAATATAGAATTAAACAGATGAGTAAGGTACCTCATCGCAACGTCGGGCAATTGTTTTAAAATTGGGGCAGTAATCAAGTCATGACCTGGAGCTTTTTTGGGGTTAAGAGAGGTTATGATTTCTCGGATATCCATGGTCTTGAAGCGTTTTATTGGTGGTTCGGGGTATTTCTAATGACTGATGGATGTCGTTTTCCTCCTCCGGATCGTTTTCAGAGGGATGAGGCTGAAACACATTTATTAAGTGTTCGGCGAATGCGCGGGCTTTTTCGATATTGCTACGTGCCCAAGTACCTTGCAGAGTCCTAATCGGAGAGGAGGCTTTTTTACATTGTTTGGTCCTCTTAATTACTTTCCAGAGGGAGTATTCTGTAGCTTCAGTGGGGGTGAGACCTTTGAGAAATGTTTCAATACACTCATTTTTATTTTCAGTAAGTAGCTCAGTTAGTTCCCTTGTAGCAGCATTGAATAGGCGTTTGTTCTCTAGTGTTCTAGATCGTTGCCACTGCTTTCTTAGCCTGCGTTTTTCTACAATTTCCCGTTTGATTAGAATTGGACTGTCCCAGCTAATTGGTTGAGTGGTTGGTTCAGGTGTGGAAGATAGCTGTTAACGTGATCTTTAGTAGTTTCAATCTATGTGTTTACGGTAAATTTGGTTGTTTTTTACTTTCCTTGTTCTGTATTTTCCCTGCTTGTTTTTGTTAAACTTATGTGTAAATTTTAGTGACAAAATCATTTTGGGAGAACAGTTTTATGACAGTCTTATACTAATCTGAATGTAAATTTGTAACTTTACCTCTAATTATGTAGACATATTATTTTGTTGGTTATACAATATACGTTTGTTACGAATAATTGCAAGCAGAAAACAAAAGAATTATTAGTAAATGAGACAAATAAATATGTACATTTGTAGATTTTTACATGTGGGGAAGGCGCGGTATGATTCAGCAAGATGGCACATGCCAGCAAGAAGGCTGGTGGCACATCACGGTGGGAATGATGTCTTACATTTTATTACACATCTTGGTTAATATTTCTTTAAAATTCATAAATCAAGGACCATCGTAATTGCGAAAAACGTTGTTACAATTTTTCACAAATACATTTTTTTGTTAAATGCTACTTTTACCGAGATAAAACGGTGGAAAGCAAAAACTAGTCAAATTTAATTAGATTTGTGCAGTGCTTGAAACGATAAATTTGAATAAATGTGAAACCTTCTCAATTTTCGCTTATGGAACATACGTGCATTTCCAACCAGAAGCTCTTATTTAGACTTTAAAATCAATAAGAATTTGTACAAAAATGTACATAATATTTTGGGATTTTATACAACAAATTACGCTCTATACAGCCCAATCAAAATGCGCGAGTAACTAATTTGTTCAGGATAGCCCATGTAATTTGTCATAACTTCACTGGACTATAGATCGGTTTTAATCAGCTTCAGTGGCGTGCGGTGAGAATTTAGGCTAGGGAAGCAACCACGATCTTAATTATTATACACCTAGGTACAGGCGCGGATTAACGGGGAGGGAATAATCCCCCCCCCCAATGTAGAAATAAGTTTACATAGAATAGAAACAAATAATGTTTGTTTAATTATTATTTATTAAAACAATTATTTTTCCAAAGATTTCCCCCTCAAAATACTTCTCCGGATCCGCCCCTGCTAGGTACAATAAAAAACAGTGTTATAATTATTAAGCTTAAAAGTTTTTCAAATAAGCACTTTTACACTTTATACTTATGGAATTGGTTGACTATCATTCTTTATTAAAAAAAACTACTACTACGTATCAATTTTCCGGTCTTTCTTAGCAAAATACTGGTACAGGTTTTAATCTTTGTTGTTAAATTTGAAAGATCCGGTTTTGATCTGCCTTTCTTAATAATTTGTAATTTCTCTCCAAAACTGTATGCGAAAAATTCCTTATTAATACTTTACAAACTGAACAAAAAATCGTCCCGATTCGGCTATATCGAAGGTACTCGAACCTTTCACCGAAGCAGTTGAATTTGCAGTCGTGACGATAATGCAATTTTAAATTTTCATACAGGCAAACTAAATAGAACTATTTGTCTTTAAAAAAATCCAACTTATAAATTAAAATAATAAAATGCGACAAAATACAGTCTCATTCGCAGATTTACATTACTTAAGTAACACTAAATCGAACAAATAACCAAATTATAATAAATAAACATTTGGGAACGAAGCACAATAAAAATAACGACCAAACAATGTTAACCAGCCAAACAGCATCCGTCTACTATAACACCCCACGCTCGCTGATTCACGCCAAGGCTAATAGCTAATAGCTTACAAATGTAAGCAGTGCTTATATGAAGTGTATGTATCACATTTGAATCGGTATTACCTTTCCGTGCAAGTTTAATGAGCCTAATTTAAAATAGTACTCTAAATAATTATACTTTTTGCTGTACAAAGTTGATATTGAGCTTTAGTTTGATAAATATTTCAATTTAAATAAACGATAACCATAATTTTACAAAAGTATTTTTGTTAGCATTGTTTTTATTTTTAATAAATTCTCAAGACAAGCATTGCTTCCATGGACCGCACGCCACTGATCAGCTTGCATTTTATTAAAAACAAATCATTAAAGGAGTTTTTAAGACTCGTTTAATTACCTTTGCTAGAAGTTAAATGAAAGTAGAATTTGGCGTTAAATAACTTTGAACTATTCCGATCATTATGATTACTAGGAGTAATTAGAAGCTTTAATTACTTTTCCTTATTTAGAGGGTTAAATTTATACATTTAAATTTAGAAATCGATAATTATACGTTTAGATTTATTATTAACTAAACTACTGTGACCTATTAACACTCTCTTGATATTACTTCTCGATGAAGGCAAGTGCTTCTATTATTCAAAGTTTCGAATAGTCGAGCCAATATAGTATTGCTTTGCATATTTTATAGCGACAAAGTGTATACATAATATCAACCTTCACGCTTTCACCTCTAATTTCGTCAGCAAGAACAAGAGAAATGTAATTTTAGGAAAAATAATTTAAAATCGTATTGAATAAGTAATGCCGTGCTTTCGTAAACTGGTGAAATGCTTTGTGGGGAAGGCCCACTGGAGAAATCATGAAAATTATATTAAACGCTTATGTCGAATTGTTTGTTATGCCGCCACACATGCAACGCAGAGTAAGCAAATTATATTAAACAGCAGAATTATAACTAATGCCTAGGGAAAATTATACAAATAGAACCTTAAGATATACGCAGTTATGGAAATTTCAATGAATAATTTACGTACGGTAAATATCCCATTTTAATACTGATAATAGAGAATAACTAAATACATCAACATTACAACTGATATAACCGTTCAAATAGAAAATACTCATTTCTGCATGAAAATATAATCGCCGTGAGATTGCAAGGGTAAACACTTAAATGCAAAAATCAACTTAGGGTAGAAAAGGCATGCCCTCGGGCAGTGAGGTGCGTGTAAGGGTGCGCGGTGGTTCGACTCAGGATTTACCGGAATCCCGGAGTCAGTGCAGTGGAGACGAGGGCCGGCGTTGGCCCATTCACAGTGGCGCGGTACGGTCTCGCTCGCCTCGTGGCCGCGCGCCACGCCATCTGGCGACTCCGGAGAACCGGATCTCAACCCTGTGAAAACCACACGGATACGGATTCGTATGTACCTCATCGCACATCTGCACGCTTCTTTCTTCATGCTGATGCCCTTGCTTGGTCTTCACACTGTGCTCTACTCTTTCAGCTATCTCATTGAATTACCGGGGATACGCACGCCCGATTTTCTCTTTTAGTGACTTCTAATTCGATTTTTCTTCTTAGGATTAATTCATTGTAAAATTAGTGACGCTGAAGTTTACTATTCATTGCACTCGCCGTAGAATAATAACCTTTTTAGATATAATCTTGGATGGTGATGTGATGCTTATAATTAGAAGAATATTGGATGAAATTACTTTTTGTGCACGCTTCATTTTCTTTGGAATTTTTATTCCATTTCATCTTGATTCCGTTATTGTAGTACGTCCGCTTTAAAAAGTATTTATAAGGTATCAATAAAGGCTTTTCAATTTCAAGTGAATATTTTCTAAATCTAATGTTACACAAAACATTTATATTGATTCGCTGAATAATCATTCAGAGCTGGTGAAAAGGTGTGGCGAACAATAATTAAATTTGACAAAGAAACCGTCCGAAAATATTTTCTCATTCATTTAACTGTCATATATACGTTTTAAATATATCTACGCATTTATCCATTCATTAATTTTTATTGTGCTTGTAAATATTGTTCATGACCATCTGTAAATATTTTCATGTAAACCATTAAAATAAATTAGTTCAATAAAGATTATTGAGTTAAATTGTGATTGTCTAATTTTATGTTAAGAAATTATAAATTACTTATCTAATCTAAAATTAACCCTTCCGTGCATCAAACAATATTGGTTGATAGACTGGTATATTTTCTACATTTAATAATTTACGTCGTGTCGCAAGCTTAACGATTCTTCATACAAATCGGGTAGAAAAGCTCAAAAAGTTCAAATTTCTAAAAGTTTCAAATAGCTGTTCCAGGTTTCACTTCTTCGTTAAACCGATCATTCGCTATCATCCCCGTTGTTGTCCGGGTTGATTTGCGCGACTGATGAGCCGTAGATGACGCAAGTTTACATTTACATTAAATAAGTTGTGCCTTGTGATTATTTGTAATTAATCGATTTCTTTAAATTGTGTTTATCAAAACGAAATGAATGTTATTGACGTCATAATGTCTACCAAAATCAATTATTGATTTAATTAGATTTGTTATTGCGAAATAATAGAAAAGATACTTAAAGCAATTTCAAAAAAAAATTTTTAACATATCCTTTTTGTAAAAATCAGAACTATATAAAGAAAAGATAACTGTAATAGGTATATCATGTTATTTATTAATTTAATTCCTAAATTTTATTATAATGGAGATACATAAAAATATCTTCTATAACCTTGAGATACCCACGTTTTTTGCTTTCACTTTGTTAATATATTAGTTATTATAATTTACAAACATTTCATTTCTGTAGAAAGTCTTTTAATTTTTCTTAATCGCATAAGTATTTCTTGGCTATTTTAGAATACTTCTAATTAAATAAATATATTCATTAGGAAAGTAATAATGTTTATTTCACTAAATAATACACACTAAATTGTTTGTTTTATTTACTGCAATAAATTACAGCAAATGTAAACCGTGCGTCATTTCATTGCGCTCCATCAACCCGGATGACAACAGAGATAACAGCCCTGATAATAGTGAGTGATGGATTTTAGCTTAAAAATTGCTATAATTGCTTGTACTGCAACAATGAACTTGAAGGAGATCTTTTAATGTTACATTTTGTTTATTAAATAAGCTACCTAGATCGTGCTCGTACTTAATTGAATAATTATTTACTATTGGGGAATTATCCTACTACCAATCTCAAATCAATGTGTTAATTTAGAAGTTTCAATGGGAACATGAACAAATGTCCATTAAATGATTCAATATAGTGTCGATTAAGCGATAAAATAATTACTATTTAGTTCAAACCAGGCTACGCAGTACTTTCAAAAGGAATTGTTTTGAATAAAGTGAAAATTCTCAACATATAAATAAAAACTATTACGCCATTATGTCTAAGTTGTAATATACAAAGTGATACATTAACAACACTTAAAAAAGTACAAGTAATTGTAAAAACAGGCTCCTGTTGGTTTTTAGGGTATTACTTTATAGTTTTTGTGACTAAGATCACAACTCTATTTGGGTAGTAACATCTTCAGCTCATTATAAACTAATTATAATAATGATTACAGTAAAACTATTACACACTGAACCGTTAACTAATACCTACCTAAAAATAAATTTTAAAAACCGAGTAGTGATAAGTTAGATTGTAGTAATATAAAGGGAATATATAAATTAGATGATTAGACAGACCCACAAAATAAAAACAAAGTCTTGTAGTTGAAAGGTGAGGTACCATACCATATCCTTTTTGGTTTGCTGAAAACGAAACCGAGGTCAGAATTGACCCATCACCCAAAGATTTTGCTTAAATGTATTTTTATAAATTTTAAAGGTTATGTCGAAATCCTTGGGTGATGTGGCAATTCTGATTCGTTTTCAGCACACCAAAAAGGATACGGTATGGTACCTCACCTTTTAACCACAAAACTTTTTCTTTCTTTTGTGGGCCTGTCACAAACCTACAAAAAACAAAAAAGTTTTGTAGTTGAAAGGTGCGGTACCATACCGTATGTTTCTTGGTGTGCTAAAAACAAATCCGAAGTCAGAATTGACCCAGCAACCAAAGATTTTTTTTTTAGATGTATTTTTATAAATTTTTGACGTGCTTTTTGAAGTATTTTTGAGGTTATGTTGAAATCCTTGGGTGATGTGTCAATTCTGACCCCGGATTCGTTTTCAGCACACCAAAAAGGATACGGTATGCGAATCCGTAGTCAGAATTGACCCATCACCCAAGGACTTTGTTTAAATGTATTTTTATAAATTTTTTTTGAGGTTATGTCGAAATCCTTGGGTGATGTGTCAATTCTGACCCCGGATTCGTTTTCAGCACACCAAAAAGGATAACGGTATGGTACCTCACCTTTTAACCACAAAACTTTTTGTTTCTTTTGTGGGCCTGTCACAAACCTACAAAAAACAAAAAGGTTTTGTAGTTGAAAGGTGCGGTGTGTGCTGAAAACGAATCCGAAGTCAGGATTGACCCAGCATCCAAGAATTTTTTTAGATGTATTTTTATAAATTTTTGATATGTTTTTTGAAGTATTTTTGAGGTTATGTCAAAATCCTTGGGTGAATTCTAACTCCGGGTCCGTTTTTAGCACACCAAAAAGCATACGGTATGCTACCTCACCTTTCGACTGCAAGATTTTTTTTTATTTTGTGGGCCTGTGTTATTAGAGGTTATTATATTTGTAAAACAGACTAAAAAATCTTCTCACCACGAAAAAAAACAAGGTACGATTTTCTATGCTCAAATCGTCATGGTTAAAACAATTCTTGGAGTCCATCTCTAAAAATAGAAGACTTGTATCCTGCAAGATATTACAGTTACAAAAAATAATAATGTTGGAACTGTACTAATTATATAATAGTCTCATCAATTTCAATAATTAATTCAATTAATTAATCACTTCACTACTTAAGTGCTTTATGAAAGAAACACAATTTTGGTGTGTTCTGCAATATTTCATTCCTAAATATAATTAAAAACAATAGAGATTTTATTAAGTTTAGCAAAACATAAACAAAGATCTTTCTTTGTTTTGGTTAAATAAGTGAGGTTATGCTTTCATTTATAATATTTTTCTGGTGTGTCAACACAGTTGGTTTAAATGACTCGTTTAATTCAAAATGCGCTAAATTATTTTGGATTATAAATATAGAACCCAATTTATGGATTCAAGAATAATTTTTTTAAATTTTTCTCCGTGGATAATATCATTAACTCACGTGTGCCGTATAACGTTTTATCCAACACCTCTTTATTTAAGCTGAAATATTGAATTTCCAATGTATAGTTTAATCTCTAGTTTTTGAAGGTAATAAATTTGACACTCTTGCCCGTTTACTAGATTTTAATAATATTATGTAATACAAGCTCGTGATTGGTAGCTACCTATAGCAGTCAATCACCATTCTACAGGAGTTTTTCAGAAATAACCTACACTGCTAGGAGCAACGTTATATTGTAAGAAAATAGTAAACAATCACTTTCTGTATTTGAAATTACCATAGTAAACAAAAATGGATAAAATAATAAAACAATTATGAAGAAATTAATAAAGTACATAAAGAAACATATACAATCATTAAAACTTATTGCATTTGAGAATGAAGTTAAGGCTTTTTGAATTTTAAAAATGAATCAAATGAAGAATATAAACCGTGGTGCAGAGTTATGAATTTGATTATTTATGAGATACTTACTGAAAATTCTCACCAACATTTCATTACCAGGATAAATGTCGACAATTTAAAAATATATGGGACAATAAAGGGTGTTACTGAAAGCTATGGCACATAAGAGTCACTTTTATTAAAAGTCACCGGCTAGTACGATTCAAAACTCTTTAAATAATTTGACAAAATTGGCTCCGTTATCAGTGATGGTTGTGACAACCTTTTTGTTGCCTTAGTAGAAAGACCTATTGATTTTATTCAAAAGTTTGCAAATAAGATGAAAGAAGTGAGCAGTGATAGATTGAAAGATACTAGTGTTTAATAGGTACTAAAAATGGCCTGTTGGCGTTTTTTGAATTTGGGTTTAAGTAGATTGGAATTTCAACATGTTATCCCAAATTTTTAAAGTATAATATATCAGATAATAATTCGAAAAGCCATGAAATATTAGACCGTTTTATTTAAAAAAAAACTGTTAATCGCGCCACACTTTTTAGACATGCTAAATTGATTTATTTTTTTGTTAATATATTAACAGAAGAATAAGAATCGGAAAAATCTTTCATTTTTGGTAATTTAAACTTTTTTATTGCAAAAGGATCAATAATAACAGAGATTTCCACTACCTAAAATAGATTTTAAACAGTACACTTGTGTCACATTATTAAGTAGTAATGTTCATGTTCATATCCAGGCGCATGCAGAACCACCGGGATACCGGGAGTCTCCCGGTGGGCCTTTATAAAGTTGCCTCGAAGGGCCCTTCGACAGGGTTGAATTTAGATTATTAACAATTAAATTATATTTAAGTAGAAACAATATACCTCGCCGCTGTTCAACTCAGCCACACCTGACCAACAGCGACGATTTAATCTAATCTTCGTCCCCGTTTTTAGCCTTACGAGCCATTCAAGAACTTGCTAATTTAGAAGAATCAAAGTATCCTAATGTTGCGGATACGTTGCGTAATCATATTTATTTTGATAACGTAATTTCGGGATATGATTTTGTAGGTTCTGTCCAGAAGCTTCAATTGGAGTTAATACAGGTTCTGCGATATGGTGGATTCGAGTTGCCCAAGTGGGCTAGTAACTGTCTGGAACTTCTTGCGGCTGTACCATCGGCTGATGTCCAAATGCCAGTTTAATTCGACAAAGAAAAACCTATCTTTATTAAGGTGTTAGATCCTCATTGGGACCCTATGGCCGACATGTTTTTCTACTTGTGTCACAAAAAGAAATATCTAATCGAAAGTAGCGAGAATTTAGGATCCTTTAAGATTTTTAAACCCAGTGGTTCTCTTTGCGAAAAGGTTGATGTAGCAATTATGGTTGGCGAAAATAGATTGGGATTACCCTGTTCCTGAGGCAGTGATTAATAACTGTAATTTGTTCAAGTTGGAACTTCCTAAACTTTCAAATTTAAAATTGTCTAGATTTATTATAGACCAGTAAAATTAGGTTCAAAACAAAGACAGGTTTTCAAAAACGGGCAAAGTTCTAGAAACTGTTTTAATCACTCAAGCGGGTCTCTGATATGAATAAATGAGAGTGGAGCTTGACTCGCGATGCTAAAAAAAACTTTTCCGGTTTTTCTCGAATTCTTCTGAAATAAAGCGTTTAATCGAAAAGTTCATTCTCACCAAAAATGTAGAGCATAAAATTCTGCGTCGATTGAGTACCAATACTAACTTGCCTGGCATATTGATTTAGACTCGGCCGTCAAAAAAGAACTTCATACATTCTTGGATGCGTCTGAAATTGGTTACAGTGCTGTAGCGTATTTAAGGGTTCAATATTCTGACGGCTCTATCAGAGTTGTCTTGATGTGCGGGAAAATTAGAGTTGTACCTCTCAAAATCATCTCCATTGCACGTTTGGAATTGTGTGGTTCTGTATTGGCAACAGAATTGGTGAAAAGTCATTGACGCTTTGAACCAGCAGAACACATTTATCGATACGATTGCTTGGAAGACTCCCAGACTCCAAGACATTTGTGGCTAATCGAGTAGCTTTCATTCGTCATGGCATTACGTTCCGTCAGTAGAGAATCTGGCTGATAGTGCCTTACGCAGACTTTTTCCCTCGTGATTGCTAAATCATAGTTCGTGGTGAATGGACTGGTGGCCACAGCAACCTTCATTTTCTGAAAGTTTTTTCTGCAAGAGGAACGTAGAATTATTCTGACAGTTACTAATGAATCCCATATAGATGACCTAATAATTTATTTAAATAAATAATCTTTAAAAAATTAACCGAAGTGGAGTGGTGGGCCCTCTAAGAGGATATTTTCCCGTGTCCTAGAATTGACCCAGCACGCTCCTGTACATATCTTTTACAAGCCCTGAAAATGCAGAAAATAATTCTGCAAATAATTAACCAAAGAAGAAATCAATTACTGTTGTACAGATTTTTTCCATTATTTATTAATTAGGTTTCGAGTGTACTGAAAGTACTAAACCTGAAACTTGATAGCTTTTTAAATAAACATATTATTAATAATAATAATAGTTAACTAACTTACATTTTATTTTTGTATTTGCAGTTTCCGTATATATGCAATTTAAGATTGAGGGTGCGTAAGAAATGAATCTTTTCAATGAAAAAAAGCTCTTATTTTCTAGAATAAATTTAAATAAATAAAAATATTTTTTTACATTCCAGTAAAGCCATGAATTAAAACTACCATTCCAGATAATGCTGAATGCGCTCATTGCTGAATTTATAAAGAGAAATTTTCATAAAAAGCTTTTTCCAACCGTTGCCGTTTTTCCAACACCAACAAAGAAAAAAAAATGTAATTTAGCTACTTATTTTACAACATCAAGTTAACGCAATTTTTTAAAAGCTGAAATTAAAGCGGAATTTAATTTTGTCTCAGCATTTTTGTCGCGCTGTTCCGTGTACCTCTATAGAAATTTAAATACCAAAAATATTGACGGAACCAATTGAAAACTCACTTTTAGGTAAAACACTACTGATTAAAACAATTACTATTGTTATCACTATATGGTGTCAATTATCTTACCAATATTATTGAAGACCTATTTATTGCATATAGAAGAAACAACTATTGTGATTTATATTATAAATTCAACAAACTAAAGCTCTATAATTAATATACCTTTAACAGATCCTTTTCTGCTTAGAAAACCATGTAGATTAGTAAAGTTTAGAATAACGATGCCTTGTGCACTAACACAGGTCTAATAACAATTAATTAGCTGCAACTTCCTGCCTTAATTCATAATTAACCAATCCTGTAGGGTTGGCTAATCTGTTTACAGCACAATATGAGGAAAGCGTTAACACCTAAATCTTATTAAAACTTTTATAAACCAGAGAGAATGTAACATTGAATAATTTAATATGTGAACGATTAAGGCAGACGCATGTTACTAACCCTTTTCTTGTAATCTTCATCATTATTCTTTATTAATACGTTGGCAATTGCTATATTTAATTTTTAATTGTCACTTTCTTTTATAATTTAGTAGAAAGCAAGTCGATAAAAATACTGGTTTTAGCAGTAAAAATGAACAAGGTTCAATATTTAACTTTCAACGCGGATTAAAAAGTGAAAGTAAAAAAAATGTATTATTTAAAACGCTAGTGTAATCTCTAATTCTAATTTACTGAAATCACTCAAATATTTATTTTTTGCCCTTTTATGTTTTGCCGGAAGTTTTGCTTAATATAAATCATCCCTTGGGTGTTAATCTCTTCTTCGTAATTTTCATTCCTTCAGCTAGTTTATAATTTGTTCATTCATGATTTCAGTGGGCAGATTTTTATTCTTTTAAATGATGTTATTCTTTTACACTCAATTTTACATTTTTATTTTACAATTTTACATTTTCAATTTTACACAAAATTGAAATTATATACAAGATCGCGTAAGTGCCCGAGAAAAGTCTTAGTTTACAAAGCTCTAGAAATTAAAATAAAAAATAATAGCCGCCATTTAAATCTTTTAGAATTTTAGATATTATGTCTTATGTAAGATGAGTGTAAACGCTTCAACTCAATACCCTTTGGTACTATAAAAACTAAATCAATATAATATTATAAATATAAGATGCAGACAGAATGCACTCATTTATAGGCTGACATTTTCTAAAATTGATTGGATGCATTAGCTGCACTAGGTTCCTTAGCTGGTGGAGCAGCTAGTGCGTTACGTAGTTTTGCAAAAAAGAATCAAGCCACAAATTTCAATATCTGAGAAATGGAGGGTCAAAGTTATCATTTTATTACTATTTAGTCCGATAGATACTAATGGATTTTATAAAAAAGATGAAATGAATTAGAAAAAGGAAAGTTAACTGTTGTTTCATCTAAAGTAATCAGAAATGCTGTAGATTGGTATTAGATTAATAAATAATAAATAAATAATAATCCTACTACCCGTTACCTGACGAACCAGGCCTCAGAAACTATGACCGACTTAGTAGATGGTTTAGCACAATTCCCACATTGGTGTTACAACTAAGGAAAACTGTAAAAAACCTTAATCAGGTCTGCCGGTACCGGGAGTCGATCCGGGCCGCTTGGTTTATGATGAAGATTGTGTTTGAACTACATGATTTGAGCTTAACTATTCAGGTTTTAGTTGTTTGAACCATAGCACTAGCAAACAAAGTGCTATCAAAAACGTCAAAGAATTTATGTCCTACGAGTAGTTATATTAATAGCAACAGCAGAAAATAGAAAGAACATACTGGTGAAATGTTGATGCCTAAAAAAACATTTAATTTTCTAATTTTAAAGTTAATACGCACTTATTTCTTTTATTTTAAAGTACTAGTTCCAGTAGATGCCGTTTATGTTTGACACCACATTTGGCAAAATACAGCTACCTACGGTGCTAGATTACTTAGACTGATCTATAAAATGGAATTTCTTATATCTTAATAGAAAGTTCCACAAAATCATACTTTGACTATCTAGAGAGGAAATTCTTTAAAGGTAGTTCTAAATCCTTTTCGTGAGTGAAAGTCTAACTTTCTTCTTTTGATGTACAAATAGCTATTAAAGCTATTATTAATGTGGGCATTACTTGTCAGGTCATATTTAAGCTTTCCTTCTAATTGTAATTGTAAAGTTTATCCGATTAAGATTGATAAAATTAAAAATGTTTCGATTGGTACAATTATATATTGATGCTATTTTGAAGCTGCTCATAGAGCATGAATACTGAAACTTAAATCGAAATAGGATTTTGGCGGAAATGGCAAATTTTTACGTGTGTTGTAATTCACAACTTTCTCATTAAATTGTCTTGGAGGTACAAAGTTCTATAATGGTCAGTTTCTGAATTATAGCTTGCCGAAGTTGGAGCGATCAAGCTTTACGAGGAATCTTAAAAATCAATATCTCTTGAACTAGTAGCCTAGTAGGCAAAAAAAGCTTTACTAATCGATTACAACTAAGAATACTTAACTTTATCAATCATAATTATATAAACTTATTATATGAAAGCTCAAAAGCTTTTCACGTCGGCGTTGCTTCGAACCACAAAAAAAATCGAAAATACGCTTGTGAGATCATTAATAAATATTAGACAGTTTACTTCTAGTTACTTTCTATTTACCTAAATGAAAACCATCAGCCGATAAAAATAAAAAGTGTCTACCAAAAAAGCTTCTATAAAAACATCACACTGAGTAATACCCACGATTATTTTCACGGCGGTAAACAGCTAGCTCTAAATCTGTTTTTGTACAAGGAAACTGAGTTTTATCAGAAGACAGTTTGTAAGTTAAATGCATTAAGCGAAAAAACCCTCTAAATATAACAAAACATCGGGACAATAAAAATGAAACTAAATTATAATACCAAATTTATTTTCAGAAAAGTTTCATTAAGCGTTTTTTGAATGGGGTTCGCTGACTTATATTGTCAAAAGCCTGATTTACATTGCTAATAAATGAGAATCCAGTACAGCTTCCAACGTTGTAGATGTATGGGTTGAGCGATGAGAAAGGGATATAATTCCACTCCCGGAAAAGTCAGTTACAAAAACTTGGAAAAACCCTTTAGGGATTTGACCTTTTATTTGAATAAATTGGGTGTAGAAAATTTATTTTCCTTGGACTTTATAATTTTATAGTCCAATTCTACTACTGTTAAAATACTAAAAGTTGATTAATTTTTCCATAGTAGATTTTCCAGAGTGACTTTTAAAAATGCAGTTTAAAGGTCTTGCAGTTGCAGCTTTCGTTCTGTTGAATAATTTTTAGTTAAGAATACTTGACTTTTACCGAAACAAAATAAAGAAAATCAATGTAGTACATGTTATACGCTACCTTTTATATAACTTTGACCTACATTTCAATTTAAAAAAGTCTGAAGTGGCGGAAAAACAATAACGTTTCCCGCGTTGACCTACTTTTCTCTAAGAATCTTAATTATCATAGTGACTAATAGTTAAATGCGTTTAGAATCTTAAAGTATATACATTTCTAGAGTTACGTAAGTTCAGCAAAATCCAATATTATACGTGATGCTAGCGATTCGATGAACATACAGACCCCTATTAAGCTTTGAACGGCAAAGATAATTTTGACTGAAACTAAGTTCGCTTGAATAGCCAGAGTAGAGCCCGTTTCCTCTTCCTATAGAGTTAGACGAAATGGTCGTAACGTAAAACCTCAAACTCCGTGTAACAACCCGTTCGTGTTGATTTTCACTGATTTTCCAATTACTACGCCACATCTTTCTTCGTTGAATTCTCTCAGAGGATGACCTGGAAAACTTCCTTAACTCTTTTATTTCTAAGAAATATATAGAAAGTCTGACTATACATGTGGGAGTTAGTTACTGCAACAAATGTTCACAACTGGCATGAGGGAAATATTACAATGCTACAATATAGGAAGCTATAGTTAAACAGTCTTTGTTGTTATACTGAATTATACTGAAATGAGTATAATAAATTCAGTGTTGGTGAAACTTCGTTTTGGATTTGAATTTTCGTGTGGAGCAAACGACAGATAGCGAATAGCAATACATCTGAAATAGTATATTGTACAACTA
Organism: Agrypnus murinus; assembly: GCA_929113105.1. Taxonomy (NCBI): domain Eukaryota; kingdom Metazoa; phylum Arthropoda; class Insecta; order Coleoptera; family Elateridae; genus Agrypnus; species Agrypnus murinus. Next base: position 114,453,021 of record OV816026.1, on the reverse strand, counting down.
GTGATACAATGACGATGTTTGTAATACGAGTTAAGCTATATACGAGTATTACAAAAAGGAATTGTAACACGTGTTTTACATACTACTTTGTCTATTTCGCCTTAATTTACAATTTACTTTAAAGAAATGGGAAAATGTACACGCGGGTATTTTTGATGTGGTAATGTTGGTAATAACTGATAACGCATACAATAACATCCACTGTCATTTTGAAAAAATCACGTAGGCAGGGAAAAATTCAAGTTTAAAAAAAGGCGACAGCTTAGTTGTTTCTTCTGATATAAGATAAAAATGTATTTTTATTATAAATAATTATTTTGATAAGACAATCATGTACTCAATCAAGGTTTTACTGTTTCTATTACAATAAACATTTTAATACATCAAAACTGCTTAACATACAACAATAGAAAATAACTAACCTAACCTCTAAATCTAAATAATGAAAATGAAATTTGAGTAGGGACGGACACAGGATTCACGACCATCAACTTGATCCGGAAAACCAACAAGCTTTTCAGCGCATTTTCGTAGGAAATCCGCTATTAACCGCGCTTTGTTTTAATTCAAAGCTTCTTAAAATGAAATATGTTTCATTATTCTCGCTGTTATTTCTGAGCATCATAACATTCAAATTTTCAAAACGGCGCCAGTTAATGAATACTTATTAGTACCTATCACGGGAAAGTGCTTTTCTTTTGGATAATGTGCCCCCAAAATACTTCCGCGGGTTGGTTGTCGAGCATTATTCCTTTCCTTTTTATATTCTTCCTAACACCTTGGTTATGTTCCCATTAGTAGGTAAAAACTGAAAAAAATATTTGATGAAATGGAGGTGTACATCATTCAACTCAATTAAACTTACCTCAATATCGACAAGCGATATACGTTTTGGCTTTTTAATCTAATTTTGATCTTGAAATCAGAATATAGCTGTGTTATTGCTTATTACGCATTTACGTCTGACACTGGACTTCGTTGACAGAGTAGGCTGGCAGCAAAATTTACTTACTACTGCCAGCCTTACAAATAAAAAAATCACTACTTTCAGTTGCACAAAGTAGCACTTTGTGTAACTGTTTTTCGCAAAAACAGTGTCACAAAGTAATCTTTATATAAGCGAAATAGACAAAAAGCTTTACATGTCTCAATAACAAATGTCAATTAATTTTAATAGTTATTTATTGTACTAGTGTGTAATAATGCACATTAGTCAGGAAAGAAAAGTTAATTCATTGGTGGGAGGGGGGGACATGGAATTTATGTACGAAAATTCTCTAAGCAGTGACTTTTTAAATATTCTCTCACTAGTGAATATATATCACATTACTTAAGCAAAATCACCATAGAAATAGCGTCATTATTACGAGGGGTTGGGTAATAGTAATTTACGTTGTAAGTACTGAAAATGGAATTTTACAGTCGAGTAAGATGTTACGGACAAGGCGACGAAGGAGCCGAGTCCGGAACATCAAAACGAGACTGTAAGACCATTTCCAGGACGTATGACGTAATGCGTTTTATTTCATACGGCAATTATTGGAATATTGGCTTCATTTAAAAAAATTATATAAAATAAATTTCCGAATGCAAAATATGGACATCTATGAAGAACGAGTGTCCATGGTAACTGATTACGTACCAAAACATTGTCCAGTTGAGTGATTGTATTTGCGTCCTGTAAAATTTTTTACAGTCATACTAGACTGTAAAATTCTTTACAGTCATACTAGACTGTTAAGTCGCATATTCTGGACTGAAAAGTTTGACGTAAAACTGACAAATGTGACACAGTATGAAATAAAGTTTTTTACAATCATACTAGATTTTCCGGACTGAAAAGTTTGACGTAAAATTAACAAATGTGACACAGTATGAAATAATATATATTATGTAACGTATGTCACATAAGTTTTGGGAAAATTTTCATGGGCTTAAAAATAAATGTAAATAACTTGCAATCTAGTAACCATTGTAAACAAATATTCATTAATACTCAAATTTGTTATGACACTCCGTAGATGTCAAATAATTTGTGCCGTTATGTCGTACAAGCTTGAAATCCGAAAAAGCATTTACAACCTGGTAGAGCGAGAAATTGTAAACATTTTTCGCAATCAAAATATTTCGAAAACAACCATTTATAGAACAATTGCAGAATGTGAACAGGGTATACCATGCCTCAATTTACCAAAAAGTGGACGTCCGAATTTGCTGACCGAAAATCGCGTTAACCGAATCTGTGGAAGTGCAAAAGATCGAGTTGGAACGTCATACCGAAAGTTATCCAGAAGATTTAATGTTTCTTATGAAACTATAAGAAGAGTATTGCAGAAAAAAAGCTTAAAGTACCGTAAAAGACGTAAATGTCCACGTTATACAGAGGAATAAAGTGATCATAATGGACGATGAAAAATATTTTACATTTTCTCACTCAGAAATAAAAGGCAATGATGGTTTTTATACCGATAATGTAGAAAATTGTCCAGATAATGTAAAATACAAAGCAAAAAAAAAATTTGAAGACAAAATACTAGTTTGGTGTGCTATATCTGAGAGCGGAGTTTCACGACCTTATGTTGGGCATATTAGGGGTGAAGCAGTCAATGCCAACGTTTATACTGAGAGATGTCTACCGAAGTTGCTCGAATTTATTACTACGACTCATCCACGCGATGAAATAATGTTTTGGCCAGACTTGGCAAGTTGCCATTATGCAAGAACGACTAGAATATGGTTAGAAGCTCAAAACATACCTTTTGTGCCAAAACCTGACAATCCGCCAAATGTCCCACAGGCTCGACCCATCGAAAATTTTTGGGGACTATTGAGCAGAAAAGTATATGATAATGGGTGGGAAGCTCAAAATGAAGCACAATTCAGACGTAGAATATACCAAAAGATAAGAGAAATCGATATAAACATTGTCCAAAACATGATGGGGCAAGTTAGACAAAAACTGCGTACCATTGAAGACCATGGCCCTTTGTCATTATTTTAACTGTAGTTTTAATTAACTTAGATGTAAGGTAAAATGTTCGTAAAGTGACCATTTAAATAAATTATGTTACAATTATCTTCAATACATTATTTATTTTTTCCCAAAACTTATGTGACATACGTTAATTAGGATATCAAGCGATACTTTAACATAAATCCAAGAAGATGTATAACGCCGAGGCGCCAGCCGAGGCATTATAATATCTTCGAGGATTTAAAGAAGCTTGATCTCCGTATTGCATAAGTTGTTTTATTTTATTACGTATTTCAATCCTAATTTCTCCCTTTTAAAATCCATCCGAATTTATTGTATAAAGAAGCAAGTTGCCTTGTCTGTGTCATCATACGCGTAACTAAGGAGATAAAAAGCAGCATGCATGCATGCATGTGGCTATAATGCAACATCAAATGATTTACGTTGCCAACAACAACGGATATTAAGAACGTCTTGAACTCCGGTATCATTGACAACGGAGATCAAGATATACTTTATATTTCTAATTGTGGTATATAAAGAATTGTTTGAAATACGAAATGAAATAATAGTTATTTATGGTACAAGTGAGTTAAGTAAGATATTATCCACGAACAAAAAATTTACCCTCGAGGGCCGGCAGGCCCGAGAGGATTAATTTTTGTGAGTGGATAATATCCTTAACTCACGCGTGCCATACAAAGTTTTATCCAACGCCTCTTTATTTAAGTTTAAACATCGAATTTGCAATTTAATGTTAGTCTGTAGTTTTGACGGTAATAAATTTAATACTTTAGCACGATGACTGGATTTTAATAATATTAAGTAACGTAAGCTGGTGATTGGTTGTCATCTTTGAAGGAGTGAGGTTTTTAAAAATAACCCACGTTGCTAGGGGCAACGTAGGTTATAATGTAACATAAGAGTAAACGATCACTTTCCTTATTTAAAATGACCATAGTAAACATGGTATTTATATAGAGGTGTTGGATAAAATATTTTACCTAACAGAAAGGTCACTATAGCAACTGTTCAATAAACATTTATCTTTTCCAGTGATATTGCTATTCGCTGTTTTTTCTCTGCACAAAGTTGTGGCAACACTATTAACGACTACACCATTTTATCTTAAAATCATTTAACATATTTTTAAAATATTACATAACAATTTTTCATAGCATTATTACTATTGTATGCGCAAGTTTGTTTCAATTCTTTGCTACTGACAATAGTCTATTTTCCACAACACAACATATAGTAGACAATAATTCATAGAGTGACAGTTACCCAATTAACAACAAATTGTTTCGACTAAACCTCTGACAGCAGTTGTGTACCTAGGAGGATAGCTGCCCCCCGAACATACCCAACGATTATATCAACATAATAACAAATTATTATTAAATATCCGCTAGAAAATGCTTGAAAAACAGAAACACTAATTTTTTGCTATTAGAAAGAGAAATATTGAGTTCAAATCAAGATTGCTGATGTCATATTATTTTTTAAATACATTTGTCAGTTGTTACCAAAGATTTCTGGCATTTTAATAGCCTTCAAATAATTTATGGTTCACTTGCATAAACAAATCCATAAAGACCAGGGCATTATAAGAGAACATTATCGCCTATTACACCCGCTCAGAATTTACTTTGCAATTGAAGTCGGCGTTACGTTCAATAGTAATTTGGATCATCAAACTATTACAACTTAGTGTATAAAATTATAAAAAAAAGCCGTAACTTGATTAATGATGATGGTGTTTTCATTTCTTTGACCACGGTAGTGCCATTATTTACGTTGTTTTTATTCCGGGAAATTAATTTTCTCCACCTAAGCAGTAATAACTGATTCTCTCCTACTGAAAACATAACGCAGAGAATACTAGTTTTCTCAATCTAAAAAGATGTTGCGTTTTATGTACATACTGATATGATATTATATGAGGGAGGGCTTGTTTAAATTTGTAAAGGTAAGTACTCACAGCAGCGGATCCGCAGGCGGATGTCATACGATTGGTCGGTTTGAGTCGATTTGACTCAAACCGACCAATCGTATGACATCTGCCTGCGGATCCGCTGGTGTGAGTACTTAGATTAATAATGCCCCACGTTACTACGACTAAAGATATGATTATTCGGTTTATGATGATAATTTAATTTATTATAATAACAAAATAGTTGAATACTAAACACAGACATATATGCAATTGTAACGAATATGAAATACACACCTCACTACTTGCTTACCTTTAATTGAAATAAATGCTCCGGCTAAATATATTGTAGTTGTGAAAAGCCTTCCTTTCCACAGAGACTCTCAGGCGAATCGTTTTAATGGTTTATCATATCCTTATAGTTATTATGGTCAAACAATAATAAAAACACATATACAAAGTCATTTTCAAAATAATAACAACACAACTTTATTTGGAATTAACAAATAGCAAAGAACAAACAAAACAAATAATTATAAATAGATAACAGAACAATAGATTTTCTTTGATTTGAAATTAAAAGGTAGAAACACTTCATAATTATGAATTTATTCTTTAAATATTTAAGTGCAACCAAAAATTTTTATTCCTAAATTATATCTTTAAAATTCTGTAGTTAAATTTTAATTAATCTCAAAATAGTTAAATTTTTTTTATTTGGAGATTAATGAATCGCTCTCAATAAACGCTTAAGTTTTCTATAACTATATAAAAAAAATATTTATTGAAATTTGAAGGATTATAATTTGTTTATAATTATTTAGTTTATTTTGGTATCATAAATTAATTTAACTAATATTTAAACTAACTAATAACTACTTAAAATAACTACTATTAAAAACTCACGTTTTTATTTTAATTCCTATTTAAATATTTGACGCCACAAGATTGCCAACTTTATTTTTTCAATTCCCAAATATCAGCTGCCTGCTTCCATTAATCTTGACAACGAATTCATGAAACTGTATCAACGACCTTTGATAATTATTTCCAAATAAAAGGGTCTTACAAATTAGAATTCCAATTCCAAATAATTCTTGTAAATTAGTGGCAAGTAAATTAATTATTATTAAAGTCCAAATCCATTTATAATCCAGTCAAATTTTTCATAAGTTTTTCTTTCTAGTAATATTTCCATTTAAAGAAAAAAAATTAAATACTTGTTTAACTTGAAACACTACTTGTTAATTAAATATTTTGATTTACAAACTTTTAAACTTTTAATACTGACGTTTCTCAAAACTATCATCATACCTGAAATATTTGGCATTGATTTGTTTGCATTTTTTATAAACATAACCATAAATTTATTTCATACTCTACAACAGGTGTGCACTTTTTACAATACCAAAATTACCAAAACGAGCGTGATTATAGTATATGACTAATGAGGTAAACAATTAAACTATATACTAAATTTCCATTGAAACAAATAATCACTGACATTTTATTTATAACATAACCAAATTATTGTTTATAACTTTTTAACTAATTAAATAACCTTATAGGAAATTAAATTTCGAATCCATTGGTATGCCACACTTATGTGTTCATTACAAAATAAGCCCTCCTTTGAATGTCAATGGAAACTAATTTTCAAACAACTATTTATTAACTTAATTACTTAAAGATACCATTTCACACCTTCCTAGCTTAACAAATTTAAACAATATAATCTTAATAACATTATTTTCATGTTTTTAGATGACAACAAATTGAAATAATAATCCAATTACCATATTTCAAAGAACGTTCCAAAGGCGCAACATAACATGTGTTATTTATCTGATGGCATTAATAAAGCAGTCCCTACATTTAAGATAGTAACAATTATGTGATAAAGAAGCAGCTTTACAAATCCCCTCCAAAATAATTTAACCAAGAGCTGTACACTTTTGAAATATAAGAAACTTATACAACTGAGAAATCTCGTTATCATGAAGACAACTTTTTTAACTATGAATTGATAAGGTAAGATAGTAAAAACTTGTATGGACAACGAAAATTAACTAAATTCTATGGAAAAATCAGTTTTCCGAATATCCTTTATCTGACTATAGTGTACAAGGGTGCATATTAATAACCATCATAAATAACCATATTTTACTTTAGAAAAGAAAAATTACTTAAAATTATTATTTTTGAAATTGAGTTTATGCAACCCATCTAACGTGTCGCTTTGAAATTGCATAAATACTATGCTTATTTAGAATTATTGTGTTGGTGAATTCCTTTTTGGAATGTCAAATATGATGGCGATATGTAGTGGAGAAGATATATAAATGGTTAAATTATAAAAGTAAACGTGCTAGTAGCGAAGAAAATATGCATATATCTATTATATAAACCACTGTTGAAAATACTATCCTTGCACTCTGATTTTTATTTAATAGTACAGCTCGGCTATAAAAAATGTCTTCCCAACCTTGGTACATAATTACTCGTACTATGATTGAATTGCTTATTCACTATACGTCCTAACTCTTTGTTTTGTTGTGATTTGATATTTCACACAAATATAAATCACATTTCTTCAGTTTGTGTAGTGGCCACCTATCCTTATTTGAGAATAATCTATATTTCGAATAAATGCCCTTTAGTTTATTTTCATACCGTTACGTCCTTATTTGCTCAAAACCAAAACTTTTAAATTGTTTTAATAGTTACTACTTTTAGTCAACCAGGCCGCGCTGGCCAGGCAGAAAACCGCAAACGACATCATATTAGATCGAAGAAAGCGTGTAATTTAATAATGAACAAATTAAAATCGCATCTTACGAATTTGTATTGGGACTTGATGTAGAAAAACCTTTTTTCGCTCCACTATGACGGAGCAGAATAACGCAATCTGTCCCGCTTACGCGATCTGGCCGATTGAATGTTAGAGTCACTACATCTAGTCACATTGGGGCAGAGAAGGGTGATTTTTAATAATGGACAAATTAAAACCACGTTTTAGGTTTGACATATGACATATTAGAGGATTGATCTTTCAGAATAAGAAAAACTTTTTAAAGTAAACGTGGATTTGATTAAATGCAATACAGCTACAAAAATTAACAATTTCGTGCTTCTTTTGCCCCAATATGGCGGCGTTTTGCGGTACTCTGATCGACCAACGCGTCCTAGGTGATTAGATGTAGTGACGCTATTGAATGTAGATGGTCACTGCCACCTAGTATGCATTAACACAACTAAGTTAAGAAAGATTTTAATACGTAAGTATAAAGCGGAATAGTTGTAGCAGTATTATATTTTTGGTTGTATGTAAAACAAGGTAATCCGTGAGTTATTTTTTTGTAATTTGTCTTTTCTTTAACTTTTAATTTAAGTCTAATAACGTGAGATAGCAACAATTGTAGAAATTATCAAACCAGAACATCTGTTCTCAGTAACTATTAATTTTGAACATTTTTTTCTTTGAGTTTTGTCTTATGATGTATTGCGTATGTTACTCAGTAAAAGTACATGTCAAATCGGTTCAGTAGTTTCTGAAATTAGTATATTTTTGTATCTCTTCGAGAAAAGGTACTTTATACTTTAAAACCTGATATTTTCTGTCCTGTATACGCGTTTTCAGAAGTTCATTCTGGACAACCGGTTGTTAAACAAGTATTCGTATATTACTCCGGGTTCTACGTTCGGAAATTAGTTCAGGTAGGCAATTCATACAACTCTATTTTATAAGGGTTACGCAGATTCGTTTTGTGATTTGAGGTTAGGTTGAAAGCAAGAGAAGTGAGGCAGGCGCAATAAAAATCTTAACAGTATAAGAAGTAATAACAACCTTCATGAGTAGTATTGCTATCATTGTTAGTTGCACTTGAGGCAAAGTACCTCCCCTATATATGTAGTGTTTATAATTATTATAATCACACCTTAACAAGAAATGCCTACCTTTACTTAATATGTATCAAAATAAATCGTGATTAATATTATTTATGCAAATTCATGTTTCCTTAGTTGCTATTTAAGTCGCCCTATACTATCGGTGACTTTACACGTAGTCCTACATCAAATGCATGTCTTCTATCTGTTCGCTAGGTCTCATTCCTTCCATTATTATCTTTTCATTGTCCTTTTTTACCGTCTGATTCCTTGTTCTAAATATATAAGTATTCACGAAGCTTTTTTACTTGCTTATACGCTCTTTCTATTTTTCCCATTTTCACCTATCTCTTTATTTCGTCACATTTTCTGAATTCCTTTGCCTTTTTTGCTTCTCCTTATATCCTGTTTCTTAGTATTCTATATTTCTGTTAGTCTTCTTCTTTGAGTACGGTTTTGTATTTACGCCTTTCTTCTCTCACCTCTGTTATTTCTTTTGTAATTCATGGCTTTCGATTATGTTGTTTTTTTCCTAGATCTTCTCTAGCTGTCTCTGTTATGTTTTATTTTATTCTGTTGCACGTTTCTTCGATACCTGTTCGTATTTCTTTGTTTTCTATGATTGTTTGGTTTACTCTATTGCGAAGCTTTTCTTCTATTATTTTTTCTTCTAACTTATTGGTATTCCACGACGATGCTTCTCTTTTCGTGAGTATTTTTACTTGAGTTTAGTTTTCATCAGAAGATTGTAGTTGCTGTCAATATCCACACCTGGGTAGCTTCTGCAATCATTTATCTAGTTTTAGAATCTTAGATTCGTCAGGATATAGCCAATATTTTGTATCTTTCTCTTTCTCTTGGCGTTGTTCAGGTGTATCTCCTTCCTACATAATGTCGAACAGTGTGTTAGCAATTACTAGATCATGCCTAGCACATAATTAACTAACATTAAGTAACCGAACACCTCTCGTTCTTCTTTCCTGATCCATAGCTCCTTCTCCCACAACAGAGTTCCAATTTCCTATCTTCTGGTACAACTGTTCTATCTCGTTCTTCTCGTAGTTGGAGATCGACATATAAACCATTATCAATACTACTGCGTCTGTTGGTTTTGTTTCTAAGTAATTTATCCCTTTACTCTTTTTCTAAATATTTTGTCAATGCTACCTCGACACTTGCATTGCCTTCTACGACTACTGTATGTATTATTCTATAGTTTCCGCTCTAACGGTAGCTTGGTTGTGGCCACAGCCGTTTGCTTATACCAAGGATGTCGATCTTTAATTGATTCATTTTCTATTTAAAATTTTCCAGTATTTTCATTTACTTTAACACTCCACGTCCCGATATTTGTAGAAATCATGTTTCGCACTTTTACTACTGTACCTCCTATAATTGTAGATCCGGGATGAGGGGGGGATTGTTTTCCCTCGGGAACTTTTAACTCGGGAAGACTTTGTCATAGCCGTTTGATGCTTTATTCTTGAAAATTGTATGGTTATTGTAAACTAAAACTCTATGAAAGCATCCTCTTTCATCCATTTAAGTGTTTGTGGTTATTTCGCGATTACTTGGTCGTCAGAGCCTCGTTTGGTAATACTATTTATTAATTGTTATTGTTATTACGGTTGACATTTTTGTTACTGATTAAAAAATGCACGTGTTGCTAGGTTACATTTTTAAACCAAGCGAAAAATAGTACTTTTTATACTTGCGTGTCCTAATGAACTCCATTAGGACACGCATTTGCGTGTCCTAATGAGATTTATTAGAGTACTGGAAACAGTAAAATTTTGTTTTTTAAAGTTGGTAGCACCTAACAGCTGTTCTTAAATGTCAAACTTATTATATTTAAAAGTTCGGTTATGTTGCTATGTGATAAAATGCCAAACTTTTAAAATATAAAATAAACATACACAAAATAAATTAATTAAATTAAAAATTATTTAATAAATTCACAAATTATTCTTTATACATCTTTTGTATTAAAAGTACAGTTATTATACACTTTGATTGTAACAGCAGAAGTGTCCTGGGCATTAATCTTAAATGAAGGTAAATTTTGCCCCTCAACAATGTTTTGTTGACTCGTTATTGGGTTGGTGCTAAAAGTGTGTGATTCTTCATGTAAAAATGAAGCAGTGGAAGACTGGTCAATTACCACTTGAGCCGTTGAAGTGGAAGTACATGGCTTATTAGATAGCAATTCAGCTACCTCCATTTTTTTTAACTGAAGCATTAATACAGCCCTCAGCCACAGCTGAAGACTTCCAACCTCCATGCCATTTTATAGTTATAAAATCGCCACCTTTGTTTGCCAATTGGGAAGCACTTGAACGTCGAAAGCAATGACCTGTAAAAAGCTTCTGGTTGGCTAAATGCAAATAAGTGGCAATAATAAAAGGAACTTTTCCCATGGTGTTTATACCGATAGGAGTAGAAATACATTTTCCATTGCGGTAGGTTATAAAAAACCGCCTGTGGTTTATTTTCTTAGGCCTTAGGCTCAAATATTGCTTAATTAAATCAATCCACAGTTTATCTGTAATTAAGAATTCTCTTCGAACTTTATTTTTTGTTTTTGTTACAGTCACAGTGAACACATCATCTTTGACCACAATATCGTCTAATAACATGTTGGTCAATTCATCTCTTCGGCAGGCACCACAGAATCCCATTATTAACGCAACCTTAAATAATTGAAATATATTAAAAATTGAAAGTATTTAGCACAAAATTTTACTTACTTTCATAGCTAAATGTTGGTTATTTTCTGCAGTTGTTATAAATCTATCAATATGGTTAAATTCCAATATTTTAATAAGATTAAGATTAATTAAGATAAGTTAATTCTTTTTAATAAGATGGAGGGAGAGAATATCTGACCATTTTACCTTCTTGTCACAGAAACTAAATTAATTTTATAAAAACAAAACAATTTAAATACCAAATGCTGAAGTTGAATTTTCTTTCAGTGTAGCCAACTGTCAAAAGTACTTAACAAAATTTCACTAACAAATCTTATTTAAAACTAATTTATTTTTTAATAATTAACGAAATAACGACGCAAGTATAAAAAATAGTATAAAGTATTCGTTTCATAAGGCGTTTTAGCACACTTGTCCGTTAGAAAACTCCCCGCTTCGCGGGTCGTTTTCTAAACTCGGACGCGTGCGCTAAAAACGCGTCTTATGAAACTAATACTTTAATATACTATTTTCTATTTTGCATCTATAATAAAGCTGTTAAAGTACCCAAAACAGTGCGTTAATATCTCATTTGAGTGCTTTAATAGCCCAACTTTTTCAAAGGTGGCAGCAATGAAAAAAAATTGAAAAAACAGAAAGTTGACAAAAACTTCACTCTAAAAATTTGACGTTGTGTCACGTCAGTGTTGTCAACTATCACAAAATTCCCCAAATTTTGAAATTGATATTTTTTTATTTAAAATGGGAATAAAAGGCGGAAAATAGAAAAAATAGCATAAAAAACTCGTTTCATAAGTCATTATCACACTTGTCCTTTAGAAAACTCGTCGCAAACGGCTCGTGTAATAAATTTTGCCTTATGAAACTCGTTTTTTAATATACTATTTAATTCATGGAGAAAAAAGTAATAGTTATTTATGTACCAAGGGCGTTAGAATGATAATAATGCCAGGAGGGCGACGATGTTTGTCCGATGGGCATTATCATCTAGTAACGCTTGTGGTGCATACAAGGTTTTATTTACGATTCACGAGAATATATTGTACAAGTAGAAAATTTGTATAAATTTAAAATTTTTGCCGCTGCCAAGGACGTTGTTTATATATTTATAAAGCTATGAATTTTAAGTTTGTCGGATGGTAACAACTTTCACTAAATCTACAAAAGGTGCGTTCGGTTTTACGTTTCAAGAGCAGAGTAAGAAGAGTAGATCATGTATTCACGTGACCTGCGAGTATATGGAGTGCAAAATATCATCTAGAACGATATAGAGCACAGAAATCGTCAAGCGTAAAAGTTATGGATAACCTTAAAGAGCGACGTATCTCATTATTTATTATTATTATCTCATCATTTGCTTGAGAAATTGTGTACGTTTGCACAGATTGAAAATCTGACCAAAAGCTATCTATAATTACATGAAAATGTATTAAATTTCCATATTTATACTAACTATAAAGAATTATAATTATATTAACCTACCTTTAACGTGATGTTGCGTTTGTATATGCCTAGTAACTTCATCTTTATTAAAACTTTGTACTTTATATTCGGAACATTTAAATAATATTCCAGGAATATCCATTACTAAGTATTACAAAAAATGATTTACACAAAACTTGCAATCATAAACTTTAGGTTATGTTGTGGTCATTTGCTCTCTTTACACCACCATCTCCGCTGGAGTTAAAGGAGTATACTCTCTATGCGCCTCGCTATAATAAACGAACTCAGCTAAAAGTTACAAAGAGACATGACAATTTAAATTCAAATGTTTTTGTTGTTGTTACCAACATGAAAACAAAAAAAAGTCCTGATAGCACTAATGTCATCTAAAAGATAAGTTATTATAGTATTTAAGAAATTTCTGCAGAAGTCGGCACAAAAGAATTCGTGGATCACGCGGCTAGAAACTGCGTTGCAAATACTCGTTATTTGTTGTGTTGCCACATACTCGTACACAAACATATGTACAGTTTCTGGTCTAATGATCCAAATTACTATTGAACATTACCCGATAATCCGATTGCAAAATAAACAATGAATAATGAATAAACGCATTATAAGCGGGCGTTATAGTCTATAACGCCCGCTTCTAATGCCCTGGTTGTTATAAAGTTGTTTATATAGTTCGTATCACGGGTATAAACAACGAATAATATGCAAGTGAAACATAAATTATATTGTTATATGTTTTTACAGTGATAGAAGAAAGTCATCGCGTGTCCATTGAATTATTTAAAAAAATTACAGTGTGACACAAGCCTACTCGATAATTTCAATAAAATGTGTAAAGTCATTTTAAATTTTTAATATTTTGTACTTTTCTTGGTTGAAGAAAAACAATATTTTTACACGGATTAAAAGTGACAGTGTCTGACACGAATATGCAAACATAATTTGCTCGTCAAACAAGGAGTCACTTTTGATATACTATTTCATTCTTATTGTTAATCTAAAATAGTGTTTTGGAACCTTATTATTATTATTAGAAGTTCTAAAAACTTATTTCTTTAACAGGCAGACTTTTAATTAATTAATAATTACTCTTTGAGGGTACGTATAATTCTACCTCTATTGTGGAAAATTATTGTTGGCTATACTTCTTCAAGTCCATTTAAGGAGATTACAGTCAATAAAGATTATTATTTCATTTATTGAATGAAGTTCGCTACTCCATTAACTGAAAACAATAAAACCACAAAACCTTGAACTTTTTATTTACTTTAAAGTTATTAAATCAATACTTTATGAAAATTTTATGAAGCACTATAAAACCATCCCTTTAATATTTCAAAAATCCAAAAGACATTTTTAATTAAAATAAATACAAACAGAACTCATAAAAGCCTAAACATCCACCTATAAATAAAGCAGTTTGCTATTAAACTAAGCATATACATCTTTGTAAGCAAACTAATTACTGGAAAAGTCTACTTTCAGGCCTGAAGGGTTGCCATCGTATATCTTTTCTAACCGCTCACACGCTACTAATTGCATCTCTCTTTCTTTTATGTTCTTCTGTAAACAACTTCATTCATAAAAGTAAATGCTTGCCTTGCATTGCAGGCAGGCCAAGGGCTTTACAGAGAGTTATTTACACTAACACCTACGGGCCCTTTAGTTACATTGTCAGTGACCATTATTTAAGATCTATTAGATTACCTCCTCCACCATTATTTTTATACCGCAATAGAACCGAACTCACCATTTTATTTTTGCTTCTTTTTAGAATTTTGTGCTTTAAAGGATTTCGTGGTTTATTTCAGGTTTTTCCTTGAGACATACACAAGTTTACTCACGACAAAAATAAATCGATTAATTACAGGAAAGAAAAACAAAATATTGAAAGTCGCATTTCAGAATTTAAGACATGAGTCGACAACATGTTTTTCGGCAGATACTCATTTTAGAAGAATTATTTATTGAAATGTTACGATGTTTATCTATGCCTGGTAGGAAAATGATCTTATACATATTTTATAATAATTCCACTTGAAAAGCTGCCATATAAGATTTTAGATTTTCACATCCTTCGTTCCTTTTTAGCAAGCTAAAGGCTTCGAAATTCTAGAAAAGCAAATAAAATATAAAGCATGAATTTTTCTGAAAGCGGATTTACGATGGTGAAAAGTCTGATGTAGAAAATATACAGAAATATTAAAAACATTTTTTATCAGTTTGTTATTATAGTAATTCCTGAATTGAAGAAATATATTGTAGTGATATTTAAATAAATAATATAAGAAAGAATTTTAATAAAATACTAATAATGAAACAAATTCGGCTAGCTTTAATAATTGTAAAATATAACACACCAATAATTTTCCCTAACCCAATAGGCTAATTCAGTTTTAATTCGGTTGAGCATGAGATTAACACAAACGACTTTACTAATCCCTACACCTGGAAAGAAAAACTTACTACAAACCATACCTGGAATTCGGCTTCTGGACGAAAAATAATCTTAAACACTGTATATAAAAAAATGGATACTTGCATCCCACATAAGTAATAAAGAAACAACTTTACAAATTATAAACACATATATTTTTTTATTTATAAAAAGAAAATTTATTTAAAAAGAAATGAATTCAAAAATAAAAATCATAGAGGAAAACCTTTCCTAAGTTTTTCCAGATGAATTATTGTTTGTTGACAACCTGACTTGTGGGTTACAACAAATTTCATTTGAACAGACCAACATAAAACAAATTTATCAAAGAAACTTATTCACTGTTAATAAAATAAAATTTAATTAAAAACAAATAATTATGTTCTTAACGAACTTCTTACTTTATTCTTCTTACTTAAGTTTTTGATCAGAAAACGAAATTAAAAGACCCACCTTTATAGTAACAAAAATCCTTAATATGCGACGCTACACTCACTTTACAATTATCTGCTGTACGCAATCGGCAACTGCCGACACTGATCCAAAATCAGCTGTTGTCCATACCAATATTGAAATGAAAATCGATGACAAAAAAATATTCTTTGATTTAAATAAAATAAATCAATCACAAATCCTAGGGCTTGTGTTAAAATACGAAGATAATTCTTTGTTCCAAATTGTCCAGGTAAATATCAAACTTGAATCTGATTGACGTTTTAATACGTTAGAAAAAACTTCTGATCACTCTAACCCAACTTTACTTTACAGAAATTGATCCCGGAGCCGACGCGGGAACACCCTTTGGCTTTTATCGATTGAAATTGTTCTTTTTCGAAGGCCCTTTTATATGTTTAGCCAAAAAACAATTGAAAACATAACAAAATAGTGAACATCGCCAATGTCATGACGTCACAAAATAAAACATGTGTTAATAATTAACGCTAATCTTAATTCTAAGTAGATGAAAAGAGCTGGTAAAAAGACAATCAAAATAACATAACACATTCATGGTCTAAAATCAATATTTACACAGAAAATCAACAAAAACGATTAGCTGCCACAAACCTCATTAAAACTTAATTACATTGAAGATGCATAAATCTCCAGCTATCTCCGTACATGGAATATTTACATTACTACATTTATGTTACTCTAGGTAACCTACTCATATGGAGTTCACAAAAATTATAATTAAATACTAGATAAAAAAATTAACTTATAGATCTGACCATTACCGATTACAGCAAAAATGATGCTAATGCAAGTCCTGTATTAATAAAAACATAAATTGATCAAAACTTTAACCATTCTCGTCCTGAATACAGTACTCCATGTGGCTGAATTCAAACAATGGTGAAAAACATCAAATTAATATCAAAATCTCCAAAAATCAATGAGCATCAACACTGCCGATATCTTCATTCATTCAAGCGACATGATAACAAGCAAATATTAGGATCAGTAAGTCAATTGTGCATAATAAACTTCAAGATAATGATTTCTTTTAACTGTTTCCAGTGAAACATCTACTCGTAACTTACTTAACTTTGAGGGTAACGGAAAATTATCGTCTGCGTTAACTAACGTCAATGTTCAAATATAACATCAGGATAAACATTTAAGAAAAGTGGATAAACTATCCTAAACGTGTAATCTGTGTTACATAAAGCATGTTTTATTATAAAACAACTTAACTTACTCATTTGCTCTTTAAAAACTTAATCCTTTTTATTAAAGTGAGGTTGTTGTTATTATTATGTGTTATTAAATAGTTAAATTTTCAAACTGATGATAAGATATCATCTCAATATTATTAAATGTTTTGGTTATCAATATTTTCATTCAATACGTTCTTGTATATATATGTAAACGTAATACCATTTTAATGAACAGTAAGTTAATAACAATTATTCTTAGAATTTTTAAAAACAGATATTTTCAAGTAGGTACTAAAAATTGAAAAATCTTACCGGTATACTTTGCTTCCTATTGGTTTATTTTTACTTGGCAAAACTAACGGCAACCGAATATATAGCCGGTAAAAAATTCATAAATCCAGGTTCTGTCTATTCTGTGTATGTTTTACTAATTAGCGTATAGTGGTTGGCGGTTAAGTAAAACAAGGTTAATATAAAGGCCTTGTATATATAATAATAAAATAATTGAATGTGAAAAGAGATTTTAATTTATTTAAGGCATTGTCAGTAAATATTCTACAAACTGAAGGTGAAAATGAAATTTGTAAGTTTTAAAGAATCTTATTAACGACGCCTATTTACCTATACTGTCTTTTTTAACTACCAAATTTACTAAAAGATTAGGTAACTGAAAAATATTTTAGACGTGTGAGGCCACGTTTTAACATCCTTGGCCCTCTTTGACGAAACTTTTTTGAGCCATCTATATATTTAAAATGCAAGACTCATTTTTGTTCTACGAGTTCTACAAGGCCGATTTGCTTTATTCTTTATTGCTCTTTTCGACTTTTTCGAGAAGTTTTGATACTATAGATTAGTTAACACTACTATTTATTTCTTTTTATTACATCTTTTTATCTTTATTTAATTTTTATATTTTTTAGACCTTTCTTTTCTTTAGTCAGTTGAGTTTTAGTTTTGTGATTTTTTTAATTATTTATACCTTTAATTTGAAAGCATTTTTATAATCAATGAATTTCAAGATGCCCGAGGCCGACTGTCCACTTACAGCGTTCGCTTCGTCCCGTTTTGGAACTAAATATCTTCTTTCTACCTGCAGTTAGAGAGGATGATAAATCGTGGGATGGGTAAGCCGGGAGAGGGTAGTATCCTGAAGGGGAGGTAAGTCTGAGGGGCAGAGAAGGTGGGTGTAAGCTGGAAGAAGTAGTAGGACGGGAGTAACTAAGGGAGGGGTAAGTCGGGGCTGCTTGTTAAATAACACGTTCAAAAGTTCATCTGAAAAAGAAAAGGTTAGTATTTTCAATTGTTTTTGATTGCGTTTGATTTGCGTATTAATATTAAATAATCCCCCATGGCCCGAATGATTGTAATCACCCAACTAACGTTGTATATAAAAAGATTCTTTAATAAATTAGCCTTTTGATCGTCATGTTTTGATAGGGTTTCCTTAGTAATATTCTATTTCCATTGTTAGTAAAAGTAGCTAAAGAGGAAGTGGCAATTTTATAGAATGCATTGCGTTTTTAAAGACTCGTTTATAATTAACGATTACATTTATCTTTAATCCATTTAATGCCTAGGTTACTGATGAGAATATCACAAGTACAATATGCACAAAAAATTTACATTTACTCATAAACCCGCTAGTGATATATTTATATCTTTTGAAATTATTTCTTACGAAATGCTTGTAGTTTCAGACGTGACATTCAGGGACGACTAGATCACAGAATTGCGCCCTTGCAATTACTGTTAACATGAATAGTTCTTTTGATTAAGAAAAAAATATATATTTGGTAGGTAAGTGTAAATTTTTTATTGTTTTTGGCGTTGGGTTTGGTTGCACCACTCGCACCGTCCTAAAGTCATTCAGATTATATCAGATGAATATTCGAATCGTGATTTTAATCTTTTCAAAAACAAATCTTCGTATAGCCTTTAGATAAGAACAGAATGGTAGTTCCATCAGAAATTATCAAAGGTCCTAAACACTTGTTAAGTATATGCAATATTCATTATACACGGTGATTCAGTACCTAATGATCGAACTTTGAGGATAAGCTTCTCTGGTCATTAGAAATATAAAACCTTAGTAACATTTTTTGATTAAATGAACTTGAAAATTTCGAAAATTTTGGCCGACGTTTTCATACAAGTACGTGTAATTGATGCAGGTTAGTTTTTAAGTCAATAGCATTAAATGCAAACCCTTTAGAAATTGACACCATCAGTACAAAAACTTGACTGTGTTGAATAAACACAACAAGGATGCAGACGGCGCACATTCCAGTTTGGATGTTGTTGAAACAACTTAAAACGTTGTATTAATTCGGGGATTCTCCTGTGTTCTAATAATAGGAAAAGCATGCAGAAATGACATCATTTTAATACCGACCCATTGAATGATATCATTAAATTTGATTTGTCATTCTTTAATAAACAGATATTAGTTAATTAAGTAAAGATATGTTGGATAATTTAATCTATCCATCAATAGGTAGTGTTATTTTTTATTTATTATTTATTTTATTGGAAGTCTAAAATCTAAATACAGTAGTACAAAGTTCCTTTAGTAAACCCTTTATTGCTTTTCACTAGAAATCGGCCGCCTTTCTTATGAACTTTCTGGGAATAAGTATTGTCTTGTGTTCCAATCCAAATATGTGCTACATAATAAAACAAGTTAATATTTCGCGATTGAAAGCTACAGTGTAGCAATCAAACTTTGTCAAAAAGCTAAATACTGTCAAGCCGCACAACTGGGCATAATAGTTTAATACTAACACTCATCTCAAAGGCATTAAACTAAACTAAAAAGACAAGTGCTCATTAGAATTGTTGGGCATGGGAAAATTGAAAGGTTGGCTGTTTCGATTTAAACTATTATTGCCTATAAGCGCCACTTTATTTGAAGATAATTTATCGTTTTTCCGATCGTTTTCCCACCATAAAACATTAGTTCCAACGGTTGATTTATATGTAAATGAACAAATGACTGTCACTTACGTTTTTATTGTCCACCCAATAATAATAAAAATAATATTTATTGAAAACAACTCGTTGCACAAAGATCTTTAAATTTGGTTCATATCTTCACATTTATGTTGGTGCCATTTAGATTTCCAGCCCTGTTGATTGACCTGTTTTTACCTTAGAATTCAACTTTTAAATGATCCAATTTCAATTTACTAAAGGAATGATCTTAGAATTAATTGGTGTGTTAGGGTGGATTGACACCAGCAGGTTAAAAACATTTGATAAAAAAATTCAAATGAGATTTTTAAGTAAATAGAGACTAATTAAACACTTCTGAAAGTGAAGTGGAATTGAATAAAATAGTTTAATACCCTTCCATAATGCCTTACTTTCCAAATTGTACAAAGGCTTTTTGCTAATGCACCATTTTTTCCCCTCAAAGTTTATCTTTTCTGTATTTTCTACTTATTAATTTTTATACAAATTCTGTAAAGAAAACATTCTGAAAATAGATTTGCCAAGGGCGTACAAACATTAAAAAATTATCTAGCACTTACATTTATTTTTAAAAGGATATTCATTACCTTCCTGCAAGCTTATACTTCTTCCGGTAATAAAATTCCGGCTTTTAATATTGTGTAAAGTTGGGTACAAAACTAGCAACTAAATAAATTAAAGTGTCAAGCGTAACCCAAGTACCAGTTTTAATGAAAAGATTACTTTTTAATTTAATATCAGTAACAGCGAAAGCTTTTGTATGAGTATATATATATATTTATAAATGAGCAAACTTTGAAAATCTTGGAATTAATAATTAAGGGGAAATCTGTACGAAAATTCATATTAATTATGCAATTTAATCAATATGCAAAATAATCTGGCTTATTCGTAGTCTGGCATAAGTCCACAAGGAAAGCTATAGAAATATAGAAAAAGTAGCCATTACAAAAAGTGAAATTAAGTTAAAATTTCCAAACTAGATGAGGTTGAACTTCTATAGGAAACACCAAAGGCTTTTATTGGCAATATGGCCTTATATAAACTATGGTTTTCTAGAATGCTTTTCACATCCTTCGTAGACAATACCTATACAACGCCTCTACCTGACAATAATGTGGATTACCTAATCATTACCTGCAATTATATGCATTAGTAGAATTTTTAGGTGGCGAACCCGATAATGTAATTTCGCTAACTTGCCTTCAGTGCACAATATCATCGACAATTTGACTAGCCATAAATTCATAATGAAACTGAATACTGTTAGATAGTACTTTTGTATGCTTAGCGTAAGAATCTTCTGAAAACAATTATTCTGGAAGAATGCATTCGTCTTGCTATGAACTCAGATTCTTATAAATAGTTAACATAGACTTTCAAAGGTTATAATAAAATTCCTGAACGTGACTGCAGTTCAACAAAAAATGACACACTGATACCGATTTGATAATATACCTGGGTATATTAACAAAGTCATCTTCAAAACATGGATATCACAGACTATGCATTTTACAGGTTTTTGTATGAAATTGGTTTTTGCAGAGACATCTATGGCAGATCCCTTATCTTACGTTAGAAGGTTTCAACGCAGGTTACACCTTCTGCAAATCAAGCGGAATAGACTAGAACATTGTATCTAGAACAACAAGAAAGATGTTTGTTGTTGGTAAATTGGGTAACTGGATTTTTATTTTCCAATTTTGGTTTCATTAAATTAATAACGTTTCAGCAAAGTTTAAGTCCATTTTAATTGGAACCTGATTAATTTTCTGGAATCAAAAAAAGAAAGATGTTTATTTGAGAAATCAGAGAAAGGATTATTTTATTTGATGACTATCCTTAATTGGCTAATTACTTCATAAAGTTCTAAATTATGACTCTGGTGGTTAGGTACTGTATTGTGTAAAGCTGTAGTTACGTACGTACGGCATTTTTTAGACAAATATTCGTATGGTTATCCAAAACTGAAGTAGAGTTATACTATTGTCTTAAGACTGATATTTATTAATGCATCTCGCAAAACCTACCCAGAAATATAATTCACCATTAACAGACTTCCAAACAAATAGGCAAATAAACTATCGCTTTTGCTTAGTGACAAGAATAACGCAGCACGTATCTACGTGTAACGTCCAAAGCGGAATTGGAGAGTGATATTTAGCACACTTCACACTCGCGCAAGCGTAAGTAGTAGTAGTAGAAAAGTTAACATACTGTGAACTAAGGGGGTGATCCAAGTGGATAGGCATTCTCGATCGTGTGCAAATAAATATTTTAAATTTATGATTTAAAAATCTAAAAACTTAAAACAATAAAACCAATTTAAATAGTGTTAGTTAATCTAAGAATCAAAGCTTCAGTATAAAAAGAATAATGCACACTGGTAAACAAAGTGAACAAAGATGAGTCTTGTTTTTTAATATATATATAGATAAATAAACACTAATAATTAATAACGGAAATAATTCATAAATTCGACCTAATTAATCTTTATTCATTAATAACGTTCCCTCTTTTACCATTTTATTACTTTGATAGACATAAATGAAAAGCTAACAATAAAAACCCAAACATCTTAACATTAGAAGCACCGAAGTAGCAAAAAAGAGAAATTTGTTCCTAACTCGATTTTTCCTGCCCAAACGCAACCAACATCCCAGTATTTTTCTCTCGTTGACTTTTAATAAATTATCTCACTTTTACAAGATCTACTTTTTGTCTTTGACCAATTTATTATAAAGGTGAGAAGGGATCATAACCGAGACGGTGGAAGTAAAATCGAAACATGGGTATATTTCCAATACTCGTGACTTATTTTATAAAATAATATTGCTGGCCGGAAGAAGAGCGACGACGCATTCGAATCGATATGACGGACCGCCTCTAGTGTGACGTCCTGAATGCAGCCTGTATACTAAACTCGTGGGTGGATGACACTTCACTTGCCATTTTCAACCCCATTTCCGACTTTGATTGTTAGTTAATAATTGTAGTGTCATTGGCCCTTGTGTGTCTTTTCTTCTATGAATATTTATTATTATTATGTTTTGAATGTAACGTAATTATTAACAATAATGGCAGTGGCTTAGTTCAAAGACGGCAAGGGTAGGTCAAGGAACTTGAAGGAGAAAGATGTTTCTGGCAGTCGGAAGCATTGACCTTAATAAAATTTGATTTTAGATTCTAAAAGAAAATTTTAATTAGTAAGGAATCGAATGTTGTACGATAAACAGCTTCCACTTTATAAAATAATTGATTTTATTTAATGCGTAACGCGTAAGCGGAATGGAAAATTTTATTTCTTTTCAGAATTAATTTGAAAGTCATTAAACTTGATAATTATGTGAAGTTTCCCTAACTTTTTTGTTTTCTTACTCGTTTTATACTCTATGCCTAGTTATTCTTCAAATTCATAACCAACGTTCTTTTATTATATCTACTGATTCAATATTTGTTTAACTTCTTATAATGAAAATCTTAAGCTTTCAATTGAATTTTGACCTTCGACTTCCATTGACCTTCGACCGACCTTCAGATCCATAAAATCAATATAATGCATTAGGAACATTTCTGAAAATTATAACATTTGCGAATAGAGAATTATTTATGAAAAGGAGCAGGAGAAGAAAACAACAGAGAAACCTAATTTTGCATAACTATGAAATTCTTTTACTGCTATCAATACACTTATTATTTTTAATATAGAAATTAAGAGCTATAACAGTAACCTGTTCAGGAGCATTTAAGTTTAGTGCCTTTTAGCGAAGTTTTTTGTTGATGGAGATTTGTAAGTGTATAACATTACTTTTTTTAATAACACAAAATATTTGATACTTACTGAACTAAATGCTCTGGCTGTTGAGATCTCTTATTATGCAAATTAAAATACAGGTGGGTTATTAAAAAAGAATAATGTTATAATTGGCGCCCCACGTTGGGCGCCATTTATTTTATTTTATTTTATTTTATTTTATTTTATTTTATTTTATTTTATTTTATTTTATTTTATTTTATTTTATTTTATTTTATTTTATTTTATTTTATTTTTTATTTATTTTTTTATTTTATTTTACAGTAATAGGGCGTCCAACAGAACTACTATTAGAGTTCCAATTACAGGAGGCCACGAAATTATCTTAAGTAAACTAAGCATTTAGACAGAAACAGAAAATTAACCATAATATCAGTAATGCTATAGATAAATAGTGTTCCTAAATTACTATAATAATAACAAAATCCAAATAAACAAATAAACGCTGAAACGCACAATCAGATCCAACGAAAAATTCAAATTTCTGAATTATTTAATAAAGATAAAACTTTGGTTTTAAAGTTTATAGGTGAGGAAGAAAAAAGATCTATTTCGGCAGCCAGGACATTGTATGATCTTAATGCCCTATTTACAGGTGAATTCATATGAGACAGGGTATTTGTAGTATCGATTCTAAACAGTGCTTCAGAGCGCGTAGTATAATATTTAACATTTAAGTTTATAAAGGATATACAATTACACGATATTAAGTTATTTAATAATTTATACAAAAAATATACGTCAAACAAAATTCGTCTATTTACAAGATTACATAAACCATATTTCTTCAAGTTGTCAGAATAAGGTTTGAAATAGAACGACTTGTTGAATTTAAAGTTAAGTCTGTTGATAAATTTAATCTGTATTTTCTCAATACGATCGATGTACTTTTTATAAAAAGGATTCCACACTACAGAGGCATATTCCAAATGACTTCTAACTAAAGAGAAATATAAAGCCTTGAAAGAAGCAATATTCTTGAAGTTAACCATAACGCAAAACATGAAACCTAGATTTCTAAGAGCTTTACAGGTAATATAACATTACTTTTTTAATAACACAAAATATTTGATACTTACTGAACTCAATGCTTCGGCTGTTGAGATTTCTTATTATGCAAATTTAGATACAGGTGTGGGTGTTAACCCCAAAAGCTTCTAATTAATTAATGGAATCAGGAATAAATAAAAAAACATGTTGAGCACCACCAACACTCAGATGCGGGATGTTCTTAGGTTTTTTAAAAAAAGGTCGGGAAGTTATCAGTTTTGGTACTAACTTTCCATTTAAATTTGACGTTAAGTTAATCATACATTTATCAGGCAATAAAAAAATCTTACTTAACAAAAAACATCAGCAGTTCGTTGAGCCAAACTATATCATACAATAATTAAATTTGAAATCTACATATTGAATAAGGTAAAAAAAATTGAAACTACAATACATAAAGGAAACATGTTAGCGAAATTTTCTCTTTCAAAGTAATACCATAATAATTCATCATATGCTAAAAATATTTCGGGATCCCAAACTAACTATTAAATTAAACATAACTTACATAAACAAGAACATAATCCCAATACAAATCTCCTTTATTTTCATAAATTTCAAGAACAAACAGAAGGCTCAAAACGTTTCACAAAAACCACAAAAAAATCTCCATAACACTTAAGTTTTCACTATCAAACTGTTGACCTGATGAACCAAAACGGAAACAAATCTTCTGAATTCTGAAGTATATTGTCTTAACGAGATTCATTAACAATTAATTGCAATAGCTTCCGTGCAGTGCTTCCGAACGGAAAGATTTTCGAAAATCACTACGGCAACGGCAGTTTTTAACACTATTTACTTGAAGGCTGCGTAACAAATCATTAATCGATAATACAAAATTATACTTAATTTTTGGTATTATTTTCCTCGTTAAACTAACAAAGTTTTGCGAAACAATTCTTATATTGGATCAATTTCCAAACAACGGAATCGGTACGATATAATACTAACTTAAATTGAGGCATGAACGATAGTACGAAATATTTTGTCAAATTCACTAATTCGGAACTAAATATTTATTAATAAGGGCGTACATTCATTGTAACGACCCTCTTTATATCCCCGGAGCACGGAGCGCCCGGAGAAGCCTCGAGGCAACAGCCTCTTCAATAATGGTCTATTGCGGACTGACGACTAAAAAAGCTTCAATTTGGCAGAGTGACAAATAGTTTTAAGAGGGATATTTTAAATTGGCCAATAGCGAAACAATGCGGCTTTAACAAACCAATCAAAATTTATATTTTAGAATAAAGAACGTTCACAAAAGAGGGATATTACCCATAGTTAAAATCTACAACGTTTACGATAATATGATACACTGGGATCTGAAGTTTGTTTATTCAAAACTTACTAAAAAGCACGTACAAGGAAATCATAAATTAAAACCAAATGGATTTTATTAATGTATTTATCGAAGAAACTAAGATTATATGCATGAGAACGTCTCAAAATGAATGTTAGCACCAACGAAAACTTAAATTTAAGCTGAAATTTAAAATATTGTTTACGAATGCACAAAGGTGACTCTTTTATACTTGAAAGAAAGCATTATTTACTTAACGAAATATTTGTAGTTCCGACGCAATTAATTTTGCTAAACTGCCAGAACCGTACTAAGGATTCCTTTATTGTTTATACATATAAAATGGTATTTATTAAATTTAAAATAACGTTACGTTACAAGTGTAGAAGATTGACAGGAAATATAGCAACTGTTGGCAGTTTTTACATGTGACGCTATTGGATCTGGAGGTGATATTCTTATAATATTAGTGGTATGTTGTTGTTAGAGGTGTAGCCCCTTGGCGTCTGCTATAACAATTAGAATTGATTGAAATATTATGTAAGGTAGTGAAGTAATAATTAAAATGATGAATAACAACAAAAATGAGAAAGTATGGAGCAATTATAGTGGATAGAATGGTAAAGCTAGTAGAGTAATAATATAGAATCTCTCAGTGGCGAAACTGGATGTGGAGGCTGTGTGGGGTAAAGCCCCTCCCAGTAAGTTTCGTATGTATAGAAGGGTTAATTATTGTGTATTGGTAACTCTAAATAGTTTTATTAAAATATAAAAATCTACAAAATATACACCCAACTTTTTTCCTGCTCTCAGTTTCCCTCAGGCAAGGTCTGGTTACGCCACTGGATTCTCCTATTAATAGTTTTTGCCTGACCCGCAACATAATGTATGAAGAACCCATCGATAAAGACGGAAAGATAACGTTTGTGTGCTTTCCCAGTATTTCGCTTTTATTTATGTTGTTTATTAGTATTAGTATTTGGAGTGTCAGTCATAAGACAGGTAACCCACTTGATCGTTTACTCAAAAAAAATAAAAGCAGCATAACCAAACTGTCAGTTATCTACGCCTCAATCAACTTAGAAGTTTTACAGCAATTATTATCTTTTCGGTATTTTTACTAAGTTATTCGCTTTTGGTGCTGCTTTTACTAGACTGTACTATGCTTCCGAAACACAGCTTTAAATTTTCTTTTCTTGAATGACAAGGTTCATTCGGATAATGAAAAGAGTGATAGTTTACTTTTATAGATTTGGAAAAAATGTGGGATATTATGATGGTGTGCTTTTCAAAATATGTTGAGCATTACAATCCAAATTCAAAAGCTACTGCAGTTATTCTGAACCCACTACAGCAGAACTACAACCCACCGTACGAAGTCATTTTTAATAAATCTTAAATTAAAGTAGAAATTAAAAGTTCGAAGTCATTCCTAGGATATAAGCCCTAAAGACCACCATCTCGAAGAAAAGAAGCAGACCCCACATTAAAAATGCCCCCCCCCCTTATTAAAAATAACCCCAGTATTAAACCCTAACAAACAGAATGGCTATCCATTCACTGTTAGAGTTCAACATGTTTCTAATGCACCACTATGCTATCGTTCAAGAATTAGGGATTATCTTTGTACCTTATACATAATCGTGGTGAGCACTGCTTGCAAAACTTGACTGTCATAATTAAAAAAGAATTTCTGTTACTCCTACATTTAGGAATGATGTAGAAGTTTGGATTGAGGTTCAAACGACCTACTGTTCAAAATAGTGTTTTCAATTAAAAAAGAGACGAATTAGTTTTTACCTAAAGATGATTTTCGTTACAAAAAAGTGTCTGGGCCCGTATTCTCAAACTCCTACAAACAAATTTTGTATACGAGATAACGTAATTCTTTACCACCTACTAACATTTGATTGGCTGGATCTTATGACCTCAAAATTACGTCATCTCGTATGTGAAACTTGTTCGTACTAGTTCGAGAATACGCTGCTGGTTTCAGTCTCGGACATGAGAGGATTTCAAATTATGATCTTTCCTGTACCATTTAATATAAGTTGTTAAAAGAGCGACAATAAACAAAGCAAACGCGGTTGAAGCGGAAAAAACACATATTGTAGAAAAACATTTTAACAGTATATTAACAAAAACTGTCATATAGAATATACAAAAATGACTCTTATCTTACATATAGATAGTGTAACGTTCTTTTAAATAATACTAAAAATGCTGTTTAATCGTCTATTAACAAAGGAAAATATTTACAATAATACTAATTACAAACACTATAATTATAAATTGTCAACTATTAAACTAGATTATTTATAAACTATTTATTTACAATACAACATTTATTTTTAACATTTATCTAATAATTCACGGTGCGCGACTTGAATTCACTGGTTCACTAATTAATGACCCCCTTCTTCTACGTGACCGCGGTATATATCCATACGTCCACGCTCTAGAACAAATACGCTGCCGGCTTCGAATATTGTATATGTACCAGGAACCTTCTCGCAAATTCGTGGTCCGTGTACAGGGGTTTTATTTAGCGGTCGATCTTGAATGCTCGATGGCGGCGTATAGGGGTTAATCCCTTTCATTACAATAGTTTTAAAACAGAAATTTACGTAACGGGTAAAATTTGAGTATATCGGTAACAAAGAAGATACAAGTTAAGACGCAAGTTGACAGCTCAACCATCGAGGTCCAGCTTCCTTAGAAAGTCCCTTTACCCCTAGTCCAGCATGCGGACTTTATCAACCGCCCCGTCGAGTCCATCCTAAGTGTGGGCTGGGCTTTTAATCAGTGATCAGTGATGTGAAGTAGTTATATAAAAAACGGTACTGTGTACAGAGTGCGTTTAATGCGTAGAATTAACAAACTTTTTTTGTGTTATGAACAATTTTGTTTTCTAAAATAATACTTTATAATGTTATGTTGGGTATAAATGTTATGTAATGTAATTTTCATTTAATTTACCTACAGTATATTTTAGTTTTTCATTTATATCATGTCTAATTAATTAATTAGATATATGCTTGAACTATTTTAACAGTTCAACAGAGGCGGTATGTTGAGGCCTTCCTTAAGATTAGGGTAGTGGGGCGTACCTTAGGGTGCAAGACTAGTAGCCCTCATTAGTAGTTCACCAGTAGTTTAGTTTTAAGATATGAGTTAAAAGCATTCATTTGAACTCGCCAGCGGCAATTGTTGTTTAACAAACAAATTTTTGCTTATTTTTTTATTTTGTTATTTAATGTTAGTTTGTGTTATTAATTATAATAAATGTATTATATAATAACTGGTCCTTCGAATTTATTTATCAACGATTCAAATACTGAATCACCATTTGGTCAAATGAAATCACCAAAATGGCCTGGTGTGCATGTCGACGACGTCCTGTTCGACTAAAGGAAGAGTTGTCATAAATGTGAGAGGCTATATGTTAGCACCAGTAACTCTTGATTCCCAAGATAGCCTTACACGGCTAAGTCATATCGGTGTTTTGCGCACCACCTAGCGAATGGTCTCCCATAGGTCAGTGGTCAGGGATTCACTGACGGGATAGACCTAACTAGACTTAAGGCAGTTCTATCTGTCTAGTTTGGATCTGCGACTACCCATTCCCAAACTAACGGCTCAAGACTGGTCCAGTCGAAAAACAGAGTCATAGTCGTCCTGCCAATCACCTAGCAAATTAAACCTATTGTTTAACGTGGTCCACCTGCTCTTCAGCTTATGGCCACGGTCCCCTTAGGTATCAACGAATTGAGGCACGTCTCTTACTTTTGTAAGAGGTACAAGTACACACTGGTGGAAGCGAGTTGCCTATTCAACCTTTACTAGCTCTTCAGGCTAGTGCCCGGGCTATAAGCATGCTCATCCATCGGGGCTCATCTCCAAGGGAGTCTCATCACCCCTAGTCGAGCGTAAGGAATTTTACTGTCCCGATGAGTACAACATCAAGTGTGACTTGGACTGCCTAGGATAGCCCAGTATTTAGCCACCCACTGCTACCATAATTAAGGCTTAGTGAGCCCCGACAGAACCCCATTCGACTTTTCCTAAAAGTAGAGACCCGGCCTATACCAACTAGGAGGTGGAGCTGTCTTAGATGTGAGTGGCTAACAGTAGTATTCGCTCTGTATTCGTAGCCTTCTTGGAATCAGTAAGATCTGCAATTATTGAATAAAACCAAGTCACCGATACATCGTAGAGTTACCTCCTGGTCGTACAATCCACAGTACCAAAGTGACTACACCAGAATGAAGCACCTGGCGAAACTGTTTCCATTGAGACAGCGATCAGGGGGTCGCTACCGGGACGAACCTTGCTAATATCACTCTCGTAATGGAGTCCAGGTTTCTTCTGGGGTCATCCCCTAACTAAAGTATGGGGACCCTAAGACCAGTCCAGTTATGGTACAGCGATACAGCACGCCGGCTATTACTTAGCAACAGTTAAGTCGCAACGAACGAAACATGAAAAAACAATAATTAAATATCACTTAGTAGAATATCACTTTCCGAACTAGTAACGTTATTTACATGGCAAGCTTTGTAAATTAATTAATACAGGAGAGCTGGAAAGTTTGTGGGGCGAGCGACAAGGAGGGAGCCTCCAAATTCAGTGAGCCCAGTAAAGATCAGTTGCATGCAGCGTACAAAGTTTTATTTCCACTTTCACCAGCCTTTTCTTGTATTAATTTATTGTGTATTTTGTATAAAAAGACATTTTATAATCAAAAGCGGTATTACAATCAATTTATAGCTAGACGTTGTCTTGGTGTTGTGATTAAGCAGCAAAGTAGTTTCTATTAGCTTTTTGTTGACGAGCATTGTAAAGTTTTAGAGGTCTCTTTTAGGAACACGCAAAATTTTACAGTGTTGTAGCTCTAAGCTCTAAGTCTAACTACTCATTCACTGTGTTACTATAAAATCCTATAAAGTGTCATTTACATAAAAAGTGAAAATAAATAACTATTGTGAATTTTATATCTTTGTTGATTAAAAATTTCCATTTTAGTCTTGTGTTTTGGTGTACTATATAGGATTTTTAGAGTAAAATATTCTAACTGAAAATAAGTCGGAGATAAATTAAATACTGCTGACATTTATTCAGTTGTACTTTTTAAAAATTGATTTAATGTCGCTATTGCATTATATAATGTTTTGATGTCAAATAATGATGTAATGCAAATTCTTATTGATTGGCAAAGGTAAACGTCAAAATGTATACTATTTTATACGTTCTAAATTTTACATAAAATTGAAAACGTTAAGATATTAAATTATTGCATTCGACCGGCTGTACATTGTCACTAAATCCTTGAATATCTTCCGTTTCCTTCAAGAATTATTCGGTTTAATAATAATAATATCGTTACATTTAAAGGAATGTATTTATGCAGAACCAGAGGCGTGGTTGGGGTTTGTGGCGCCTCTGTGCAAGGCAGCGCAATGTCGCCCCTCATATGAAAAAAATTATGGATTAAAGATATAGGCTATATTTTATTAGTAAATTTAATTTTAACATTACACTGGTAGTATTTAATTTATATTACATTTTACTCTGTCAGGGGGCTGGGTCCCCTGACTGCGGCGCCCTCGTTCCGCGCGCAGGCTGCACAGGCGCTAGCTACGCCTCTGTGCAGAACAGCTTAAAATTGATGTAAGATTACAGAATACGCTTCTTAAAAGCGGAGGATCTTTTTTTGGGCGCTTTTCTGTTTTGAATCTTTATTATTATTAGTGAGCACACTTGCTTTTGTAAGAATAGATAAGATAAAAAGGGAAACGGATAAGAAATATAATAAAAATAAAAAGATTAATTAAAAGTTTCACAAGCTTCATTAAATTCTTAACCTGACACCTGTTTCAACATTAAATGTCATTATCAAAGGTAGCAGTAATGGTCGGTTTAGATTTTTCATGTAACGTGGAAGAAAATAGAGAAGAGTTTTTTCTCTAACATTTCAAACTTGAATAACTAAATTTTAGGAAACAATAACAAAATGGTGGTATTTAAAATTAAATTACTTTCCTGTTACTTCCACGTCACATGAAAAATGTAAACCGACCATTACTGCTGCGTCGTTAATTCCGACTTGAATTCAATTAAGTCTGATGCTACCAATTACATTCCGTTCTGTAAAATGGATTTCCGTTATCCTTAACTCGATTAATTTATTGCTTTGTCTGTTTATGTTGATGGAAGTTGACCGAAATTTCGACCTGACCTAACTTTAAAACAGATTTTTTTCTTTCTAATTTGCATTTTAACTTTGACTTCATGCATTTTTAAAAGGTTTCCGTCTTTTATTATTTATTGCATATGTATAGTATGTTTTTTTAATATGCATACTGAGTGAATATTTATTTACGTTATAAGTCCTGGAAATAGAATTTTACAGTCGAGTAAGATGTTACTCGTTGGAACATCGAAACGACACTGTAAGAACATATCCAGGACGTATGACGTAATGCGTTTTATTTCACACTGCAATTATTGGATTATTGGTTTAATTTAAAAAAAATTATATGAAATAAATTTCCGAATTTAAAATATGGACATCTATGAACAACGAGCATCTATGTCATACTAGACCGTAAAATCGCATTTTCCTAACTGTAACCGCTACCGTAAGCATGGATAATACGATACACTATGAAATAAAGTACTTTTACAACACTACCAACGTAATTTCGACAATTCCTGAGACCCATGTGACCTTGAACGTAAAGTTACTGTACTGTAATAACGATTAAAAAGAAACATCTTAAAAATGACAATGCTCCGCATTAGGTATTGTACCGATGATATGTTCAACGTTTTTAATAGTCATTTCAAAGTTATAAAGCACTAATAGATTATTGACTTGAGCTTGAATGTAGGTAAGAACACTTTCGAAAATGTTTAATATTAATTTTAAAAGTAGAGAAAATAGTTTCAATGTAGACAGGACACATAGCAGGACATAAGAAATGACACGTAAGCAATCATCAAGATCGGCTACGTTTACTTCTTCATTATTTCCTTCGGCACTTCGAGTAAGCATACATCATAGAGCAAATGAAACCTGATCCACCGTCAGACTTTGCAATTACATAAATCATGAGTGGGAGCTCATCCGAATCAATCCGTCTTTTTTTACTCAACAGAACAGCAAATGTTACACTACCAATGAGTTGTAACAGAAACTTTGCCACATATCCATTCCCAGTCTATCAGAAATATCAAATTCCCCATCAATTCTTGGGCCCATCGAAGTAGCACCCCGGTGTATACCCGTTAGGGTGAAGTGGTCTTGAACGTTAGAGGCTATGTATCTTCGAGTCAACGCTCCTTAACCGTAGGTCTCTAGACGATTACTGGGGTTCGTCTCTTCAACGACTAGAACTGCACAGCCAAAGCCGGACTACCATACCATCTCCGAAACGCTACCTGATGGTATACAGTTTCCCATAGGTCAGTGGGCGAACTCCTTGACCGAGATAAACTTCACTTGATTCTCCTCCATTCGTCTAGGTCAGACAGCGGAATACTTAATCCTCCATAAAAGACCCTGACGTCAGGTAATAATCAAACCATCCACACCGGACCCTCTTGTTAGCAGAGCTTCCTTCGCAACGTTTTAGAGTCATCGTCGAGAAACACTTGCGTGTAACTTGCGTGTAACTTGCGTAGCAAAATATTCTGTTGTTTTGCGAATAAAAAACTAATATTACTAAACCCTTCATATGCACAGCCAATTGAAGGCAACGATCTTGCGCCGATAATAGCGCTAAATACATTGTTTA
The DNA here is from genome assembly GCA_929113105.1 of Agrypnus murinus. Lineage (NCBI taxonomy): Eukaryota > Metazoa > Arthropoda > Insecta > Coleoptera > Elateridae > Agrypnus > Agrypnus murinus. Next base: position 114,419,020 of record OV816026.1, on the reverse strand, counting down.
GCTCATATTCAAGTGTGCTGAGTTTATAACTGGTCATAATTATGCTTCTAGTCAAGATACAGGCAACATACACAATAAATGCTACTTACACCCTTTCAGCGAGCGAAATACCAATTAATTTCTGAATGATCTGTAGATTTATTTAATGTGTTTAATACAAGGTAATTGTTTTTTAAACAATAGTTTAAAGTAATTGAAGTTTTACTGTGGAGATGTTCAACTTATATAGTATCTATCCTCTAAAAAACATTGCGAAAACAAATAACCCTAGTTGATGTTTAACGCCTTCATTTATGATGACTTACCAACATTTTGTTTGTATACGGTATATGTGTTTGTGTATGAAATTATGGAGTATGGAGTAAAATAGGTTGGACTAAAAAAAGAAATTTTCCTATAATTTTTGTGTTATCGGGGCAAAATGCTAAGGTGAAGATAGTGAAGATATGAACATCCTCATACGACTAATGACTTTTTTGGCCCAAAACGTGCTAGTACTGGAGTACGTTAGCCTTCAGGTCTGCTTACAGGACCACATACCTAAATACCTAGATAAGCAGCAAAAGAAAATAAGATTGATACAAGGCACAGACAAGTAAATATGTCGCATAAAATATAATATTGAGGGGACCTGGTACACAGCCTTCAGATATTTTTTTATTATTAATCGTCGTGGGGATCACGCTCTTGTTGTAATACCTAGGGGAACCAGCTTGGGAACCAAACTATTGACATAATTATACTACACAACATTAATAAATAATCATTAGTTTCTAGTAATATTTCCAATTCAAATTAAATAAAATTCCAATTTACAATTACGCACTTCATTTATTTAATTATCATTGGATTCTTGAATTATCTAAAGTTTTCAATCGAGAGAGTTAGGTGTCAGGTTAATTAATGAACAGAATAAATTGAAACACATCTTACTCAACATAAAAGAGAATAAATAAACGTAAAACTTACGCAAAAGAAAGTACTGCTAAAAAGTATCACCTAAAAACAAAATGGTAGCGCCCTTAGCGACACAAATTCAGATTGCCAACTTTAAAAGGAACTGTAATAAATACCCCAAAATATTTTATATTCAAACCAAATAGTTGTTATTTTAATTTGCTATTATACGTACATATTATTAATTACATTTTGCGTTACTACTCTTTTATCTGTACCTGTATGTAATAACGTTAAGTTTAAGTACAATACAGTTAAATAAATTGAGATTATGTAATTTGTTTTTATAGCACAATAATTTTCTATAACTGCTTTGATGTATTCTTGATTGACTATGCCCGACCATTACAGGATGTAAAGTAGAATTTTATCAATCGAGGCCAAGGTACGATCGATAATAATCCATTGATAAAATTCACTACAACCGTGTGTCATACAGCATTTTTTGCCCTACCACCTCAATTCCAATAAAACTTAAAACGAATTATGATTTTTTCTGATGATTGTGTCGTTATCTTGAAGTCTCGTGATGTTCACACATGAAACTAAAATACAAAACATGCATAGTCGCCTAGGACTGAAAGAGTTTTTGCACCGTGCACACCTGATGCATGCTATATCAGGTTTTCCTCTTTTAACAACCAGCTAAAATAATGATTTTTGAATTTCTAGTAAAATATAAATGTTGCTGAATGTATAAGCAAAATATTATTTTCTTTGCAATCACAAACGTTTGAATGTTAGCTTTGTAGAAGCCTTCGCTAAAGTTGCTTCAATGTAATTTTAATTACTAAATTTCACTTTTGCAAGTAATTGAATAGTGTATTCCAACCAGCTATCTTTTGATCTCTAAAACAAAAGCCTTTCATAAATTTGCGTTTTAATTAAATTAGCTGAATGTAAATGATTTAAAAAAAATGCATTCGATCCTATAAGGATCTTTGTGGCATTATAATAAATTGAAACATCACAACGAAGATAGTTATTTTTAGTACTATTTTTATTATCTGTACATTAATACTTAACGTATTCAGGAAAATATTTTGAGATTGCAAATGAAAAGTAGCAATATTTAATTAGTTCATTTTTGTTGTATTTTCAGGAGAGTCGATGGACTGTAGATGACGCACAGTTTACATTTAGTATGATTTATTACAGTAAATAGGTCATGATTTTATTCATAAGGAACCAACAGTAGTCTGCCTTTATTTATAAGGACATACTATGAATATTTAAATTTAAAAAACAAAATAATAACCTGCATAAAAAGTAATTCGGCCCTGCAAACTTCTGGTATAAATTAAACAGCCGCCGTTCTACTCGACGTAAGTGAAACAGAAATAAAACACAATAGTTTACAAAAGAACAGAAAGTTGGTTTTATGTCTATAAATATAGAAACAATGTAAAAAACATTAATCTACTAATAAATAAAAATAAATCAAATCAATAATATGTATATCTGTTCATACACAATCAGAAATCAAATGTTACAACTAACAACTATTTTCAATAATAAATTAATCGTTAACAATAATTAATTAATTCGTATATTACTGAAAAGGAAGTTATATCTATTTTTAAAGCAAACAGAAAATATAAATTAAATAGTACTTACGAAATACTTTTTCTGCAGAAACGGGAGCATTAGATTAAAGCGAACAACATTATCAATATTCTATTAAACTGTATCAAAAGCTTTATTTATTGAATACATGACCTTAAAAGTGAGAGAAGAATATATACAAATTTACAGTAGGAAACTAAAGGTATTAGCAGTAAAAAGCAAAAGGTATTGTCAATTTCAAAAGTGTAAGATCGCTACTAAACAGTTCAACTACCAAAATGGTTTAACAGAAATTATTTCTTTCTTTGTAGGAAAAAGCGATAAGGCAGAATCAAACAATAAATAATTCTCAGCTAGGCAATTGCCATACATATATAGATTAGACAAAATATGTAGTTTAAAATACAACCCATCTAAATAAGGAGAACTGCATCTCAAAATAATCTTGCAACACAATGGAAGAAAAGTCAGTCAATAAAATGTGTAGGTTAAGGTATACATTGTGAAACCGAACTGGGGAGATGTTACAATTTTTAATGGTATTATGTAATTAATTTCAATAACTCAGTAATAACAGATTACAAGGACTGTGCTTTATCACAACTCTTATATTAAACGATCTCAAAGCACCACATTTATTATTGACGCATACCAATACGTATTTCATGTAGTTCACCAGACGGCTTTTCGCCGGGAACAAAGCAGCATTGTTACCGAAATACGTATTGGCATGCGTAAATAACAAATGTGTTGCTTTAGGTAAACTTAACCAGATCTACCCGTACCGGAAGTCGGTACCCGCTTAGACACTCTCTCTCAAGTGACTCGGGATCGACTTCCGGTACCGACAGATTTATTTAAGGTTTTCTACAGTTTTCCTTAGCTGTAACACAAATGTGGGATTTGTGCTATACCATCTGTAAGTCGGCTGCAGCCGCACGATGGGCATGCGTAATAATAATAATCGCCCTCTCTCTCCCGCGAAAATATATATGCGGTGATATTGGCTAATTAAAAATAATAAAATTATTTTTATTAGATTTCATCATATCTTTAAAATTACGAATAATTGCCGTTAGATCGTAGATGTTTTTTATAATTAATTTGAGATTTAGAATGCCAGTGAACTTTGGAAATACTTTTCAACTTCCCTTTTTTATAAATTCTTATATGGTTTTAAAATACTTTTTTAATAGATTTAAATAATGCAATAGTTATATAAAAATGTTACTCGACTTCAACTAACTCAAGAGTACGTAAAAGAAGTTGGGCGCCAATTAAGTAACTTAAGATAAATAAAATAAATTATTATGAAGCACTTATCTCAGGGCGATGTGAATTCTCATGGATGAAAGAAATAAAATGCAAATTGGAATTGAAATGACTAATAAATTGAAATCTTAATAATAAAGTTTAATTATAATGTAAATGTTTAATTTAATTCATTAAACTTCACAAAGATTGTCTTCTCTTTAGCAGGTTCCAGTTACAAAAAGGAAAATGAATTTCCTACCTTTTTAGGGTTGGTTCTTCCCATTTACTATAGTAGTCACAACTTTCTTCACCATATCCTTCCCCAAACCATTGCCAGCGTATATCACTTGATACTATTCCAATGCTGGTTTCCAATTCCGGTTTAATTGTCTTTGCATTTAACCATACGGACTTCCCATATATCACCATCCACACACTTTCCACAAAGGAATAGCAATCTTGATAACTCATTTTTATGATTTATCATTATTTATTTATCTTAATTCATAGCGGCTAATATTTCCCTTACTCGTAGCATATTTATTTTAACTGTTTATTTAAAATAAAACATCAATTTATGGTTTTTACTAAGATCTATTCACTGGCTTTACTTCAATAAGTAATTTTAAATTAATAATCGCAGGCGGTTCTTTAGGACCATATAAACACTTTTACAAATTTATAACGACTCTACACTTTCGCCATTTATCATCAACTAACCAACCAACTTGACTGTCTATGCAAGACTAAACTATTTACATTTTTACTAAATTATTTTTCACGATTTTTTCTCTGTCGCCGTATTTAATGAAGTGCCTTAAAATTACTGTTTCCTAAGCTTAAATACTACTATTTACATCATCACATTACTCAATTTTACTTTATTTAATTGTGTGTCATTGATTATAGAATCAGTATATACTTTTTACTAAAGGTTAAGCACTTTTATTTATTTATTATCAAACAGTTTACTCACCAAGTTATTAGAATACGTAACATCCATTTGTGCGGAAGTTATTGTTATTATGTAATTCCTTTATGATTAATTTCAAATGAGTGATATCGACGGGTAATGAGATTCTCTAAAGGTTTTTGTTTATCTAAATAGATTATTAATATTGCATAAAGTGTTGTGTAATAAACTATACTAGATATGTGTCACTTTTACAAACAATGCTAATCTGCTGTTATGTATTGTATATACCGTGTGTCAATTTGAAAACTTCCCACCGCTAAAGTATCGCTAAACTGGCAAATTATTTCAAAAATCGCTGAGACACGTCAAATTTATTTTCAAGGGGGAAGAATTTTGACGTATAAATTATATCTGCAAAATAAATGTACAAGAATAAAAACGAATTCTAATTTGTTTGTGGTTTACGTTAATCTAGTAGGTATAATGGTACTTTATCTGTAAAAATTGATTTATTAAAACAACGTACCACCGTCAAAACCTGTTTCAATGAGAATTTATGAGTTTAATGTATCACACAAATAATTACAAAAATTCAATTTTGCAATATTCAAAGACGCTTAACTTGGCAACACAGCACTCAAATTTAAAAAATGGCAAAACACCAAAATGTAGAGAATAAAAAGCCCTTCAAAATGATGTCTCACTCGACCGCCTTTCCCATTTAAGATCTTTGGGGGGTGGCTCTGGGGGACAGGGGGTGAAGGGGGCGATATATTTTATACGTCAAAATGCTTCTCCCTTGGAAACAAATTTGACGTGTCTCAGCGATTTTTGAAATAATTTGCCAGTTTAGCGATACTAGGGGTGGGAAGTTTTCAAATTGACACACGGTATATACAATACATAACAGCAGATTAACATTGTTTGTAAAAGTGACACATATCTAGTATAGTTTATTACACAACACTTTATGCAATATTAATAATCTATTTAGATAAACAAAAACCTTTAGAGAATCTCATTACCCGTCGGTATCACTCATTTGAAATTAATCATAAAGGAATTACATAATAACAATAACTTCCGCACAACTAGATGTTACGTATTCCAATAACTTGGGGAGTAAACTGTTTGATAATAAATAAATAAAAGTGCTTATTTAATCTTTAGTAAAAAGTATATACTGATTCTTAAATCAATGACACACAATTAAATAACATATTTTCAATTTTAGTTGGAAAAGTTGATAAATTATTTCAAACGTGTTAATTTTTAAACAAAGATTTTAATATTTTAAAAAATTTACCAAATTTTGGATACTAAAATCCACAGCAATAGTAATATATTTATCGGTGTTTTATATTAGAAACTGATGATATTATGTAAATAGCAGATTAACTAGGTAATAGTAGGCGGTACTTACAGGCAGACTTCATATCATTTTCTTAGATAAACAGTTACTGCAGTAAATTAATTTAATTTTGATTTGGTGATCAACAAAATTTTATATTTGTGATGATTGTAATAGAACTACCGAACTTATACTAGAACTTTCGAATTTATATTACAGATATTTGTACCTGAACATATTGAGAATTTAGACAGTTGAATGGTGGAAACTTATGTCAACTGCGTATTGGAGAAAACGTCAAACCCTATCGTATTAACCAATTTAAACTTCCAATAGGAACTGCTCAGAGATGACTAAAATCAAACTTATTCATCATGAAAACTCTTTTAATATTCAAAGCAACACAAAACAAATTTCATAAATTTCTACAAACTGTGCCCTTTAAACGAATAATTAAAATGTTAAGAGCGAATTTCATATTATTAAAATTCACATCAACCCATACCCAATTAAGCTCTTATTTGAATTCATTCATATCCTAAATCCAACAAACAGCCTTAACTCCAATCTGTAGAAGTATTATGTCATCATAAATTGGACAGGTGAAACCCCCTTTTCTACAGTTACATGAATACGAAAGGGTTACTTAATTTTCGTTCCAAACGCTACCGAGCTCGAGATGAAAATACTTGAGGGAAATCAAGTCATTTATTATAGGAATTCCGTGTAGCAAAACGCGTACAATGATCGACTTTTAAGTTTTTACTACAGCGATACCTGAATGGATATAGTTATATTAAATTTTTGCCAAGCACTTTTTCTTACAATTACACCAACTTCTGATGTTCAAGGCGAAACTCTCGACTCTTTGACATACGGATTATTAAATTTATCGGTAGGATTAAGGCCCTTTTAATGTGTCCGCACTAAAGTCGGTTGCCATTTATGAAATCCGTTTGATGGCTTTAACTTTCGGCCTTTCCTGCAATTTATGTGTTCTACGCTATCTATATCAGTAATCAAATTGTCTACCACAGTATTGTACTGACCCCACTGTGTATGCCAACTTACGTTAGTTTGAAAGTAATCTTTAATAACAGTTCTCAATAATGTTATTAGAAAGGTTTCATTACGTGTTACCTCATTGTGACACAAGCTCAGAAGTCAACACGCACTTTTGTAGCTTTCATTTCAGTTCATTAATTAAGTAGTCGGCCACGTTGAAGGTGTGGATCGCTTTTTCAAAAGTTCACGTACTAACATTTTCTGACTACTGGGAAGGGTCGTAAGTTCAAGGTTCAAACTTAAATTCTATGACGTATTCGGTTGCTTTCTGTTAAGTCAAGAGGAACATTAGTGGTTACGTAGGTAGAACATTAATTTCCCAAGTTATCTCCAGTCCAACGGGAACTAGTTGTTTTCAAAGTAGGCTAGCTAGCTGTAGTTAAGTTTAAAGACAACATTTACATATCCGTAGTAATTATAAAACTTGCATGTAGAGTTTAATTAAGGTTACAATTTTTCTTATTATTTTGATTGGAATATTCTAGAAACTTGCAATTTAGAACGCTAAAGTATTTTACTCGATTAACGATGTAGAAGGAAGTTTGGGTAGCACTTAATCAAACAAAACGTAGACGCTCGCAGTCATTCTTTCTGATAAAAAATTGAAAAAAAAAAAGATGAAACACCGCACGCAAACTGTCAAAAATCTACATGACAAAGAAAAACTACCTCAATATTTGTGCACAGCATTCGGCTCAAGGCTGTTAGATATCGAATTTATTTTCTTCTTATATTTTTGATAAACGATGAAAACACCAAATCGTAGGTTAGAATCATAAAATTGCACGCAATTTAGATGTAATGGATCGGAAATGAAATGCTATTTAGGTATATTACTATAAAACACAGACTTCCTACAAAAACAATACTCAGAAAGGAAAAACTACACCCAATTTTCTTGCTTGTTTGTAGTAGATAATGTGGTTCCATTCTTTTTTATACATACAAAACATGTTTGGAAAGTCTCACCAAAACGTACCTATTCGTGGACAACCCAACCGAATTACATTTTATTAGTTGTGGTTTATGTGCTAGTTAAGTAACGAGGCAATAAGATTACAAACAGGATTAGGAACCGCAGGCAGCATACACAATACACATATGGGAAATTTGCCACAGTACTTGTTCAAAATTCTGTTCCACGACCCATAGGCACACAAATATAACAAAATTCCATTTTGTATTTCAAAAACAGGCATTGTTTTTTATTACCAGTTTTTTTGAAGTGAAATTCTTATAAATTTGTTTTCCAGCATTTTTCTACATTGTACACGTCTTTTCGGCTGCCATAAGAACAGTTTATTCTTGTTCTGATTACATCTCTATCTATCACATAGTATCGTTAGTAAAGACCTATATCCACGGGAGGAAGGTAATAATCTTTCTAGAGAGAATTATTTCTAGCGTAATGTTAAATTAAACTTAAGCACATAAATGTAGCAAGGTCATGAGATGATTTACTTTCAAAGGAACGAAGGAGGAGGTCTGCTATATTTTGCAGGATATGTAAGTAATAGCTCTACAAAGAAGAATTATGATAAAAGAACCCATTATGTCACCATTATAGTGAGTGTATTGGGCTGCCTGGATATCCTTCGGTATCCTATGCATTTATAAAGTAGGAATGGCACACTTCATTACACAAAAAGCTAATCCCATACAAAAAATAACTTTACACCTTTATTAATAATCCAGTCAATTAACCAATTTTTATGAATAGTGGAAAGTTGAGGTAAGTCTGTGGATTTTTGCATAGGGCTTCCTTGTGGGTTGTTAAACAACTCCCTAAAAGTCAACACCTGTAGGTGGTGAGCTCGAATAGATAATGAGGGTAAACCACGCCCACTGGACTGGACCACGATCGCATCCGGTTCTCAACAAAATTTTCTTAACTACTTCATGACGAATATGTGACCACAAAAAATTATGTCCGAAAGTTCCTTGAGGAAATTTACTGGAGTAATTACTGATCCGTGTATGACATAGTTTCTTTCTTCGATAGCACAAAAAGAAGGCAAAGTATAAAAAAACTTTCGGACATTTTTGGTAGCGTTTTAAATGAGCTTTATTTTAACTAACCTCCTTCATCTCGATAATTCTAATAGTTTCCGAGAAAAACGACAAAAACCGTTAGGGGGCGTGGTTTACCCTCATTATCTCTTCGAGATCGTCACCTACAGGTGTAGACTTTTAGTGAGTTGTTTAACAACTCACGAGGAAGCGCTATGCAAAAATCTACGGACTTACCTCAACTTTCCGCTATTTTTTCTAAGTTGACTGGACTATAATAGGTCTTGATTTTTCACTTTATGACTTCTTTGGTATATAATTGATAATATTGAAAAATTTTTATTGAATCGCATTTAGGAATTAATAAAATACAACTTGTTTTTAAATGATCATTTCAGATTTAATAATCCTTTTTCAGTGAATATAAATAAAACTGTAATAATATAAAATTTTTATATATAATATTATTAAGATTAGGTTAGCGAGAGAATTGTTTTTATTCGCAATCGTATTGGTAATGAGTCCATTCCTGACCATTTAGAGGTCCGAAAATGCATCATTATTTGTAACTTTGACATTCTCATGGTCCGAAACGACCTATTTTCGCACCTCTACGTGTCTTTAAATTCAGCTACTAGGTGGCGCGCAGAAAATTACATCGCCAAATGCGGTGTATAAATGGCTGTATAAATCATGTTTGGTAATGTTGCGGACCTTGGCTGCTAAAGAACGAGTACCCAGGTATTATTATTAATTTATAAATACTCCTATTCAATAAAATCCTCGAAATATTATGCGATCGAATTTGATGATGTAAGTGGCGACATACGTTATGCCAATCCCAACCGATGACATTTTGCATCTGTCAAGAATTTTAGATAATTCGGTATTTAAAGGACGATTGCGAATAAAATAGTATACAAACCTCGGCAAAAGTACCATTCCTGTGTCTCGAGAACTAGTTCACCTCGAGGCTATCGCCTCTCGGTAAACTATATTGTTCTCTCGACAGGAATGGAGTACTTTCGGCCTCGGTATGTAATGTACTATTATTATTATTAATTATGATACCTACTTACATTTTTAACAGATTTTTTTTCTTAATAGCAACATTGTGCTTGCAATTAAAACTAGTCTTTGACAGACTAACCATTAATTTTTATCTCATAAGCCTTAAGTTAATAAATTATCTGTCAGAGTCTATCCATTGATGTTATCTAGGTTTTTCTGGACTATATGCTTATCACTCACTCGCGCACTATGCTCTGCTTTAACACTTTACACAAGATTAGATGGTTTTCTCCGCTTCAATCTTCGGACACGGTGTTGGTAGTCGAACAGTTGAAGAGCCTCTGAGTTGACGTGGAGGTGGAGTCTAGCTTCATGCTTGCCAGCAAACCTTTTTATTTCTTCCTTAACGGTTGGAATCTGAAGATCTGTATGAATGTCTGTATTACGAACATACCAGGGGGCATTCACTATGTTTCTTAATACTTTATTCTGAAATGTTTGAATACACTTGATGTTAGAATCACTGGCACAGCCCCATAGCTGGATATTGGATACAAGATCTGATTGTAAATCAGCAATTTGTTGGAGATTGAGAGTTTGGAGTTTCTTCCAATCAACCAATAGTGTTGTCTATATTTTAATCCTAATTCCGCTCTTTTCTTCTTAACATGTTCCTTCCACCTGAGTTTAGCGTCCAGATTCATGCCAAGATATTTGGCATTTATCAAGTACTGTACAATTTTTCCATTAATAGCTAGTAGTTGTGGTTCAGTTAGTTTTTTGTTGGTGTAATTTACCTGAATAGATTTGAGCTCGTTGAGCTTAATTTTCCACTGTCTTGTCCAATCAACTACTGCGTTGCTTGCAATTTGCAGTTTTCTAATAGAGCTTTCCTGGTCTTGATCTACTGCGAGTAGTGCAGTATCATTAGCAAATGTGGCAGTGACTGCTTCTTCCATCACAGGTAAATCGCTCGTATACAATAAATATAGAACATTTTGTTTAATTTATACATTAGACCTTCGTGCCATACTTTGTCAAAGGCTTTTGCTACGTCTAAGAAGACTGCAGTGCAGACTTGCTTTTCTTCTAAAGCACATTCGATGATATCTGTTATTCTATGCACCTGATCTATTGTCGAATGCTTTTGCCTGAATCCGAACTGATAATCTGGAATTAGGTTATTAGTTTCTATTATTGGTCTTAGCCTCTTGAGGAGCAGTTTCTCAAAAAGTTTTGAGATTACTGGCAGTAAAGAGATCGGACTATAGGATTTGACATCGTTAGGTTGTTTTCCTGGCTTTGGCAGCATGATCACTTCCGCAACTTTCCAGCACGCAGGGACATGTTGCAATCTGAAGGCCGCGTTGAATAGATAGGTGAGCATTACTATACCCTTTCTAGGCAGGTATAGGCAGGCTTTAATATTTCTCAAGTGATCAGGCCAAATCCTGGTGCTTTCGTTGGGTTCAAATTAGTTTTTATCTCCTCAGCTACTTCTCTTGGTGTAACTGGTGTGATATTTTGGTATTTTGGATTGTCGGTGTTATTCATATCTTGATTTACCTCTCCTTGGTTGGGAGTGAATATCTCAGCCAGGTATTCAGCAAATAAGTCGGCTATTTGCTTATTCTCTCTGGTCCATGATCCATTGCTGTTTCTAATAGGGGGGATAGACGTTACGGGTCTTTTAATCTTCTTGGTTGCCTTCCAGAACAAGTAATCGGTTTCTTCATATGCTGATAATTCTTGTAGATAGAAGCTTATAGATTCTTCTTGCTTTTGTATTTTATCTTCTAAGCTTTTGTGTTTTGTTGTTAAGTATGGTTTTGTCTGCTGGATCTCTCGATTGCTGCCATCTTCTTCTGGCTCTTCGTTTTTCTTTAACCAGTTCTTTAATCTCGGCTGGATAGTTTACGCCTTTGGTCATATGTACAATCCCTTTAGTATTGTTATATGCCGCTGTTTGGATAAGTCTGTTGAATCTTTCAGTTTCTTTCTCTAGTTGTTCAGCTGTTCTAAGGTTGATATTAAGGCAGATATTTTTCTGAAGGTCGATCTTGAAACTTTCCCAATCAGTGGTTTCCTTAGTAAGGCTGGCTTTAGCTGTCTTTTTTATTATCTTTTCACTTAGTGTTAATATGACGGCTGAATGATCGGAATCTAGGTCAAAGTTTTCTTCAACTTCACTGAAGTTAGGAGATACTTTTCTCGTAATGAAGAAGTCTAGTAAATCGGGGATTTTATTGGTATCAGTAGGCCAGTATGTAGGTTTTCCTGTTGAGTGAAAATTGCAATTCATTTCTTGGACTGCTTTCCTTAATTCTTTCCCTTTGGTTGTGGTTAACCTAGATCCCCAGTCTATGTGTTTAGAGTTGAAATCCCCCCTACGACAAATCTTTCCCCTAGGTGCCTCAAGAGGGTTAGGTAGTCCTCTTTTTTAAGATTATGTCTTGGTGGACAGTAAACTGCACCAACTCTCACTTTTTGTTTCGTTGACTTGATTCCAATCACTGTTAGTTGAATATCCTCTCTTTGCAGTTGACATTCTTCAAAGTGGTTGATCGTTTCTCTTATAACAGCACTCCCACCTTTGGCTTGGTTGTCAGGGTGGCTAGTGTGATATGTTTTATAACCTCTTATTTTAAGGTAAGTTTGGTTTGTCATGTGTGTCTCTGAAATGAGGCGGACATCTATATATTGAGTTTTAGGAAGACTTCAAGGTCGTGTTTTTTCTTTAGAATGCCATTGGCATTCCAGGCAGCAATGCGTATGTCTTTTAGAGCCATATACTTATTTTGTCTTGGGTATAGTACCAATACTTCTGGCCTCTAGTTTATCGAGTCTAGCGTTGACTCTGTCTAATGTCTTCATCATATCCTGCATAAGCTGCATCATAGATGGTTCGGATGTTAATGGGACAGGTGTTGACCCCGTTGCTTTCTGTTGTGTGGCTTGGGCATAAGATACCCCGGTTCTGATTCTATTAGGGATTGATTTTGGTCGAGGAATACTTTTTTTGTCGTAATCGTATTTTCTCCCCTTTTCTGGAGCTCCTTTGCAATTGTGCATCCCCTGTAACTAGCAGGGTGAGCTTCCGAGCAATTAATGCACTTGGCTGGTGTGTCCCTAGTTTTAGTACATGCTGCAGTTAGGTGTTCTCCTGCGCATTTAACACAGTTTGGAGTTCTTCTACAGAATTTCCTGGTATGTCCATATCTTTGATATCTTTTACATTGTGGAATAAGTTTGCTATTTCTTACTGCTTCTATCTTGATTTTCATATTGTTGATGTGTTGTATATCATAGATTTTTTTGATGTTTTCCGAGTTATCAAATACTAACATATATAATGGCAAGTGAATATAGCTCACCTTACCGTTGGAGGTCGTTCTCTTGAGTTTTTGTGTTACCTCATTGATCTTGAAGTTTCTTTCTTGTAGTTCTTTGGCAATTTCTTCCTCAGCAGTTGAGGGATGCAAGTTCTTTACCATTACTTTAATGGGTCTGGCGGTTTTGTTTTCATATGAATGCCATTCTATGTTAGTTTCGTTTATTAAATTTGTCAGGGTTCTGTACTCTTTATCAGAGCTGACATTAACTTTAATTTGCTTGTTACTCATCAAGCTAGTTTTATACTCAAAGTTACATGAGTTTAATTTTTCTCTGATTACATTATAATCCTCTACATTACTTAAGATTATTGGCGGTGGTTTAACTATTTTAGTTACTTTATCTACTTGCTTTTTAGGGCTTTCGTATTCTTTTTCTGGTGAATTAGTAGCTTTGCGCTTTCTATTTCTATTTTTAGCTAGAAGTCAGTCTGTTCTCTGGCAACTAAATTTTCCTCTTCATCTGAATTTTTGGGGCTGGAAGATTCCTTTTTTGCTAATTCTTTTTTATTTGATTGTGTTAATTTTATATTTTGTGCGTGCAATGTACTTACTTGTTCTTTCAGCTGACTAATTTCATGCAAGGCTTGCTGTAATTGCATTTTTAGATTACTAATAGTTTCCTGTTCTGACGTTTGCATTATAGGTATTTTTATAGGCGTTTAACTAACACTAACAATATTAAATTTAACATTATTCGGATTTTTAGTAGGAGACCGGAGAGTCCTTTGACTATTTTCAAAAGGACTTACGTCCATGTCTAATATTACGTGTTATTATCACAATCAAACACACGCGTCATGTTTTTCTGACCCACTTAATTTATTGCACTATCAACACTCTGTTATATTGTTTACAAACAGAGTACAGTTGCGAAGAACCTTTTATAATTACTCAACGAATGTTAAACAACTACATTTTTAACAGATTGAAATTAAATATGACGTTAATGTGGTATAATTAAAACACACTACAATATTCTTGTTATTCCATCTTAGATGAACTTTTTTTAACAATAATAATTAATTTTATGTTTAATCGTTTGTAATAAATTTGCTATTCTTCCTTTTGTCTGTGTTTTTTAATACAAAATTTTCTTGATCTAAAAAAAATTTTAAACCAAATATGTTATAGTAATATATTTGAATTTTGTATTTATTTGAGGTTCTTGTATTTAATAAATTAAGAAAACTTTAAAAGACAATTATATTTAATTATTATTATTATTTAATAATAATAAAATTGTAAAATTGTTGATATTTAATTTAATTCAATAAGTATTTAATTGTTATTTATACATTAAATGACAAAAAATACCACTTCTTTTAAATTATTGTAAATTATATTTAAATTTTCAATAATTGTTTTCTAATTGATAGGCTGGTGGACTTTTTTTAATATCATTTCAAAAATTATTCTCTTTTTTAAATTCTGTAATATTTTTGGGGAGTTAAAGTCGGATAAAGCTGCGTTTGGTTTATAAGGTGTTGATATTTTTATTTTAATTGAATTTTCATGTTGGTATTAATATTAAATTTCTTTAATTGATTTGCTATTGCTTGGGATAATTTTGGTATGAATAGTAATACTATTAATTTTGTTTCTATATTATTTATGTTATTATTAAATTCATTGCCTTTGATTGTAAATTTACTGTCTGGTTCGAGATTTTTTTTTCATTTTTTTTAAATCTTTTTGTTGTATTTGAATTTAAGGTTTAAGGATAATTAGTTTTTTGTAGTACGATTGTAATTTTTTTAAATTTTTTTTATGGAATTTCTTTGATGATAACTTTAGTGCTCTGTCTACTAGGTTATAATATACTAAATTTTTTTTATATTTTGAACCTGTGTATGAATTAAATTTAAAGAACTTATACCCTATATTAAAAGACACAATAGAATAAGAAAATTCACAAAATTTAATATACTTTTTAGACTTAACAATAATTAGAAATTCAAATGGAACTAACTATAGACACAAATTGGTAAAAAAAAGATTTAATAACTGATAGATATTTAAATTTTAATTCATATTCTAATTCAACCAAAAAAAAATTAATCTATAACCTATTAAACAGTGTATAGAGAGTAGTGATCAAGTTATTATTAGAAAAATTTCATAAAAATGCTACAAAAACAGTAAATTACAGCCAAACTTTTTAGGTAATGAATTTAATAATAACATAAATAAAATAGAAACAAAATTAATAATACTACCATTCATTCCAGAAATTATCTCAAACTCTAGAAAATCAATTAATGTAATTTAATATTAATATTGCATACAGAAAACATAATACAATAGGGGAAAATTTTTCAGTATTCTAAAAGATAAAATAAGTATAGAAAATGAAACAAATCTAGTATATCAAATTAATTGTAATAGTAGCATATAATGCAAATTATATAGATCAAACAAAACAATATTAAAAAAAAAGAATAAACCAACATGAAAATTCAATTAAAATAAAAAAATATATATCAACACCTTATAAACCAAACACAGCTTTATCCGATCATTCAAACGACAACTTTCACAATTTTAATTTTAACTCTCCAAAAATATTACAGAAAGAAAAGAATTTAAAAAAGAGATTAGTTTTTGAAATGATAGAAATAAAAAAAATAATAACCGAAAAAGTTGCAGAAAAATCATAAAAAAAACACAAAGAAATTTTCATTTTAGCGCAGTGGACAGTTTCGTTGTTGCTACGGAAATTTCTTGACAGCTGTAGAAAATAGTAGTTTGTGCAACAAGGGTGGATATGATGCCTATATCGCACGAGAACGAAGTTTGAGGCACGACGCCTAAGGCGAAGTGCCTCAATCGTTCGAGGGCGATATAGGCATTCCACCCAAGTTGTACAGTATCTTTTTTCTTCGACTAAGCAAAACAATTACAAAATATAAAAATACTTAAATACTTTGAGGTTAGATTTTTGACGTTTTAAGATTTTTAGTTCAATTTAACTAATACCTATTAAAAATGGCAAAAATTTCATTTAGTATTTATTTATGTATATTAAGAAATTAAGAATATCGACAAAAAAGTTTTAACATTTATTTTTTAACTATAAAGGTACAATTCCTGTATGTAACGTCTGAATTGTTTGTTGCTTGTTCTAAGTCTGAATTATTTTATATATAATTGGTATATTCAGAAGTCAATAGAATATTTTCAGCCTCTATTTCAAGTGCTTGATTGTGATTCTGAATTGACCGAATAATTGTATTACCAATTCTTTCTTTTGTATTTAGAGAATTTTCAATGTAGCTTTCCATTACTGGAGTTGATTTCCAACCACCAAAGTTTTTAACTGTCAAAGTATCACCACCCGCATCGGCAAGTATAGTGGCTCCTGATCGGCGAAAACAATGTCCAGTAAACAATTATGGGTTGGGTAATTTTAGATATCGGGCAATTACTTTCGGCTGACTACCACTTTTGTTAACGCCGACAACTTGTTTAAAACATTTTCCATTTTGATAATTGACGAAGAACTGATCCATGTCTGGAGGACGAAGTTGTATATATTTTTTTGAAATTTCATAAAACATTCCAGGGATAATAAACGTACGATCGGTTTTTGTTTTTGTATCCAAAAGTTTAACTTGAAGTTCGTTTCCCAAATCACGAACATGGTTTATATTTAGGTTTTTAAGTTCTTGTCTGCGACATCCACCAGAAATTCCGAAAATTAATATAACCTACAATTAAAGGATTGACTAATTATCACATCAAAATCTCAAAGCTCTTCATGTAACAGTTTTTCCTGAACTCGGGTTAAAATTTTATAAAGTTAAACATCAAATTGTATGTGTTTAATACTGATAGAACTTACCTTTATCAACAAAAATTCTTTATCAGGTGCTTCGTTTAAGAACTGTTTAATTTCATTTGATGTAAAAATCTTAGACTTTTTAGTTTTATATCCATTTGATTGTATTTTGAGAAATGATCGAAGTTTACAGTATTTCGAAATGTCATTGTTATTTTTAATATTCAGTGTTGTTTTCAACATGGAATAAATGCTCCATAGCGTAGTTGGTTTTATTTCTTTTGATAGATGCTTCATATAGGCCGTCACAACATTTTCTGAGATTATTTTAACTTCATTTTTAAGTGTCCATTCTAGGAATTTCTTATGTGTCGATTCGTATTTATGTCGGGATTTTTCAGGTAGTAACGTTTCGTACGTTTCGTTTGCAGATTCTCGGATATGTGGGGGCGTACAAATGAATTCTTCTTCGCTGGAATTGCTCCCATCACAAATCATGCTGTCAATGGTTTTATTTTCAACAAAAACGTTTAAATTTATTATTATCAACTATAATAATGTAAAAGCTACTGATGCTATACTTGCTACTATCTATTTTGACTTTTGTTTTTTGTGATAGTAGTTAACTATGATACAAGTGAACAAATAAAGAAAACTTAAACTCTGATTGGTGATTTCATACTCGTACACTGTACGAAAATGAAATTATATCCGTACACCTTGCTGGAATTGCATACATTTCCATTGCGCGAAATGTGAAGAAAACAGGTGATTTACAGGTAGAAGTAGAAAAAAGTTATTTTTTCTACTTCTACCTGTAAATCACCTGTTTTCTTCACATTTCGCGAAATGGAAATGTATGCAATTCCAGTAATAACTTTTTTCTACTCCTACCTGTAAATCACCCGTTTTCTTCACATTTCGCGCAATGGAAATGTATGCAATTCCAGCAAGGTGTACGGATATAATTTCATATCCGTACAGTGTACGGATATGAAAACAACCAATCAACGTGGTCCAATTTGACACTTCTTTATTTATAATTAATTTATTGACAACTCCTGTCATAAATATAGAAGTAAAAGTAAGTTAAATCAATGTTTCCTTCTTTCAATAATACTTAAAACATTTGAAAATAACGTGATTTGCGAAATTGTATCTTTAACAATTATACTTTTATAATTAAAAATACATAAATATTAAATCATTTAAATAAGTACAACCTACTTTTATAATAAGTTTAGTAGACAAATTTTCTGATAGAGCTTTGTAGCTCAGTCTGTAGAACCTAGGTATAAATAAACTGAAGCTGACCGACGCAGGTTCAATTCCAGCTGGGGGAATAACACTTTTTTAATTTTTTTTTATAAAACAAAATTTAAAATAATAATTTTCTCTTCGTAAATGTTAATTTCCTAAAAGTGTTAATAATAGGGGGATTTTACAAACCATATTTTAGCATGGATAAAAGCATAGGTTAATCCTTATATTGAATTTCTCAAGGAGACATGCAATCTATTTTGTAATTGTTTTGTTTAGTCGAAGAAAAAAGATACTGTACAACTTGGGTGGAATGCCTATATCGCCCTCGAACGATTGAGGCACTTCGCCTTCGGCGTCGTGCCTCAAACTTCGTCCTCGTGCGATATAGGCATCATATCCACCCTTGTTGCACAAACTACTATTTTCTGCAGCTGTCAGAAAATGATGACATTTTTCCATTCATATCAGTATGCAAAATGCCACATTGGTTTTGTTTACTTGACAACGTGCACGAAATATTTTTCGCTTTAGAGCGAAAGGGCTACGCCTCGTCAATAGACTTTCATTCTAAACCACCAAAGTAGCATTTTGCGCACTAAATTCGCAAATAACTATTATTATCTACGACCACAATCTAGTAATCGTGAAAATGACTAATTTCACACAATCTCTAAACTGAACGGTAATGACCGTGAGAAATGATTTCTCACGATCGGTAGTTCTATTAAAACGCCATAAATATCAGCACTAGCAATATTATAATATTATTAATTATTTGAAATATAAAATGTTTTAATTTTAGATAAAGGTTAATTTATTTTGTTTATAGTCCAGTCACAATAAACAATAAAAAGTACAAATTTCAGAAAAACTCGCATAGAGCTGACCTTAAATGCTTCACTATTAATACAATGTCAAAAGTTCCCATCGATCCTACTTCGGCTAAAAATCTTATTCAAGGTCAAATGTCAAAAAATCAGTTTTTCGCAAATATCTCTTAAACGGTAAATGTTATCGTAAAAATAGTTCATACAAAGTTTGTAGATTATGCGATTATCTACAAAAAAAAGTCTTTATACTTAATTTCCTAGGAATCATCATTCAGGAGATATAGCAATTTCAACAATTGGAAAAGTCATCTTCTGCATAATAAAGGGTGTGCACGAAAAAATCTTGCCACAGAAACATCAAAAAAGTAGGGTAGTAGGAAATTATTTATGACTTAAAACTATTATTAACTTTTAACATATATGTTCCATCTGAAACGTATTTACATATATTGTACATGTACATTATTACAGTCTATAACTAAAATTTTTAACTTTTCGTTTCACATCAGACATCAAAGTTTGTACAGCCGTAGTAGTAACTTTTTTGTCGCGTTATTTCACTTTTTCTAAAAGTCAACAATATCTTTAGCAGTTTCTTTTGTTTTCCAGAGTGTTTGCTTTACAATAGCCCAGTGTTGTTGATCGGCCGCAGTTTGGGGCCGTTCCGGTGATTGCTATCTTTAGGTACAAAGGTCCCATTCTTTGCATGCCAATCAGTGAATTGTTTGACATAGTGACATATGGCCAGATCTGGCCAAAATATTATAGAAACATTATGACTTCTTATAAATGGTAGCAGGCGCTTTTTTAAAAACCTTCTAGATAGATTTCAGTGTCGATGGTGTCTTTCGTTACAAAGCTTCTTCTTTTTTCTTGCCCGTAAGTGCAAGAGTGCAAGTCGCTTGTCAGACCAAATATTTTCTAGAAGATTCCGAAATTTTCTTTTTGTTTGGTTCTCATTGGTATTGGTCCTCAACTCCACAAAGTTGTTTGCAAGTAAGAAATTATTGACCGGGAACCTGCTGAATGTCATCTTTGATGTACGTCTCTTCGTCCATTGTTACACAATCTGCTTTCATTAAAAGATTGGTGTACAGTTTCTTTGCGAGGACCTTCGCCTTGGAATTTTGTTTTGCATCCCGATCCGGAGCGTTCTGCACTGAATGTTTTCAGTCTACCCCTGTTTTTTACTTTTTGAACATGTAATGAAGATGTTCCAACCTTTTAGGCCACATCCCCCACTGACAAGTTCGGATTCTGCGTGAAAGCTTGCATCACCTTCCTTTCAGTTTTTTTTATATATTGCACTCGATTTCCTACCGGAACCTGGCTGCCTATCTACTGTTAAGCGTTCAGAGAAATTGTTTAAAACATTTTCTACGGCCAATTTTGATATTTTTTGACATTTCCCGATCGCGCAATATGACATTGCAGGATTTGCACAATGTTTGCGCAATATTTTGTGACGACGTTCGTATTCTTTTCAATTTATTTGAAAACTACACAACGAAAACACTTTGAAATTGTACTTTACAGTAAGATATCAATTCAAAGAAGCTATTGCTACAATTCCACTTTAGTACCTGCAGTGTAGGAGCGCCTGATTTCATATTTAAATGGCCAGATTTTTCCGTGCACACCCTTTATGCACTCTTTTCCACACCACCTTCGAGGTAGAGTACTTGGCGCATTCTTTTACTTGGTTTTCCCTGTATAGTCCGCGATCTATTTTGATGAAACAATTTTGATCATACAGTTTTCTATTAGTAGTAAAACTAAGTCACCACGGCACTATTTTCTTATGGGATTTAACATGGGGTCAAAAAACCTGGATTAACTTCCGGTTAGACTCCTTCCAGACTCCTGCTAGACTCTTTTTAGACTCATGCTAACTCCTTTTAGACTTCTAGACTCCTTTTAGACTGCTAAACTCCTTTTAGACACAGGCTATCCCGTGCAGGTGTCTAAAAGCTGTTTATCCCGTGTATAGCCTGTGTCTAAAAGCAGTCTAGCAGGGGTCTAAAAGTGGTCTAGTAAGAGTCTGGAAGGTGTGTAGCAGTCTAAAAAAAGTCTAGCAGGAGTCTGGAAGGAGTCTAACCGGAAGTGAATCCATGTTTTTTGACCCCATGTTAAATCCCATAAGAAAATGGTGCCGTGGTGGCTTAGTTTTACTACTTCTGTTAACTTCATATCTTACTCGTAAATGTCAAGCTCGTATCTTATTTTTACATGCAATAACTGACTGTGTACTACGTCAGCATTTTTCAAAAGAGGTAAAACAAAAGTAATTAAATTATTTGAAAACGTCATGATTTAATTCATTGCGCTGAAGTATTTACAAAGATCGACTCTTCTTTGTACGTTTGTAAGTTTTGTAAAAAATACACTGAACAAGTGTACAAGTGTACAGTTATCTTGTCTTCCCCCAATATCTGCTGCTTCGTCTCAACATTTCTATAGTGTCTATTATCAAGTCCAAGTATAGCTAGGTAACAAACTGGACCCTGAAGACTGGAGATGGGTACTAAAGGATAATGGTTTGGAGCCAATTCAAACTATACTCCCGCCTGATCCAGAAAAACTGCTTAATACTATTTTTGTAATTGCAAGACGAATTGTAATTATAAATGTGGTTGTAAAAAAGTCGGATTATCTGTTCACCAGTATGTAGCAATCGCCAAGGCCACTCTTGCTCCAGTGTTGAATCAAATGCAACAGATGATGATGCTTATGATATCAATGAAGAAATGTCTGATCCATCTTCTTTTTAGAGCAATCAATAGAAATCCGGCAACAAGAAGAAGACGTAGAGGAGAAGGGAGAAGAATGAGAAAGAGAACATATGACTGTTGAACAAGGATTTGAAAATTATTAATCAAAACACAGTTTTAACAAGTAAAGAGTGCATATTATGCAGAATATGACTTTTCCAATTTTTGAAATCGTGGTATCTCCTGATTCCCAAGAAATTATTATATAAAGACCTTTTTGTAGATAATCGCATAATCAACAAACTTTGTATGAACTATTTTGACGATAACACTTACCGTTTAAGGGATATTTGGGAAAAAACAATTTTTTGACCTTTGATCTTGAATACAATTTTTAGTCGAAGTAGAATCGATGGGGACTTTTGACATTTCATTTATAATGGTATATTTAAAGACTGTACCAATTTTCAGCTCTATGCGAATTATTTCGAAGTTGAATGTTGAATGTATTCCGAATGTCTATTTTTACTGGACTATGAATTATTGTTTTACATTAAATTATATTTTGAATGCAAATCCATCTAGAAAAATTATCGCTTCCGCGGGGAATCGAACCCTAGACCGCCTGTTTGCTAAGCCAGGCCTCTACCATTCAGCTATGTAGGCGTCTTGACATGTATTGGGTATTCTCATTATATTAAGTTATTAAAAATTGTTATTTCAATTAACGTAAAATTGATTAATTTTTTACATTATTATATAATTGTTAATATAATATTGTACATTATTATTGCTAAATTACAATAAAAACAATGAAAGCTTTTATAATTTGCTACATAATTCGCAAGTGCGATGAGTACACTTAATATTTCTTCCTTCCTTGTCATCACAATACCTGTAATTGTAATGCGAGAATATGTTGACATTTCGCTGCAAAAGGGTTAATAACCTTGACAATTGAATTGTGATTGTTTATATAAAATTACTTTTTGAAAGCCATTACAGACATATGATTATTTAGCTGTTAGTACTAAATAGTAGATTGACTGAAATTATACAGGTTGTAAACATATTATTGCTTATTGTCTTTAAAAATTTTATGCTTACTTTTGTCGTTTTCGAAATTCTAGATGTATCATGAGTGAATCCGATGATGGGGGAATGGGGTGTACATTATTCACCTCCAAACATCGTGGAAGCTGCTCACATTACATCTCCTAATTTATTGCCATTTCACGTAATTAGAGATTTCACGTAAAAAAATATGAATGCGAGTATAAATTCTAGGTTAAATATTTTTCTTAGCTTTTGGTGGTTTATTACCTTTTTGTTGCCGTAGATAAAGTATAGTGTGTAAGACGTGCAAAAACGTCAATTTCACACTCGTGCGAAATTCGCACTTTTCTGCACTTGTAACACAATATACTATTTAGGATTGCAGTGCGTTATTGAAAGTAGGAAACCAAGAAACTTGAACTCTTTTAACGTAACAATTGTAATAAGACAAGGCAAAACTACAGACCGGAAATTCAAGTAAAATGCTTAAAATAGCCATTTCTACTTACGAATTGCAGTATTTTAAAACGGTCGAAAAACCTCGAGCAGTGAATTGCAGACTATATTTTGGAAAATGATATTGGTTTCTAATAACGCTGTATAAGGTAGGTAAATGCAACTTTTTGAATACACTACACTTCCTCTTAGATTTTTAGATTAAGATAGAAACATAAAGACCTAAATTCTTAGACCAGAAAATTGTATTAAAGTAAAAATAAAAAGTGAACTACAAACGTTAGATAGGAACATTTTTATAGCACCTCAATTGATCATTACTGTAACAAGCGTACTATGTTTATACAAATATATATTAGGATTTTACCAATTTACGACCATTGATCAAATATTCTAGGAAAATGACTAGTACATTACTGTAATATCAAGAATATTTCGTCTTTCGGTAAGCTTTGAACCTTTTCTGAGAGCAAGGGCAAATATTTTCTTTCGGGTGCTTTTGTATTGACCGACCATACAGATTAGCTCTACATTCAGGAAAGCAGAGTTCGATCCTTCCTTTACAGTGTTCGTGCTTCTACGAAATTCTCTATGGAAGAGAATATTATTTCAACAGCTGTTCTTTATGGTTATGATTATTGTAGGAATTCACACGAAAACTTACTGCATGCTATGTAAGCAATCTAACCGCCTTTAATTAAAAAATAAAGTTGTACTTATAATATAATAAGGTGCACTGACTATTCAGATGTTTCAAGTCAATAGGGGCTTTTAGATTTGACGAGTATTTTTTGATGGCAGTCATCTTCTTTTACTCCTTTACATGCTTTGTTTTCTGTACATTAAGATGTTTTTACTTGAATATTAACTCTGTTGCTATGTCCTGCACAGTGTTATGTTCTGCCCACAAGTATCAATTAAATGCAACCACTAATTAAATTTTGTTACTTAACTATCAAGAAGTTTTGAAGTTAACAACCTATGAAAATTTTGTATTCCAGTAGTAACAGATTCTTTTCGATTAAAAGCTTCTAGATTCAACAATATGTCAGTTGCTACCTATACAAACTTCTGGAACTGCACCTGCAACTTTTCATAACACTTTTTAATCGTACATATATTATTATACCAGCTGTATAAGACGGTCTATTGTAGCACGAGTTGTTTGGGAGACGACGAGAGAAGCGACGAGTGTTCGAAAGGAAAGAGTGCTACATATGTCTTATATGTCAAACAAGTATAATATATTATTTTTCTCCAACCGCACGAATATGACACTATGACATAAAATTATTTTGTATAAAAAGTAGATTATTTAGGAACTGTTACTCGTTACTATAGCAATTGTACAAAAAGTAATCACTTTTTGTACAATACAAAAAGTAGTCTGAGGTTATGTATGAACTATTTTCCGCAGTGCTCTATAAGATTTTCTTTTATAGCAAAAATGCGAAGTAATAAGTAGAGATTTTTATTTAAATAATAATCATTTATCTTTTCTATGACAATATTAAAATATTAAATTAATTAAAGACATAAAAAAACAAAAACAAATTCGATGTTTCTATTAAAATTTTAGTTGCTGCTCGGAACGTCGGAACGACGTTGCAAAACCAAAAACCAATCCTAACCTCTAATTATTTAACGGTAAACGCATATATCTTAGACAACGCCTGTCGAAATTTCTTTGAATTCTCGACGAAATGGGAGTGAGATTATACATTTATGAGTATTTCTTAATGATATTAATTCTTAATTTCCAAATTGCCACTTTTTACACATATTAGAATTGCAGTAAATAAAAAGTAGTTTAACGTCATGTTGTTTATTCTAAACAATCCTCTCACAGAGTTTGCTAGTTAAAAATAAGCCGTTGAAGAAAAACTAGTATGTTTAATTCGTACAAAAAATGCGTTTTTGGGACTCATAACCAGACTCCGCTAACGCGTCGTCCGGCAACTTTCTTATTCGTCCCAAAAACATGCATTTTTTGTACTACTGAAACAAATAACTATTTTTATACGTTTCGTTATTAATGTTATAGAACGTGGTAACGCTATCAAATGACATTTGACGTTTAGTGAGGTTAAAATGTGTAAGGCTTAAATTCGTTTATATATAATATAAAACAAATGTTGCTAATCTTACCATAATCTTACCGTTTTCAAAACGATGTAATAATAACCTCTACTATTACATCGTTTTCAGTTTACAATGAGCCTATATAGTCAACGCAATGTATAAAAAAATTATTATTTTTTAGGATCAAACAAGCACTAGACTACATTTTTTCAGCAATTTCCTTCTGACTACAAAATAATACTTATTAAAATGTTCTGTATCACATCCTATGATTACTAAATGGTCAGTATATCCCACATTTTGCCTTTGAAACAGTGTACTCTGGAAACAAGTTAGATGTGCATTACGTATTATCATGATATTTGATCATTCTGGGTAAAAATAACTCTAATCATAATATTTAATACACAAATTATATGTATTTTTATAACTACCTAATTTAATGGTTGCATAATCTCACTTTTAAATATTAATTTAAAAAAATGTTTTTATGAAAATAAAATTAGTTAATTAAGACTAACATGCACACAAAAACTCTTTAATCAGATAAAGGATATGTGGGAATCCAGATTTACATAGTAAAAAGATAAATCTTTCTCATAATTTAATGATTTGGGGATCGTGTATGCATGTTTTTCAACTTAAGTTTATTAGTTAGTTAGTAGTTTATTACTTACCTGTTTATAGTTGAAATATAAAGTTTATATTAACGAGATATGTTAATTTTGCAGTCTTATTGAATTTTCAAAATTTAAAGCTGTTTGCTAAGTTGTTTTAGTGAAAATAATTAGAGTAGCATTATAACTACAGAACTGACACGCATTCTAATATGAAGTTTGGATTTTTTTGAATGGAATCACATAAAAACATGTTTGACACGCTGCGCTTTTCTAACATTCAAATGGATTAGGCAATCTGGATTGCATGTTAAAGTTTTTGGCATCTAGAAACATTGAGATAAAATTATTAATGACATAATGTTTAGATTGTTCGAGAATGGAAAATGTAAAAAGGTGTTCTTTTTTAAATTATGCCATTTAGTAGTAATTCATTTAGTAGAAATAAGAAAATGTTCTGTCGTCTACATTAAAATTATGGGTATTGTTCTATTTTTTAACGCAAGTATTGTATATGATTGGATTCAGGATATAAAGGAAATCCATTTTTTTACAATTAAGTAGCTGTATTTCATCAGAAGAACAAGATGTGTCCTAGGTACTTAAAAAAATTGAAATTCTTAGGTTAGAATTTAATTTTGTTTATAAAAATTATTAAGATTATGTAACATCAAAAATACTTAATTTTGTTTGGAATGTTTATGAATATTTAAGTTGTTCTTCGATAATAATACAGTTTTTTGACCTTTTGTAAATCACTATAAAAATAATAACATTTATCATTTTATTTAACCTTGTCAATGTTAAATTATTTTTGGAAATATCAAATTTAATATTTACCTGTTTAATTGAAAGAAGATTTAATAAACAACAGTAATTTGGATTTTCTGATTCTATTGATGTATGAAGATGTCAGAATAATTTTGACAGAATTGTTTGGATCAGAGATGGGAGTCTATTAATAAGTTTGTTAGCCTAAGTGTGACTCGAGCCTAAATAGGTATGAAATTTATGTGGCACCAAAATTTAAAAAAAGGGAGTTAATGAATTAAAGTTTAATTTAATTTAATTTAGATACCTACGTTTTATTAATTTTATTATAGAAAATAGATTTGTGGTTTAAATAATATTTTCAAATTTAAGTAATTTTTGTTGAGATAATCCAATAAAATGATAAATGATAAATTATTCGTTTAAATAGTATTCTTATTTGTTATTAAACAATAAATTTATTATTTATTTAATTACTTTCATTTATAATTAATAATTATTTCTAAATTTTCTTCAAAATTCATTTTAGTATCAATTTTGTTCCTTTATTTCATTTATGTGTTTAATTAAGATTTAATAAATAATAAAAAACGTTTGTTCTTTCTTCGGTACTTTTTATTTGTGTCATTATATTTGTTAATATTGTTATTTAAATGATAAGAATAATCTACATCAGCGACCCAAACCTGAGAGAGTCTCAATATAGTGGGAATATGTTACTCATTATGATACATTTGTAAAGCCGGAGTAATATACAAAATTTAAAGGTTAGAAGTTGTATTCCATGTCATCTTTTTGAAAACATCTTTTGTCTGTGTGTGTTGTGAGAAATTTAATTTGAATTCAATATTTTATTCTTTTAATAGTAGGGTGTAAAAACATTGTATAAACTATTTAGAGTGTCTAGATGTAGTATGGCTATAAGTGAAGTATGCAGAGTAATAATTGATATGAATGGTAGAATTGGAATTGCAATGAATTGTTTCATCCGCACCTTGATCTTGAGAAAAACAAATGCCAGATTTCCTAGATATTTAGTTAATGGTACTAAGATGGTACGTCTTCATTACGAGCTACATTATATTTTGAGCATGACTCACTCGGAGTAAGATAGAACAGTTTACAACACTAGCACACATAAAAAAGAGTTGAAAGTTGAAGAAAAATGAGTTGACAGGAAAAACATTTTTGAAAAATTTCAATTTCACATTGTAAATAACAAATAACAATATCAAAAACAATGCAATTTATTTAAAGTTAAAACTAGGTGCTAATGTTACATCCATGTGATTGGATGTTCTTAAATTTCGGGGATGTTGTTAAATAAAATTACTTAAAATATCTAAAATGACTGCCGTGTCATTAGTCTGTTTATTTTAAAAGATTTTCGAAATAGACTGAAGTCATGGAATTTCTGGAAACACTATTGATTACTCATACGAATAGAATTCGAAAAACCTATTAGAAGGGATCCAACGCATAAAATAATTAATTATAAAATATGTCTGTATGCCAAAGAGACTGGGGTTCAACTTACACTTTTTCGCATTTATCTATTAGAAATCTTTAAAATCATTAATTAATTTTCCAGAAATTGATAGGTTAGATTTGAGACATTTTAGTTAAACCTTTTAAATTCACAAAAGACTGCAAATTAGCAATCAAACGCGTTTTAATTAAAAACCAATAATCAAAAGCAATCTACAACATAAATAATAGTTATTACTCCAACACCGTGCTTCCCGAAAATCAATTTATAAAAATTACTTTTCATGCTTCAATTTTGAACTTTCTAACCTAAAAGAGCATTCACACAACTAATCTTTTATTTTTGTTTTTGGCGATAGCACTGATAAGATTTATTTTGTCGAGTCCGTGGAAACGATTGCCCGTATTTAGACAAGTTGCGAGTAATAATTCTTAACGGCAATCTAAAGAAAAACTTAATTAAATCAGATCTACAAAGAAATGCACTTACGGAAATGAAAGCAGGAAATTTATCTGGCGTATTAGGGGTTGAAAACAGATGCGTCCCGCAGAGTTGTTTGATGCGTGGCGAAGCCGTATGTATCTGACATGACAGGGAAAAACAAGCCATAAAATGTGACCACAACAGGATATAATGTACACGTAGGTCGAATGTATATTACATTGTTTCGTATTATTAAAATTAGTGTTTTGGGAAATTAGACATTAGTCGGGTGTTAAACATTAATTTCAAAAAGAGAAAAAATTGAATGAGATTTGGCTCATTCATGGTTTGTTTATGTTACTCTGACGTTTGAAAAGTTTATTAGGATGTATCTAGGGCAAACCAGTGGCGGATTTACCTTGTGCGGGGCCCTAGGCGCAATTAGCTAAGGGGGCCCCTATTCTTTTAGGAAATATTGGAAATAGGTGTAATTTAATAAACACTTTTATAAAATAGATTTTATTTCCAATCTACACATTTAAAACATTAATCATGACAACGAAAATATATAAAATTAAAAATTAAAATTAATATCTAACAAAATAGGAATTAAAGATTCTTTTCAAATATGAATGAGATTAAAAAATAAATAAAATAAAACTAAACTCTACCAATGTAAACGAAATAAGTAAAAATATAATAAACGAGCCCAGGCCCATAATAGTTCGGACATTATATAATAGTTCGGCCAGAACATTTATAACGAATTTTTGTTGTGATCCATGATAATGCCGTTTTTTGTTGTTAAAATACTGCCCCATGCCAAGTTTCATGAAATTCTATTAGGATGTTCCCTCGCACCACCCCTTCGAACTTTTTGGAAACCCTCTGTTAATTTCCGAACGCGATAAGAAGCGGTGTGAGCTGAGGGAACCTGCTAATAAAATTTAATGAAACTTGGCTTACGTACTTGGTTGAGAAATATTTAAACAAAAACTTTTCTCGATTTCATTTCATGTGGATTTGGTTCTGGGAATATTTCCTTAGCCAAAACAATAAAATTATATTCTCACAAGATTTCAGAAGCGTCCCTAAGGTCGGTCAGCCGGGCGTATGCACAGGGCCCCAGGAGCTAGTGGGGCCCCGCAACGAGCTACCTTATTTTAATCAACACTTGTTTATTTACTGGAGGCCCCACTCGATATTTGTGCACGGGGTCTCAAAATCTAAAAGGCGGCGCTGCAAGATTTAAAAATGAAATGAAAGAATTACTCTTTGTTAAAAAGGTATAAGTTTATTAAAAATACTTTTAAACAGCCACTTCTTGTTTAATAACTATAAATTTGTATTCGTAGCCTTCTGGCATCTATATTTTCCATGCATGCAGCTGTATTTAAATACTTTGAAGGAAAAATATGAATTTTTGTACAACGTTTCGGGGCCCCCGCTCGATGCGGGGCCCTAGGCGCGCGCCTAGTGCGCCTATGGGTAAATCCGCCACTGCGTTAACCATATCCTGATTTGCAAAAATTCTCAAAACTACGTCACAAAAACAAAACAAGTTCGTCAAGTATTGAATGTATAGGGATCGAGACAACCTTTTAACCAAAATGTCACTTTGACAGACCTTGGTAATAGTAACCTGAATTTCCTGAACACATAGACGTGCAGAAGGGTCCCGCATCTTGTAAAATTCTATAAGGGAGATGCTTTAAAAATTTGGTTTTACCTGTTGAAATTTTGAGGCCCCCCCTCTGAGCGAGGCCCTAAGCGCGCGCTTAGTGCGCTTATGCTTAAATCCGCCACTGGGGCAAACAATAAACAATGTGATAGTGTAAATTATTACTTACTTGTGTAGCAAAGAGGCGAAGCTTATTCTACAAATTTAGATAGTTGCAAAATACATATAACATTTTCAGACTAGTATAACTAATTTATGACATTAGTAATTTTGACTTGGATAGGTTTTATGCATTATTAATCATTTTACCACTATAAAACCCACCATACCATCCAACCTGTTCTATCCATCCGGCTAGATTGACTGTAATGACACACTATTTATATTTGCTCTAATTTATTGCAGTAAATATCATTGAATTGAATAGTTTAAATGACAAATCTGGCAGCAATTCTTTAAAATAATTTAACAACTGTTGTCATCGTTAAGAAGATTTTACAAACATAAATTCCTTAGAGAATTCTCATCTATTTCTTCTTCGGGTAGTGTAATCGGTATCAATTGTAACAATCTCATGAGTGATTTTGCTACATGAAACTGTGCTTAATAATTCTTGCATTTACACCTAATGTCTAAATCTAACAGGGTAATTGCTCTTAGCGAATTTCTGATTTACAACGTTAATTTCCTATACCAGAAAACTACTTATACCGGGTGGGGCAATAGTGTGGGGAAGTCCGATAGCTCCTAAACGGTAACAGTTAAAAAAATCGTTCTAATACGGATGTAAACAGTGGATAGAGGCGCATCTAGGTTAAGTTATACGCGTTAGGCGCATATACAGGGTGTTGCAGAAAAGTGTGGCATGCTTAAGGTATTTTTTTTAATAGAATGCCCCAAATATTTTTGCATATTTAACACCTCTCTTGGCAGGTTTATTCATATCTAAGATTTTAGCACCATCTAATGACCGGTTTAGAAGTTATAAATTTTTTTTCAAAAAAATTGAGTTTTACATTATCCCACTTAACAGTTTACCGCTTTGACGGCCGCAACTGTGAAGACGAATTTAAGTAGGAATTTTGTTGCAGGGGCTTGTAGGGTGCTCTTCTTTAAAAGAAAATGGACCCACCATGTACAGGGTGTTCAAAATTAATTTTTAAATTTAAAGCTACTTCAAAGCTAAAATTCACAACTTTTTCAAATTAAACACCCTGTATATTTTGTACCTTTGTGATGCAGAATTAAATAGCAAACAGTTTTTGTATGTACGTCCCTATAGCTATCTGTAACCACTTTTGATTTATTGAGGAAAAACTGCAAGAAGTACACAATTAAAAACAATTATTTATTTAGTTGTCAAGTGTGTTGGTTGTTTTTGTTCAACAAAACATTAAAGCATCTACCAATTGTTGTGCACGTATGCAAAACGTACATTTCTCGCAGTTATCGACCATCAGTGTTTAGTTCTAGTAGGTGTTTTAGTTTTTCAAAATGAATTTTAGTAATGAAGAACTTCTAGACATGACTTTTGTTTTGGGCGAGTCGGAAAGAAATTGTTTGCTTGCCCGCAAAATTTACCACCAACGGTATCCTGAACGGAGGCTCCCTAAAGTTCACAGCTTGCAAAAGCTGCTCGACAGATTAATACAGTATGAAAAAAGTGAATGAATTAACAATGTTGTGAACAACGAAAATGAGTTATCTGTTGTGCTGGCAACGATTCAGAATCCCCATGTTAGTCAGAGAAAAGGAATAAGTAGACGTTCTGTTGGTCGAATCTTAAAGAAGAATAAGTTTCATGCATATCACATTCAACTGCACCAAGAATTAACTGATGACGATTTTCTAAAACGTTTACAGTTTTGTAATTGGGCCATAGGTAAAATGCAAGATGATGCTACATTCTTCAACAATGTTTTGTTCATTGATGAGGCAACGTTTCATAAAAATGGATTTGTTAACAGTGAAACGTAGGTTTTTCTCCGGCAAAATAAACAATAAAATCAATAAAAAACAATAAACATTATACTTACTTTAAAAGATGCTCAAGATTACCACGGCTTGAGATTTAGCTCTATCTTACAATTTTTTTTAGTTCAGGTCGTAGGTATTGGTTCTGCAGTTGTCTAATTTATAAATTAATGCATAAAAGTTTCAAAAAACACAAAAACATACACAAGAAGGGCGCCATCTGATTATGAAGCTTAATAATGATAATTAAATAGATCGAATAGATTAAATGAATCTAATAAATCTGTCTAAAATCACTAATCAGAAAATGAAATCCGACCGATAAGAATTTAGTGCAAAATATTGGTTAATTTCAACAAAGTCAAAATTTAGTTTAATGAAAATATTAATAAAAACTTTCATAATTATATGGTTCAGTCTTACTGGTTTTAATTAACTTTAAAATCATATTTATTTGAGAAAACACCAGAAAAGAATATAAAAATATAAAAAAGATTACAAATTTGAAACTCAAAAACATTCAAATAATAAGTCCCTACCTAAGAGCTCTTTTATTAATGAAATTTTAATGAATAAAAAATTGTATTGAAGTACATATAAATGAAAAACAAACTGTAAAATTATTACCAAGATTCAAAAAGACTTTACATAAATGTTCAACACTCAAGAAAATACAATAATCACAATACCTTTAGTTGTCAATAATTCACAAACCAAAATCAGCGCTAAACTGCACAAATACGACTCCTGTATACATCAAGCAATCGCCGCAGGCGGGAACTGGAAGGTCCGTATTTTTACTTTCCATTAATCAAAAATGCAATGGATTAACCCTCGTAATATCTTTATGTGGTGAACCATTATTTACGAATTCATTCCCAAAATGCAATTACTGAATGCAACCATTAAAGTTCCATAAGATTTGGTTATTAATTTAATTTTGATAACCATCACAAAGGTTCGTTGTTTTTATTAAAACAACCCACTTATTAATTAAATCTGAACTGGATTTAGAAGGCACATAACTCAAATTTATTTATTAATCGAAATTTCGATCACTGAAGAAAATGTCTGTAATTATTAATTTATTTCGGTAGGGTAATTATTTAAACGAGAGTGCGATACGGTAACATAACTGTATTAATAGGAAAAGCTAAATTTCCCATTCTTCAAAAGCACAAACATCCGGAACAGTGTTTAACGATATAACAGTACTTTTTATTAACCACAAATTCTTGATTAACATCCGGACACGGATGTTAAACGGTATACTTATTAACTGTAAATTTTATTAAATAACATTTGCACGGCATCCGAAACCGGCAGTCGATCAAACTATACGGAAACTACATTTAGAATTTTCTTTAATTCTAAATAACTAAAATGAACGGTAATTCTGTAATGTCGACCGGAGTCAACTGTCTTCTCTAAAAGCTGGATCGAAAGTGTTTTTTAACATTTTCGGACCCCTATTCTTTGGCGCGGAGGAGCTATGTTTTTCTTTCGCTCAAGATGTAGATCAGACCAACCAATCAAAAGCCTATATCATTTTGTAAGAGCAAATCAAAACTGACACACGCTTAGTACACGTGGACTCCTTAAGACAAATTTTATTAGCTTTTTATATGAGATTTTCATCCTAATGAACAAAAAATAGTACTGGAGTAGCGCGAAAGCGGGTATAGAGATGCTGTCGTCCAAGGGGATAACATCTGCCGACTAGACTTGAAGATCATGCGATTTTTAAGTTAAAACGCAGAAAGACCAAACTAGATTTATCAACACGTGTTAAATGTCACCTTCCAAACAAAAGGGAAGTTTACTTTTTACCATGCTTTCTCAGAACGCGCTGAAATATTTATATGAAGCAATATGAACTTAAATACGCCTTAAATTTTATCAAGATTTTTTTTGACAACGCAACCATTTTAGCGGGTACACGTAAACAAGCAAAGTACTGAGAACGTAATTTATTACTTCAGCGTCCTCTAATTTTATAGAAGTTCGAAAACAATCTTTTTAAAATATTCTTTGTAAATGTGTTTATACGACGAAATTTTAGCTACAAATAGAATATAGATTTGCAGGACCGAACTTTAGATTTTTCAGTAAATATACATGCAAAATTACACATATTTAAGGCCGATAGAAAATATACCGTTACAACAGGCACAATTTTCATAATTATGCTACAGAAAATCCCCACTTTTTCAGACAACTTGATAACCAGCACAGATGGCCCATAAACGTTTAGGGGGGAATTATTGGAGAACATGTAATAGGGCCACATTTTTTTGATGGTACATTAACTGGAGCTATTTATCTTCATTTTTTTGAGAATTATCTGCCACAACTATTGGCGAACCTTCCTCAAAGGATCGGTGCTCAAGTGCAAGACGGTGCTCCACCGCATTATTTACATGCAGTAAGAGACCACCTAAATAATATCTACCCACATCAATGGATTGGAAGGAATGGACCCACTAAACGGCCTGCGAGATTTCCTGATCTTACAAAAATTGATTTCTTTTTAAGGGGATATGTGAAAGAAATTGTTTATACAGAGACACCAACCACAATCCAAAATATGAAGGATAAAATAATACATGCTTTTAGAAGTATCACGCCGGCAATGTTAAGAAACGTACAAAGATCGTTCCAAAGGCGCATCGAAATGTGTGTCCATGCAAATAGGCAACATATGGAGCATTTGTTATAGTTTTTTTCTTTTGTTTTATTTGAAAAACCTTGATTTTTTAAATAAATAACTTTTTAATTGTGTACTTCTTGTAGTTTTTTTCTCAATAAATCAAAAGTGGTTACAGATAGCTATAGGGACGTACTATTGATTTCATAATGATCTAGGACAGCAAGGCTAATATGATGTTATTTTATTATTTTTTCTCGATGTAAAAGAAAAGGATAAAATAATAAAAAATAGCATCATATTAGCCTTGCTGTCCTAGATCATTATGAAACCAATAGTACATAGAAAAAATGTTCGTTATTTAATTCTGCATCACAAAGGTACAAAATATACAGAGTGTTCTATTTGAAAAAGTTGTGAATTTTAGCTTTGAAGTTCTCTAAATTTAAAAATTAATTTTGAACACCCTGTACATGGTGGGTTTATTTTTTTTAAAGAAGAGCACCCTGCAAGCCCCTGCAACAAAATCCTTACTTAAA
Organism: Agrypnus murinus; assembly: GCA_929113105.1. Classification (NCBI taxonomy): domain Eukaryota; kingdom Metazoa; phylum Arthropoda; class Insecta; order Coleoptera; family Elateridae; genus Agrypnus; species Agrypnus murinus. Next base: position 114,383,178 of record OV816026.1, on the reverse strand, counting down.
TTCGTCTTCGCAGTTGCGGCCGTGAAAGCGGTAAACTGTTAAGTGGTATAATGTAAAACTCAATTTTTTGAAAAAAAAATTATAACTTTTATACCGGTCATTAGATGGCGCTACAATTTTAGATATGAATAAACCTACCGAGAGGTGTAAAATATGCGAAAATATTTGGGGCATTCTATTTAAAAAAAATTACCTTAAGCGTGCCGCACTTCTGAACATCCGGTATATTTGAAAATAATTTCTCTAGATGCGCCTCTATCCACTGTTTACATTCGTATTAGAACGTTTTTTCTGATCGGACTTCCCCACACTATTGCCCCACCCGGTATATTGGAAACTACTTAACACGGAATGCTAAAGTAGAGGAGTTTTGAAGAGCATTCAACAAGATCTACAACTTTAATGTAGTGACTTTTCTTCTAAAATAACTAGGGGAGCCAATATTTTAGAAATTGTGTTTTTGCATGCTATTCGCCTATCTAACAAAACCGATAATACACCCTGTATATATACAACAAAGGAATTCAGAATTAAAGATCTTAAAGGCGACTTTGGTTGCCTAAAATTCTTTTGACTTTTGAAGAGCAATCTTCAGATAAAACTTTCAGGATTGTCATGTTGTGGGAACTTAATAATCCCATCAAAATATATACAATATGTACCTAATTATTGTTTACAAAACCGATAATATCTACAATAAAGTTCTCATTAATTTTTTTAGTAAGTCAGCAAAAAAGTAATGCTTACATTGTAGTGAAAAGTTTTATCTCCGTGTAGACCATATTATGGTGCGGTTGTGATCCGGTCAGTTGCATGCGGGACCACCAATCAAAGGAGTAAGGGTTCAAATCCCTGCTAATATACTATTGATGTTTAAATTATGGCTTCTCTCTCAGAAAGCAATGGCAAACCACCGAGGGGTCCTTTGCCCAGGAAGTTCCCCTGAAATTAATGTATGACTAAGTTAATGACAACGTTTCATTTCTTAATTCATATTTTAGAACATGACTTTGGTATGCTATTGTACGACCATTGCTTTATTGTTTCACTGTAGCAGCAGCCTAGAGCAGGCTTTGTAATTAATAGCATGTACATGTTTATTAGAATTTCCTTAACACTATTTCTCAACATTAAGATATGTCCGTGTCGTTTTTATGTTCGATCGTAACTATCTTGTAATCATTAGGTGAACATAAGTAATTTAGGCTTTGTAGACCTAATTCAAAATGATCTGATCAAAAATAATCCTCTTTTTGTATTGTTTTCTGTTGACAAAATGTTTGTGCTGTCAAGCTTTATTTCATGTAATTCTTTCTTAAATGAAAAGCCAAAGCAATGGAATCTTTTTTAAAAAACTTTTTGTGCTGATTGAGTCTGCACTATAATTTTTGAGAAGTAGGATCAATATAACAAAGATCACAAAAATTTTTGTTAGAAGGGGATTTTGTAAATTAATGATAATAATAATTAATTAATTAATTAATAATGGTAAATAAAAATATCGGATTAGTCTTCAATGTGATAGTTTTTACTTATGCAATAAAATCATTGCACACTCTATACGAATAGGTGAATGCATGTACTAATATCATTTATTTCTTTGTTTCAGGTAAGTTTCATTTAATATCTAAACTAAAAATTAATCTTCATGGTAAGTCAACCAAATTAGAGAAAAACACAATGGACAACGGTAAATATACTAATTTGCAATCAACTTATTCTAGCATAAGTATACTAAATAGATTATTAAATACTAAATTTTATGTTAAGTATTATTTGTATATATTACATATTTATCAAATTTTCTAATATAAAAATATGTGATATAGGTATATGTTAAATTATTATATATTTGTCCAAATATGTAAGTATTAAATATGTGTAAAATATAAAGATTCAGATATAAATTCTTATAGTTATATAAAATAAAGGGATAATCAATATTTTTTTATATAAAAAACTAATTACATCTCGAAAAGCATTTTATTAAAACATCGCTTAGTATAAAAGTTGTAGTTAGGCTCTTACACTTCTGATGGTTTTGAATTTTCAAGAACAATGCGATAGTTTTCGAGAAAAATGAGAATAATACAGTGTATGCTAAGGTTTGAAAGTCGCGTAACCAGCCGCACAAATACCTCCTTAAAGGCATGTGTCAACCCAGACAATCACTCATCGGCAGCCACTGATGTAAGTATTCGCGCTCGCATTAATCTCTTTTTCCCTTGCAATTTGTGTATAGCATTCAATAACCACTATTCAATTTTTGCCAAGGTCATTTCACATTAAATAATTTGCCCTACTTGATAATTTGAATTAATTAATTAATAATAAAGCACTGTATATAACTTACTTGAAGATTTATTATTTATATGTGTGGTATCTGGAGTTTATATTTTCAGCTATCAAGGAGTCATTATTGGGGAAAATCGACCACATTGGTAGTAGTCGCAAATGTGTTGTTCTTTTCAGATTTTGTCGGCCAATACTGTAGCTATCTTAGACGATTCTTGGCGCCCATTACAGAAGACCTTTAGTGAGACCCACGACCTCCCACTAGTTAGCTGGCAGCCGACAGATTTAACTGCGGTTAAAGATTGTTACCGTTTCCCAATAAGCAGACCCCATTTTGTTGGTAACAAATTCTTACATTTTTGCAACAACAAACACAAATTAGACATTTTAGAAGCTTTTGAAATATACAAACATAAACGCACAGTACCTTTAATGAATGAACAAACTGAGCTTAGTAATTCTCCTTTATTAGAAGTGTTAGATATTTAGTTTTTGTATGTAATGTATCTAGTTACCTATTTTCTGTATGTATTTATCCTTAGCAACGTGTTTGTTTATCAATCTTATCTACCTTTGATAATGACATAAAGTGTCGAAACAATATTGTCAGGTTAAGATATTAATAAAACTTGTGAAACTTTGAATTAATCTTTCAATTTGATTATATTTCAATATTAATAAATCATTTATCATACATCTTTTGTTTACATTAGTGTTCAATAAAAATTTCATAACACTAGCTCAATAAACGTTAACTTTTTATACTAAAATCAGTGTAAAAAGTAGTTACTTTTTGTATGATCGTATAGATAAAAATAATTTCTGATCACTGCAACATTGTTTAGGATCTTGGTTGTTTGAAAAGTTTTAATACTATGTTTTATTATTAATAAATGTTGACGTTTGAATTTAATTAAATTATTTTATACCGTCAGCTATTGTTTTAATACATAGCATAGCGGCTTATTCGATAAAATTTAAAAAAGAAATTGTTTATGAATAAACCTACTACTATCGAATGTAAAAGTTCTGAGCGCTGTGTTTGAATGCGCATAGCAAAAAAACTAACAGCTAAAATTCATTTGACAATTCATTCAACAAAAACAGTTTGATAGACAATTCTTTTTTGTATAAAATAGTAAATTTGTAAAATTGTCTGATTTTATGCTTTTGAATTTCTGCAAATTATGTTACAAAAAGTCCGTTTTTTGGGGATTTTTGACGTAAACCGTGTCTTTAATAATTAATATTTCAATAACAAGTCGACAGAATTGAATGTAATTTTATATGCAAGTAGCTAATAGTGTTGTATGTATGTAGAAATTTATTACATTCAATTTTGTGGTAGTATTAGTAGTTAATTAAATATTAATTATTAAAGAAACGCTTTACGTCAAAACTCCCCAAAAAACGGACTTTTTGTAACATAAGTTGTGAAAATTAAAACAGCAGAAATCAGATAATCTTACAAATTTACTATCTTATACAAAAATAAATTGTCTGTCTAATTGTTTGAATTAATTTGAGCGTTTAGTTTTTTTGCTATGCGCATTCAAACTCATTGTTCAGAACTTTTGCATTTGATATTAGTAGAAAATAATGATTAATTACCACTAGTAGTGAACAAGATATAGAACTATAATTGAAGAAATACAACAATATGTCTTTAAAAATTGAAAATTTTGAATGTAGTACATAGAAAATCGAGGGGTGCAAGAGAGCTTGGCTTTAGGAAAGTTTACCACGGTTTTCAGTTTACACCATTCTATTGGTGACAACCAAGGATGAGATTAGGACAGTAACAGAGAGAAAAGTTTCTATCTGCTCTGACAGTCAAGCTGTACTAAAGGCAATCTACTACGACTAGGAATATGGGGATGCTTTAGTAGAGTTGGCAAGGGAGAAAGAAGTGGGACTGGTTTGGTTTCCAGGATATACCAGGGCAACGAGAAAGCTTATGAACTGGCCAAACTCGAAGCTCAGGACATCTATCTAGGACCGGAATCCTTTCTGTGTATCACAAGGCGACAGATCTTGACAGTCCTAATGGAATGACCTATGAGAGAAGTAAAAAGAAGTGGAAAAGACGCAAAAGCTGTCGACAGGCGAAGAACAATGTAAACGGATTCGACTCGAGGAAGTCGGTCTAGCTAATGGGAAGGAGCCGAAGAACCGCCAATCTTCTGATAGGGATCTTGACAGGCCACTGTAAACTAAGAAGAAACCTATCTTGATAGGAGTAGAGGAAGATCCCATTTACTCAAGATGTGGGAGAGATGAAAAACATCCTACCACTATCTGGAAGAATGCACAGCTTACCAGCGTTAGAATTTTAAAACCTTTGGTGCAGCTACACTGCGTAGGGAAGAGTTGCACTCTCTAGTGTTGACCGATATCCTAGTCTTTATTGGGAAATCGGTCAAGTGTACAGAGCGGTAGTAGTAGATGATAGTGGAGGTGGTTGTCAAGGGGTTTTTATAAAAGAGCTATGAAGGCCTACTCGTTAGACTTCCGTCTTCTCATAACTACTACTACTATCCTAAAATAAGCAATAATCTCTGACGATTACGTAATTCTTCAATTTTAATAAAAAATTTCTAATCCTATGAGTTAACGTGTGTGTTGCTCACGCAAGATACAAGGCAGGCAGGCTACAATTCGCATGCAAACTACCCTTTTACATTTTTGACACATGTTATTTTTCCCAGAAGCTCCTCAATTGTATATCTACAGAGCAGTGGCGTGCGGTGAGAATTTAGGCTAGGGAAGCAACTACGATTTTAAATTTAATATACCTAGGTACAGGCGCGGATCCACGGGGGAAGGAATCTCCCCCAAAGTTTTGATATATACTTTAGTATTATAGTTAAATAAATTTTGAATGTAAAAGTAGTTAATGTTTATTAAATATTGTGCAATATATAACATTTATAAATAAATATACATAGAATAAAAACAAATAATGTTTGTATTGCGGTGAATTGAAATGGGAATAAAATAAAATACAATATCCACCGTTCCAAATATAAGTATAAATTATATACGGTGGATTAAATTGAGAATGCACCACAGATATTCTTCTTTATTCCTCTCAGCTAGCTCAGGTTTGCTCAGTAAAGCATAAATTATTTGAATTGCTCTTATTTACTTTTATGCCTGGAAAGAAAGAAAAACTTATATCGTAAGCACTAAAACTCCTGCAAGCTGGACAACTGCTGCTAAACTCTGAATTTAAAAGAAAAGAACGCAGGATGCTTGTATTAACATCAATTAAACACATACGTAAAATTGAAAACACAAAAACTTTATTAAACAAACAAAAATAAAATCAAATAGAACGTCAAAATAAAAATAAAAATGTTTTTCCAGATAATACAAATGTTAAATTGAGAAGTGACTTCTCAGGTTTGCTCAAACGTTATAAATAATTGTAGAGATCTGACATAGGATAGCTACGGTCATTCGTTTGAACAAACCAACACAAATGAAATTTGCTTATAAATAAAAAATTGTTTGTCAAATGAAAATAAATTTTATATAAAGAAAATTAATTGTTTTATTTACTTCAAATCAAATGAATACTGAAAAGAACTTAATAAACTAAACCAAATAAATTTGTATTAGAGGATGAACTTTATTAATTAATTAGTATTTATAAACTCAACAAAAATCATTTATTTTAACCAACCTGGTACGTTATAAAATAGTTCCCTTTTATATAAAAATCCTTTTAGTGGTGACACTGTAACAGAACCTGTCAGCTGATTCCTTGTTTATGAATATCGATACATAGATCGATGTCAAAAAACTAATTCAATCAGAATTTATTTAAAACAATCACATTCATTTTTAATAATTGTTGCACAATAATTAAATCTTCTTTTAATCCTTTTAAGAAAACGTTCAGGTAACACTTTAATTTCTTATCAAAACTTTATTTATACAATGACATTTGCGTCAAAACATATGATTAACTATCTAACCTCAAATTACAGATATATTTTATCCGGAGCCGGGCATAGCTTCTGCTTTCAATGTTTTTTCGACTCCTTTGTTACAATTTGCACCAGCTTATATAGTTTCTGCCAGAACAAAAGAAAACTATGTCACTTTTTCAAAACAACAGAAAATCGAGCAAGCTTGTGACGTCATTAATTCGGCACAGCATATTATACATCTATGGTCCTAAAATGTATCGTAACGATGATATTCAAGAAAAACGTTTGACAATATACAAAACTCGTTACGATCTAATTACATATACAATTTAACAAATCAAGGTTCATCCTTCTCAAAATAGCTACAGGACTACATGATACAAGTAACGCAATTATTTTCTCCAAAGAAACATCTTTACAATTTAATACAAACATAGTTTTTTTACAGTACGAACTGCAGTAAATAAGTCAGTTGATGCTTATACAAATGCCAGCTTAAATATTAAGTCAACGTTAATCAATTTATGCACAAAATGTCCAGCATACAGTACTCTAAACACTTACATCAAAACAATGGTGAGGAAAAGCAGGATAAAAGTCTATAAGAGTCAAATCAACACGAACGACAAGATTCAAAACCTTCATTAATTGTAGTAACCAGAAATCTTTTAAACAAATTCAAAAATTAATTGTTTTGTATCAGTCATGATAAGATTGACCTAATTAATCTATTTTCAGCTAATTGACAATGTGAAACTGAGCTGGCCTCCTGGAGAATATAAAAGTCTATCTGACGCTAAACATCGTAATCTGATAATTTCAATGTGGGAATTACTTCTTCCTAACAAGTGGGAAAAACCATCCCAAATGTAACATGGGTTGCATAAACATGATTATAATCAAGCAATCTAACTAATTTATATCCTTTTTCTAAAATTGAAACCTATTATTATTATGCATGAGAAAACTAGGTTATGTTTGCATGAAATCTTTATTCTTAAGTTTTAATTTAAGTCTCAATGAACCTAACTGTGGTCCTATCTATACCCTTTATTTTAATTATGCCCATGACATAACATATCCTTCTTTTGATTTATATCCGATATAAAAATATTTGTATTAACGTTTCTGTTCGATCGTTACTAAAATTTTCAATTCGATGAAATGATTACACCGCAGTATAGTAATTATTATTAATTTATTTAAAACAATTATTTTAAAAAATGTCCCCCCCAATAATTCTCTTGATCCGCCCCTGATAGTTACAATAAAAAACAGTGTTATATTTATTAAGCTTAAAAGTTTTTCAAAGAAGAACTTTTATACTTTATGCTTATGGAATTTGTTGACTATTATTCTTTATTTTAAAGAAGTACTACTATTTATAATGCAACTCGATTTTCTGTTTTTTTTTCTTAGCAAAATACCTGGTGCAGGTTTTAATATTTGTTGTTAAATTTGAAAGTTCTGGTTTTGATCTGCCTTTCTAAAAAATTTGTAATTTCCTCCAAAACTGTATACAGAAAAATCTAATAATTTACAAACTGAACAACGAAAACGTCGCGATTCGGTTGTATACGAAGTACTCTAACCTTCGACCGAAGTAGCTGATTTTGCAGTCATGACGATAATGCAATTTTAAATTTGCATACAGAACAAACTAAATAGAATTATTTGTCTTTAAAAAAAATCTAACTTATATAAATTGAAATAATAAAATGTCTCATTCGCAGATTTACATTTAACAAACACTAAATCGAACAAATAACCAAATTATAATAAATAAACAATTTGGGCATGGAGCACACTAAAAATAACGTGACCTTACTACGATGTACAAGACACCCGTCGATTAACGAAGGCGCGACTGACCGGCTGACAGGGAGAAGTGCAATAAGCAACGAAATCAGTGCTTATATGCAGTGTATGTAACATATTTGAATCGGTATTACCTTTCCGCGCAAGTTTAATAAGCTTAATTCAAAATAGTACTCTAAATAATTATACTTTTTGCTGTACGGAATTGATATTGAGCTTTAAGTTGATTAAATATTACAAATTTAAATAAACGATAACCATAATTTTTTAAAATATTTTTGTTAGCATTGTTTTTTATTTTTAATAAATTCTTAAGGGAAGCATTGCTTCCATTGCTTCCATGGACCGCACGCCACTGCTACAGAGTCCTTTGGCTACGGTTATTATCAACTTCTTTAATTTAAATGGAATACCCTTTATATTTTTACGATCTTTGATTCTAAATAGGTAATTTGGTTAATTAATACATGTAAATAGTAATTTCACACATATTTTGAATAAATTCAGTTTATTAATTTTTTAAAATGCAACTTTTTAAAAATTAAATTTAATAATCGGTATGGCTAGCCTAGCGGTGAAAATACCTTTTGCTCTAGTCGTCACAATACAGTATAATGACACTGTGAGCTCTTAAGTAATCATTCGGTCCGACGTCAGATCAAGATTGGTACCGAGAAAAGATTTTTCGGCTGTAGAAGCGAATTCATGGCACCACGAGTTGGTGCCCGTAATCAAATAGAAAACTAATTATAATAATACATGGCGCTTATACATACATAAATATCTATAAACCAACTTTTTTTCATAAATTTATGTTTATATATAGTACATATAACAATAGTTCAATCCACTAGACTAAAGATATAAATTTTTGAACATGAATATATCATTTTTCAACTAAAACACCCTGTATGTTTTATATAATATGCTACTACAACTAAAGGAGTATCTACATTCAAAAGTTTTTGCTTTATATTTAATTTAAAGATGTTTTTTCATCAGAATGGTGAAAGTATATACACAATATTTTATACAAGTGAATACAATTTATTTATTGCGAAGATTAAAAAGTTCCAAATCTAACTATTGAGCCAAATCTATCCAAAAAGGAACATAAAATATATCAAGAAATCAACGGCATTGATTGATCTCCATCTTTAGTTACAATCGTCACGTGTCTACTGTCGGCTACTGTGTTACAAAAGATTTTCCGCTATCCGTGAAAATGTGAACTGTATATGCAATGCGTTAGTGGAGACTCAAAAGCTGAATCATGTAAGATTTAAACATAGAAGTTGTCGTATTTGAAAGAAATTAGATCTTCAGTATAGTGAATTGAAAACCCTCTTTAATATTCAATAATAAATTTATTGAAAAACATTGATTTAGATATTTATAGATGCCGTGTATTATTATAATTATAATTTAAAGGTAATTTCCAGTATATAAATTTAATTTTTTAAGAAAGTGCATAAAAAGGAGAGTACTCCATATTCTACCTTAAGTTTCAACACTGTTCACGATACTGTTGACTAGAATTTACTATATATTGCATGGTAATCACTTAAGATTTATACGGCCACATCCACAATCAATAAATCAATCACAAACAGTAATAGAAATTATCATTTGCCACAAATTTGGTACATTTCTTACGACTTCTTTGAATCAAATCCCTCTATATGGTCCTTCGACTGACAACAGTCACTGTACCGTTTCCACTTCTTTTACTTCACTCAAGGACCATTCACTCCATTAGTGCTGTCGAGATCTGTTGCTTGTGATGTCTGCCAGAAAGGGTTCCAGTCCTAGACAGATGTCCTCGGCTTCGAGTTTGGCCAGTTCATAGGCCTTCTCGTTGCCCTGGTACGTCCTGGAAACCAAACCAGCCCCGTCTCTTCCTTCCTTGCCGACTCTGCTAAAGCATCTCCACATACCCGGTCGTAGTAGATGGTAAAGATTGGTTATCAGGGCAGATATAATTTTTTCTCTCTGCTCCTGTCCTAATCTCAGCCTTGGTTGTCACCGATAGAAGGGTGTAGACATTATATGTATCAAAAATTTAATTAAACTGAAACGTCAATATCGTTTACAATTTTCTAAAAGTATTTTAAAATTTCTTATTCAAAAACAAAAACATAAATTTTAATAGTGGTGCACAATAGTACATCATTCATCGTGCATATAATGGCTATTATTCACAAGGATGAACATTACGTAATCATATGTATGTAGGATACTATACTTTATCCTCGACTATCAATTATTTTTGATTAGATTTATACTTCAAAATACTTTTAGAAATGTATAAACGATGTTGACGTTTCAATTTAATTAATGAGTTTTATATGCCATGAGTCATTGCTTTGACACATAGCGGCCTACTCGATAAAATTTTAAAAATAAATTGAAACCTAGAAGTAGCGAATAATGATATATTAATCACCGCTAGTACTGAATAAGTATGATAGTAGAAGTTATAATTGAAGAAACACAACTATAATGAGTATATTATACCATAGTCGTGGACAAAGTATAGTATTCTACTCGCATATAATGACTATTATTAACGAGGATGAAGTTTAAGACACTCTCCTAAACTTCATCCTGGTTAATAATAACCATAATTGTAGGCTCGTTGAATATATTATTATATAGTCACTAAAAGGTTTAGTTCTTGGTGTAGACTAGATACCCTAGAATGTCTATTTCTTCAGCTTGAAAATATTTTTAATGTGATTTCTAAAGTTTTGTTAATGTATTATCATTTTTAAATTGTTTTCTTGTACAGGCTTTTCCATTTTTTGTAAATTTGATATTTCTCAAATGTAAACTACTGTTACTAAACAATTACCAGATGTATGGCTACGAACCTCAGAAATAAAGTATCCCTAATTTACCCAAATATGGTGCTTTATGCTTCATGACAATAATATTATAGTATTAAACCTTTTAAAGCAACCAAGATCCTAAACAATGTTGCAGCGATCGGAAATTATTTGTGTACAGTACCATAGTCGCGCGTCGGCTTTTATTTGCTGTGTAAGCGTAATACAACTTATGATAATAAGCAAGTGATAATGAGCAATCGGTAATTGTCTATTATTAGGTATTATGGTGTTACAGAGTTTAGAAGATTAATTGATGGAACACCTACGAAACCTGCTTCATACAGATTAAATGCACTCATTATCATCTAAACTGTATTTACGCAAACAATAAACACAAGTAAACATAATGAAAGGAAATATCATTATTTAACAACAGTAATTAATTATAAAAGGTATTTTGTCACTCATAATAATTTATATTAATGCATATTCGAGGCTTGAAGAATTAACTATACAAACTAATACAGGTTCGTTATATTTAAACGACGCTTAAGTTAAACTTAAACTGACTGCAGTTGGTAAAAAGACTGATTTTAACTTGGGACATGTATTTTTTCCAAATAATACACTGAACGTCTGCAATTATCCTATTTAATGGAAAAAACAGCCTGCTAGCATATTCAAGAAAATTATTAACATATAATAGCACACAGCTCTCCTCAAGAGCATTTTAGTTTTATGAAAATGCCGACGGAAACTGTTGGTATTTTCGAGATAACCCCATTTTAAAATTAAATATTAAAAAGCTTTTATTTAGTCCAGTCAACGAAGGAAAAATAGCGGAAATAAGGGGACGCCACAATACAGAACATCCAGGTTGCATATTCTCAAACTTTCTTTCGAAATATTATATAACTACCCGGTTGCAAATTCTCAAAGTTGTTAAAGCCAGCCTCGGTGGATTAGTGGTTTGCATGTTTGCTTCATAATTCAAGGATCGCAGGTTCGATCCCCGTCCGAGCTGGTAATTTTTCATAGCGGAGAAAAATTAAAAACATGTCTTCTTCTCGGATAGGAAGTAAAACTGTAGGTCCCGTGTCAATGCGATGTTTGGCACGTTAAAAATACCTACTAGGGGTGGGATTCCCCCCAGAACCGGCTAAATTCTAATAGGGTCGGCCAAATGATCATAGCAATCGGAGACATGAGGTACGAAGGATGCTCCGCCATCCTGATTCCTCGCCCAAAAGCAAACAAACAAACAAATTCATGCAGTCGCAAATTCTTGTACAATGGAAGGGGGAGTGCCATGAACAACATACTAAAAATCCTGACCGAGGGGTGGTGAACTGGGGGGATGGGGGAAGGTTTAAAGGTCATTTTTTCACGTTTTCTTGAATAACTCACAAACCGCGACCTCTACCAAAAAAGTTAATTATTAAAATAGAGTCTTAATGGTATAAAATTAATGTTTGATGTTAAATGAAGTGGGTTCGGACCGAATATTAAATGTCTGTACAACATCTAAGTGCTGTATTGCTGATTTAAGGAACAAATTGTGTGCTGAGGATATGGTGGAGAGGGGGGTTGGAGCGCAGATGCGTGAGGGAAGGCCGATTGGAATGAGGTCAAGCATCTCGTGTTTTCATTTCAGCAAAAAAAGAGCAAAACAAAAAATTGAAAAGAAGCTAACATCTATATCCCATGCCCACATTGCTGCCAACAAAACAGATAAAAAGTTTGTGCACCATTTAAGAGTTTGTCAACTGAATTTGCAGCATAAACTAGGCATTCCTTCAACCCAGACCCCGCCATTGAGTACTCTGCCGTAATGCATTGCTTGTGCAATGTTCAAATGTTTGAAGTTCCATAACACTAGATGGCCTATTTCTGTGTCAGAGGAAGCCGATTTAAGCCTGTGGTGCTCTTCAAATGGCGGGAGAGCTGAGACTGGAGTAATGCATTTGTTGCATCCCTTGTTTTGAAAAGTATGTCTGCCATCGATAGTGGAGACATTGAAATCGGCGTTGTCGAATACATATTGACAGAATGTTGCACTTGGGGCAGGCTCTTTAGTGTGATAGACAGTTAATAGCTCCATCTGTTGAGCTTCGTGATAAGTTGTACTGAATCCCAAACCAGCAAGTAGCTTGACCATAGTTCTTGTTTCCAAAGTTTTTCGATCCAAACTTTCTGTGAATAAACAGAGCGGCAGCATGTAGGGTAGAAGATATGAAAAATCGAATGCGAATGGCAGCAATGAGGGCATGGGATATAGATGTTACCTTCTTTTCAATTTTTTGTTTTGCTTGTTTTTGCTGAAATGAAGACACGATGTGCTTGACCTCATATCAATCATATTCTCAGCACACAATTTATCCCTTAATACAGCATTACTGCACTAAGATGTTGTACAGACATTTAATATTCGGTCCGAACCCACTTCATTTAACATTAAACATTAATTTCATACCATTAAGACTCTATTTTATAATTCGCGGTGTTTCCATCCCAGGTATCTCGCAAACTATTCATCATAGACAAAAAATTATTAGGACCTTTTTTGTAGTCAATTCCATGTAGTTTAATTTTGTACCTGGACACTTTTCGCTAGAGGTCGCGGTTTCTAGTTATTTAAGAAAAACGTGGAAAAAAGACCTTTAAACGCTCCCCCATCCCCCCCTGCTCACCCAACGTTCAGGATTTTTAGTATGTTGTTCATGGCACTCCCCCCCCCTTACCAACCGTTTCCGTCGGCATTTTGATAAAACTAAAATGCTCTTGCGGAGAGGTGTGAGCAAGAGCTATTACTTACCATCAGCGGCTACCGATGAGTGCTCGTCTGGGTTGGCACATACGTCTGGCCTTTAACCGTCAGACAACGAAAACCGGGTCTCAAGTGATCCACACTTTCATGTTTTAAAAATAATTTCACCGTTTTTCAAAATATCGCTTTAGGCGCTTATATATCGAAGCTGTTATGAAAGTAGTTTAGAATCAGTTACTTGAAAAAATCTTGTGGTATATCTTGGAAAATCCGTTCGGGTCATTTGACATCACATTCCCCAAATACAGGAATAAATATAGTAATACGCCTGATAGTTGAGACACATGAACATGAACATGTTACTGTAAAAAGTATGCAAATCGTGTAAGAAGTAATTTCTACCCTATTTGTAACAAGAATCTTTACTGAATAAACCTATCACTTCTGGATGTCGAATGTTTCACCTTTTTTTAGTTTATTGGCCAATAATTGCAAATGATTATAAAAAAAACATTAATATTATGAATATATTATTATGTGCAAGCTTTTATTAGTCGCATAAACATTTTGATATTTCGAAATTGAGGTAAAAACAGCAAAATACTAGCCGGGTCACAAAACACCCATTTCCATCTGAAGTGTACGATGCCTAACTACAACTTTTATACTAAGCGATGTTTTAATAAAATGCTTACTTTTCGAAATATAATGAGTTAAATGAATTTATAAACATCGTTTATTTTTTTTTATATAGAAACTATTGATTAACCCTTTACTTTATATATAATAATTTATATTTAAATCTTTATTTTTTATACATATTTAATACATATTTGGATATATATACATTTATACAGGGAGAATATAATATTTTTAAACTTGAGACTCATAAATGGCAGTCTCCGTTTCCTGTGTAAAAAACGATTTGACTGGTTTCGGCAATCGGTGTTGGTCTGTTGGAATTACATCGTGCGTATGGTGTTTGCTGGTAAACGTTTGGGTGGTGCAAAATCAAATAAAATAGTATACTTAATTGGTGGTTGTTTTTAATTTCTATTGTATGCTTTATGCAACCTTATAATCGGATATAACCGGATTAACCGGATATACTTATTAGGTTCAACCAATGTTAAGGTTTTATTTTTTATAGTTATTGTAGTTTTTCCCGACAATAAACTAAGCAAAAACGGATTTGTTTTATCTTTTAATGCACTTTTCATCAACTTCAGCCAGATACATATTCAATATTTATAGGATAGAAAAATTAATGTTTCGAGTTTGACAAATACTATATATAATTTAGTAAATAGTATTCGGTTGCCAAATTGTTACATCATTTGCTGCTAGAATATAGAAATTACATTCTTACTAATAGTTGCTAGGGCTTTCTAAAATCAAGTTTCTAGCAGGGATTTTTTTTAGTAGGATAAGTTCTACTACACTATTACGAGGGATGTACAATATGTATTGTTCCCATTAGCCACTAAATTGTAAAACGTGGCATTAGTACGAGACACATTCCTTGAGCCGAAATTGACTTGTCAGTAGGCGTCTAGTATCAGTTCAGCAATTTTTGCGTATATAATTCTTTTTGTTCCAAATTTTGATTAATATAAGTTATAATAAAATGATTTGTAATTAAACTTCGGGGCACGGGTAATTATTCCTTTTCCAACTTCTTTGGGCCGAATGGTTGACATTCGATAGGCTCTAGAGAAAAGTAGCTTGGGTTAATAAGTAAAACAAATGGAGAATGTCGTATAGGAATACAGTTTCCAATTAGTATGATTTTCTGATACAATTCTAACCTATACAACATTTTTTCTTATATTTTCCATTAAAGCTAATGTACAGCTGCAAGTGCTCCAAAATATCTTTAGATTTTCAGTAACCTGCTTTAATGAGTACGTAATGAATGCATAAGAAATGAATTTTTTATTATTTTGAAGATTTTCTTCTACTTGTTGATATAAACCATTTGAATAAATTTTTAAATTCCGAGACGGTTTCTGCAACAATGCATTGATTGTTCGTAACGTAATCATTCTCAAACAAATTATTATTATTGGTACGTTCCTCCATTAAACACAAGAATATGCAAATTTAACCACATTCATTTTAATATGATTAAATTATGCCTTCTGGGATTAGCGGACCGAAAATTATTAAATTAAAAATAGAATATTACGTTATACGTTTCAGTACTTTCGAATTGTAGCACGAATAAAATACATTTCAACCCATTAGAATTTATGGATCTATGACTATCACTGAAATTACCTTATAAAAAATAATTTCAGCAACATAATCGATACGTAATTAAATTGCTAGTCTGTTGGCTTGATAATACCAGGTTATCAGTTATCATGAATAATTTTGCTCTGATTTTACAGAACCTACTATAAATCATTCATGAAATGTTGCTTGTCTATCCTCAATATTCCATTTTTCTTCAATGCAAGTATAAAATTACATAAAGTACAGTTAAACATGCCATGCTTTAAATAATAAACTATAAACTGACTGCCAGGAAATACTAACCATAGTAAGTAAAATACTCCTATAATTCATAATTATTGAATTTTATTCTATTGATCATTGCTTTCTGTTTTAAATGATAGGTTTTTCCGATTCTTATTAAACAGTGCTCCCCATGGTGTATATCTTAATTAATTATGTTGGCAGCTCCTTCTCTTTAAAGATTTAATGATGTATTAAGTGATGAATTTATACAAGTTTGATCAATAATTTAGTGCCATTATGTAACCATACATGTAACACCTTTATTGAGACCTTTCCCATATAACATTGCATGGTTTAACCTCTAAGTTTAAGTTCGATTGGAACTGTAGTGGTATAATAACAAAGGTATAATAATTCTATACTTTATTATTATCTACAGATTATAAACTCAGAACTAATAAATCTGAAAATGATCTGAGATCATCTCTGATCTCAACTATGCTATATAAATAAATTGTTCATATAAAAGTAGTATTATTTATGGCTACATCATATCAAAATGAAATTACAAGTTGCATTACGTGAGTTTAAAGTAATAAAAAATCTGTTGAAATATTGATTTATAAAAAAGGAAGTACACAGAGTGCATTCCAAATAAAGAATTTTATCTATAATCTAAATTTGATGATATATTGTATTGCTCCATAATACACAGATCGTGAATAAAAGTTTGTTTCCGCATATTGTAACGGTATATTTTTATCAGTCCTGAACAAATGTAGTTTTGTCTACATATTTAGTGAAAAAAAGTCCGGTTCTGCAAATTTGCGTTCTTCTTTTAAAATATAAACTTGTGTCAGCATTTGGTACAAATAATCCTATAAAGATTATTTTAAAAAAGGCTCTGTTTCAAACTTTCTTATTAGAACTATAAAAATATTTGGGCAATAAATTATTCCTTTCTGTATTTTATTTATGCACGTGTACATTGGTTGAAATAGCTTCTTTGTTAAAACTTAAAAAAAAATAATAACATGGATCGTGGCAAATCTAACTTCATTTAGTTCCCATAATTCTTGGATCTTGCAGAGTATATCAAGAAACGTGCAAAAACATTGCACAATAAAAAAGTAGTAGGCTCCGAATGCAAATTTTAGTGTTTTTACAAATTTTGACATTGCTCCTGTGTTACAACTATCACCCTTTTGAAACTTTTTTGATAGAATCATCTTAGCATATGCTTGGTATAGTTAACAAATAAAAAGGGTGTTTTTTGTAGTTTTGGAAAAAAAGTTATTTTTGGGAAAACTTGCTTTCAGGGCCTGCTACCTTTCTATTGTGCAATGTATTTGCACGTTTACGTTGATAAACGGTGAAAGATCTAAACACTAGCTTCAATCTGACACCTGAATGAGCTAGATAACTAAACAAATAAGGGAGTTATAAAAATTTTAGCTAGATGATGCAGAGCGTCGGAAGCAGTATTTACGTTATTGAAATTCTGCTATGCAACACTCTGCATCATTTAACTGAAATAGTCATAACTACCTTATTGTTTGTTATCTAATTTATGCAGGTGTTATATTAAGGGCCGGTTGTACCAAAGTAGTTCAAAGGCAGTTCAAGTGTGAACTGAGATCCAGTGGCGTGCGGTCCATGGAAGCAATGGAAGCAATGCTTGCCTTGAGAATTTATTAAAAATAAAAACAATGCTAACAAAAATACTTTTGTAAAATTATGGTTATCGTTTATTTAAATTGAAATATTTATCAAATTAAAGCTCAATATCAACTCTGTACAGCAAAAAGTATAATTATTTAGAGTACTATTTTAAATTAGGCTCATTAAACTTGCACGGAAAGGTAATACCGATTCAAATGTGATACATACACTTCATATAAGCACTGCTTACAAATGCTCTTCTCTTAACCTTGGCGTGAATCAGCGAGCGCGGGGTGTTATAATAGACGGATGCTGTTTGGCTGGTTAATATTGTTTGGTCGTAATTTTTATTGTGCTTCGTTCCCAAATGTTTATTTATTAGAATTTGGTTATTTGTTCGATTTAGTGTTACTTAAGTAATGTAAATCTGCGAATTAGACTGTATTTTGTCGCATTTTATTATTTTAATTTATAAGTTGTATTTTTTTAAAGACAAATAGTTCTATTTAGTTTGCCTGTATTAAAATTTCAAATTGCATTATCGTCACGACTGCAAATTCAACTGCTTCGTTGAAAGGTTCGAGTACTTTCGATATAGCCGAATCGGGACGATTTTTTGTTCAGTTTGTAAATTATTAATAAGGAATTTTTCGCATACAGTTTTAGAGAGAAATTACAAATTATTAAGAAAGGCAGATCAAAACCAGATCTTTCAAATTTAACAACAAAGATTAAAACCTGTACCGGTATTTTGCTAAGAAAGACCGGAAAATTGATACATAGTAGTAGTGTTTTTTTTAAATAAAGAATGACAGTCAACAAATTCCATAAGTATAAAGTGTAAAAGTGCTTCTTTGAAAAACTTTTAAGCTTAATAATTATAACACTGTTTTTTATTGTACCTAGCAGGGGCGGATCCAGAGAAGTATTTTGAGGGGGAAATCTTTGGAAAAATAATTGTTTTAATAAATAATAATTAAACAAACATTATTTGTTTCTATTCTATGTAAACTTATTTCTAAATTGGGGGGGGGGATTATTCCCTCCTCGTTAATCCGCGCCTGTACCTAGGTGTATTATAATTAAAATCGTGGTTGCTTCTCTAGCCTAAATTCTCACCGCACGCCACTGCTGAGATCACGAATATCTCATGCATTGTACCAACACAGTTCAGATAAATTTGACAAGTTTAACTAGAACGGTCGTTGTACGTGGTTCAAGGGTAAATCAAGCCAGTTCAAGCAGTGTAAACGTAAACCTAACCTTAAAATTCTATTTTAGAAATATAAAGGCGCGGACTTGCTTTGACGGCTTCAGTATTTTATGTAATTTTATATAATGGATGTGTTAGTGCATGAATTTACCGATGAAGAAGAGGAATTCATGGACATGTATCGAATAGTTTTAAACCAGAGAAAACGGCAAAATTACAGAGAGAGGCCAAATCATTTCATAAAGTGGAATGAAAAGGAATTTTTAGCCAGGTTTAGATTGTCTAAAAATGTAACACGTTATTTAGTGAATAAGATTGTTGATTTAATTTCACCAGCAAGTAACAGGTACTTAACAGGAATTTACAATAACATAATGGACAACTAATTTTAAATTTAAAATTTTAGGAATCATGAAAGGAATCATACTTTATCCCCAGCTGAAATGGTGCTTTTGACATTAAGATTTTATGCCACTGGGTGTTTCGGCCAAGTTGCAGGAGATTTTAGTGGAATAGATAAAGCAACCGTTAGTCGTGTGGTTGATAAAGTTACCATAGCTATTGCTAGGCTGAGGAACGAATAGATACGCATGCCAACTACAGAGGAACACATCACGCATGTACGACAAGATTTTTATAATACTGCAAAATTTCCTCGTTGCATTGGGGCTATCGATTGCACCCATATTAAGATTTTATCTCCTGGAGGACCACAAGCTGAATTATATCGAAATCGAAAGGCCTTTTTTTCTTTCAACGTGCAAGTTGTTTGCAATGCTAATTTGGAAGCACAGAATATTGTCTGTCGTTGGCCTGGTTCGGCTCACGATTCTTCTATTTTTCAGAATTCTCGATTAAGAGCTCGCTTTGAACATGGAGATTTTGGAGATAGTTTAATCGTTGGCGACAGTGGATATGGTGTAAAACCATATCTCATTCCTTATTTTTTGTACGACCATGCTATTTCGGATTGTTTACCATACTTGGTTTTAGAACAGTAGGTTATATTTACTGGTTGCTAAGCAAAAACGCGTCGGTAAGTAATTACTTACCGTTCAGTTCTGACAAAAACAGAACGGTAAGTAAATTATGTTGAACCGAGCGAAATTGCATCAGCACCAATCAACTGTATCCTCAACTACTTTGGCGATACAGGTCTGATTGAGTAAATCACTTCTTGGGGCACAATAAGCCTAGCGCTTCAGTGCAGTGGGTGAAGAGTGAAGACCACGCCCAGAATGAATGAATGAATGAAATTATGTGTAATTTATAAAATAAATGCATGATTTTTAGATGTCTCTTTCGCGAGAAATCATTTATTTTCTAAATAATTGGACTATTTAAAAAAATGTATGTTGTTTATTTAAATTTGCTCAGGCCTCTTCAATATCCCAATTATATTCGTTTTCAGATTCACTCATTCTCACGAGTTTGACAAATATCGTGACATTCAAAAATAATAGTAATTACAAACGTATCCATGGTAACGACAAAACCTACTTAATTTTGGTGGATATACAGGGCAAAAATAAATTATCTTACATCTATTTTTTCGGGGATATTTCCTTAGCTAATACCTTTGTATTCATAATGGTCGTACAAAAAATAGTATAAGCATCTCAAACAGTAAGGACAGTTTACCGATCTCCTCCAATATTGGCGACTTCGCTTCGCTCAGTCGCCAAACATTGTCGCCGATCGGTAAACTGTCCTTACTGTTCTTGATACTTAATATACTATAATGAATCTCAGATACGAACTAGAAATACTATAGAACAGTTTTTTGGAACTTGGAAAAGACGGTTTCCAATACTAGCATTTGGCATTCGTAATCATATACAAAATGTAGAACAGATTGTGGTGGCTGCAGCTGTTCTACATAATATGTGCAGATTTATAAATGATCCCAATCCTCCACTTAATGTAGAAATTGAAGCAGCTGTAGAAATAGTAAACAATGTAAACATCGATATGCAACAGCCCAACAACAACCAAATGAATGATATGATATGTTAGAGACACTTATAAATAAACTAATAAACTTAAAATTTACTAATAAACGAGTACTTTCAGCAATTGTTGTAATAGATGTAAATTATGGTGTATGAAATTGTTGTAAATAAAGTAATATTTAACTTGCTATACCTAATAAGTAATAATATTGTTAGCAATTATAAACTGCACCGAAGATAAAAATTATATGTGATTTCTTAGTTATTAAAGTATATTTTATTAATAATTATGTACATTAAAATAAAAAGTGTTCAGCTAATAAACAAGAATATGTCACAAAAAGTATTGCTGTATATTATTTGCTGTAATTTTGTTTTTGCAATTGTAGAATTTCCATCTTCAATCGATGTTCCTCCTGAATGGCAACAATCCTTGCCGATGACTCCCTATCTTCTCGTTCCATTTCTTTCATATGTTTTTCCTTTATATGCTGCATTTTAACCTGCTGTTCTTCTAATAGTAATTGTTTTTGGTACTGCACTAACTCTAACTTGGCAGTAGTTCAATTTACCAGTTTATTTTCTAAAGCTTTGCCTGTTTTGCCTTAAAAAAATAAAATATTAGATTACAAATAAAAATATTTTTTCATGTCTAGTTACAACTTTCACACACTATGTAGATGCAAACAAGCAGTTCGTGTCCTTGGTATATACTGTTTATGCAGCAAGAAACACATTTTGATTCAGTTGTGCAAAGATTACTTTTGATGACTTACTAGAATTGTTAGGCGATATAGGTTTATGTTGTAAAGCTTCTGCTTTTCGTGTTTTAAGCATCTTTGGATTGTACTTAGACCATTTAAGGTTTCCTTCGATGCCTAAGGGGGCACCTTCACTTCTTTGGTCCTCCGATGGCTGGGTATCGATTATTTCGTATCGATTACCAGTAAACGTACCTAATACGTTACTATCATCTTCATCCACATCTGATGGTGATTGTAAAAATAAACTCTCTTCACCTTCACTTATTTTCATATCCATGTCTAAAATGAAATATTGATAAGCCACCAACAACACCTATTAATTATTCACACTTACTGTATTCATCGTCATCATCAAACTTGCTTTGTAAACCAGTTAAGGATGCTCCTAAGATTTCTTTTATATCAGTGTCAGTCTTTGATAATTTAATTTGTTCATATGTGCCTCCACCTGTTCCCATGACCTTCATTTTTTCATCAGCAAACTTACGCTTTGTTCGCTTTTTTATATTGTCATATTTTCGTCGAAGTATGTCTTTTGATAGATATTGCCCACCACTATTGCAATTAAAATCTCTTGCTACATTATCCCAGCCAGAATTTTTTTGGTTAATACTACAACCATCTGTTTCCTTGCACTCTGTAATATGCTTATATCTTTTAACGCAAGTTAATAGTATTTCTTCTTCATGAAGAGAAAAATTAGGGGCTCTTGAGAATTTCGGAGTATTGGCCATAATGTAAAAATCGTCGGAAAAACTTTCTTACGCACCAAACACCAAAACGAAAATAAATTATTTAGATAGGTTAGGAACTACGTTCCTAGGGTTAGGAATAACAATGCAAATTGCATGGTGGAAACCAATGTGGAAACTATCAGAAATCAAATGTCACCAATAACAGAACTAAACTTTTTATTAAACCAAGATCTACTGAACTGATCTCAACTGCAATTGGTACAACGTTTTTACTTCTGAACTACGTTCACCGGTGAACTGTCGTTCACTAGAACTGTAATAGAACAGTGATTGGTACAACCCGGCCTAAAGGATCTTACAGAGTATATCAAGAAACGTGCACATTGCATAGTAAAACAGTAGCACGCTCTGCTAAGGTAAATTTCTCAAAAATGATTTTTTTCCAAAACTACAAAAACACTCTTTTTATTGTTTAACTATACTAAGCATATACTAAGATGATTCTATAAAAAAAGTTCCAAAATGGTGATAGTTGTAACACAGGGGCAATGTCAAAATTTGTAAAAACACTAAAATTTTTCTTCGGAGCCTGCAACTTTTTTACTGTGCAATGTTTTTGCAAGTTGATATACTCTTAAAGATCCAAGAACTAGCTTTAATCTGACACCTGGATGAGCCAGATAACTCAAAAAATAAGGGAGTTATGACAAGTTCAGTTGATGATGTAGAGTGATGGGTAGCAGAATTTGCCAAAAATCAAAATTTTCAAAAACTTTTACTTCGGCCATTTTTAATCCAAAAAAATCTGGAAAAACTAATTTAATGACATTTCATATGTATCTATGCAAGGACAAATTTGAACAAAATCTGAGACATTGAAATACGGCTCTAGTCGATTTGGCATGAAATTAGTCAAGTGTTCGATATCTAGTTTTTGTATGTATTGTATCTATTATCTGTATTTATCCTTACCAACGTGTTTGTTTATCAATCTTATCTGCCTTTGATAATGACATTTAATGTCGAAACAATATTGTCATGTTAAGAATCTAATAAAACTTGTAAAACCTTAACTAATCTTTGTATTTATATTATATTTCACAATTATAAATTGTTCACGAACTTAAACTAGATTACTTACAAACTATTTATTTAACTACAACATTTATTTTTAACATTTATCTTGTACTATCATAAAATTAATTTGTGGAGCAACTGATGAATTTTTTTTTGAAACTATCTTATATACACATTTATATTCGACTAATTCACGATGCGCGTATTCCATTCACTGTTGACTAATGACACCCTCCTCCCTGCGCAGCGGCGTTTTGTATACTGTATACAAGTTGCAGGAACACTCTAGATTAGCCCGGTGCGTTGTGTTTAGTTTATCGGTCGATGTGTCATCATTCCGCGCCAGTCTAGAATGTTTACAGGTGGCGTACAGAGGTTAATCCCGTTCATTACAATAGTATAGGTAGTAATTGTCTCATACAATTATTGTACTCGTATACCGTAGACAGACCCCCCCCCCAGGAAGCAATGTGTTTTATTAGCTCTGCGATTCAATATAGTATGGACATGAACAGAAGTAAAGGCCCCTCTCAGAATTACCGAGCTTTGATTTTGTTTGTATAGATGTAGAAACATTAATAACATCTTCAACCCATGTTTCTCAGTCTATGCATTGCAAAACAGTTACCTTTTCTTTATAGAAATGCATAATCCTGTATTATTAACTTTTGCAAAACTTTCTTTCAATGTTTCAAAATAAATATGTTCATCAAGAGAAAACGCTGTTCAGTTGTTTTCGACAGGTTAAAGTAGAAGCGTAGAAGCCACAGCTCCAACCAAATACAAAGTGTTAAAACTTTTTCTGCTAAAAAGTAGCATGGGTTCGAGATCGATGAATTTGAATTTGCAATTGGAATTGGAATGCAGTTTATCGGAATAACTATGACCTACGTCGACCGTAAATAGAGGTGAGAGATAAGTATGAAAGGAAGGGTATGCACGATCATACGACATGCCCTTTGACCTCGAATATATGCTGTATTAAATAGTGACGAATTTTCACACAATGCATTTGATCACAGCTAACTATGCAACATCCATGATAAATTCTTCATAGCAAAAATTTGATATACAAAGCTACTTTTCTAAATTTTCATCACTTTTTTTATAAGTTCATTAAAAAGTTAAGGACACCAATTGCTCTATACTTTGTCAATAAATTTTTCACAAGTCAGCATCGATTGGCATTCTGTGGAAGTATATACTGCAAATATCCAACAACCCCACTCGTAAATACAGCTAAATTGTAAACAGTAGTGACTGCTCGTATGTCTTATTACGTGGAAATCTTGCACAACACGAATTTCATCTTAGCCTCCTCAATTCTCTGAAATGATTGGAGCGGAAGCATTTTAAATTTTCCTCGGAGTTGCTTGTTTCAGATTTTCTTAGAAGCGGTGAATGAGAATTTCAAGAGGACATCTCGAAATATTGTTTTTTACGTAACAAAACCTCGTTTTCATGTGAACAATGACTGCAAAAGTAACCGCTGTAGCACTACAATTAAGTTTTGTTTTAAACGGATTGTTCATAAAAGTTTTTTGGTGAAAAGCTTCTCTTTGGTATAGAAACTAAATTTTAAAATTATACAACTTCAGACTTGAAAAAACTAAAAAGCTACTCAAATTTAACCCGTGTGTTTCCTCTTGAAGGACGTCGTCCTGAAGTTATAGTACAAAGAGCATTCTGCCTCTTATAAAATTTAATCACGTTTAATAGCTGTTATCGCATTAAAAGTTTGGTTGAGTATAAAACTTGAAGCAGTTCCTTCAAGAAAACTCATTTTAGTCTTTTTAATTTGTTTTTAAAATTTTAATACTGAATCGAACCTCTAATTATTATTTATTGTGTTGTTCGGCGTCTTTAAAAACCCACAATATCTGATAACATTCACAAGAGTTTTTAGATTTAGAAATTAGGTTTCATTTTCTATTAAACCGAAATTTAGTAGCATCCTTTTTGACAGAAACTTAAATCCACGTTGGAGGTTGGCAAATACATTCAACTTTTCTAGAAGTGACTTGGTTGAACTGTTTGTTGGCGAATTATTTAATACCCCAAACGAACAAAAGGTAACGTTTGACTGGGAACGATAACAAATATTTGCTAGAAAATGAAAAATTGTTCCAAAGTTTCCATTTTGTTACATATTTTACAGGAGTCATGTTTTACGATTCCCAAGAGTCCGATTACCGCGTTCATTCTCACAAGAGGCCCTAGAGACTAGACATTTATGCCTTTGCATCCTATGGGAATAAGTTTACCTGGAATAAGCTCCATAAACTTGATTCGACTTACCTGTTAACCTACAGGTTATATACAATCAGGATTAAGCGATTTCTATTGAGTGTGAATTTAGGGCTTGGTTGGCTTGAGAAAACGCTATTTTGAATGTTTACTGAAACGTTTTTAATGCAGTTTTAATATTAGTTTAAAATGAACAAACAATTTGTAATAATTCTTTTTTTTGTTTCATAAGGTGTACTTTAATTCTGAGTTTCATATTATTTGAAATTGTGTTTTTAGCGAGGCTCTGGAGTGTTAATCACGTATATTTTTATTTCTGCTAAAGTAAACTTTAAATGAATAACTCTATATATTTTTTAAATATTTTGAACCTAATTACGTGATATTCTGAATCTAGAAACCTAACATTTGCGACCTAACATTTTCATGTTTATGGCTACAATAAATACAGTGTGACCCAAATTGAGTGAAGACGATTTGAATTTCGCGCCGTAGGTTTTAGTGTATTTTACGCTGTTAGTGTAGTACTGCTGAAATGTGTTGCATCAACTCCTCACTTTCTTGTTTACATCGTTGTGCTTTGCCATGTTGTTCTGGATTTTTAATTAATTTTTTTATTTGCTTGTTTTTTATTTTCCAAAACAGTTTTTTTCACAATTACAGTTGGTTATACGATTTTTTATCAAGCGAGTTTATTATTTAAAATTAATGAAGTTTATAAGTTATATTGATTTTTACACGCCACTGTAAAATCAAATAAGAGGATAAAAATGTCTAAAAAGTATTCGTGCCGCCAACATGACAATAATTTAACGTGGCGGTAAATTCAAACCGTCCTCAGTCATTTTGGACCACTGTATATATCTTATGATTTTTCAAAACTAAATCAAAAGTAACCATGTAACACTAAAAAGAAAAAAATTGTTCAACATCTTGCTTTTTAGAAATACATATGTCATTTTGTTCGAACCCTCTGCTAATTATTATATAGTAATCAGCAAGCTTATAATGAGACATTCGTTAGTACATACATTTTATCCTCAAAATCTATGCTGGGTAAAACAAAGCTAATGCACGTTTCTAGACAGTTCCGTAAATTAAGCTCTCAGACAACTTGCGTAGTATCAAATTACTCGACGACATGTAAAGGCTCGGCACATTTTGCCGTGCTGTCGAATGGGCACGTTAAGCAGTCGGTCCCGGCAACCACCTGTGGCTGTCTTAAGAATCGTATTTCGCCGTATACTACGCACAAATATGTATATCGTACCTCTGTGGTTAGGGAATGTCATTATAATTAACATTAATAATAAATCGATTCACTTCCATTACTCTAGTGAAGATGGCTCCAGAACAAGGCTGGACTGTATGACGCGAAGGTTTATGACGGTAGTAACCCCATAATCACTGTTCTTGTAGAAACTGTTTCGCATCTTTCTGGCGTAGTCAATACTGTGGATCAAGTACAGTGGAGACGACTCTACTATGGATCGGTGACTTTACTCAAGACTCACTGGTATGGCTAAGCCCAAGAAGACTATCCCGGGAGATCACTTCCAAGGTGAGTTGACGCAAATACATCGCAAGTACGACACTTAGCCTTGCACCATAGGACAACCCCCATCTCCATGTTGGTGTAATACCGATGCTATACTTTCAGATAGGAACAGACGGGCTTTGTCGGTACTTACCAAGCCTTTACTATGCTAGCTGGAGTGGCAAAATCCTGGGATATCCTAGGCAGACCTAGGACCAAGCCCAGTGAAATTGAGGCTGGACTCGGTCGGGCAGTGTAAATCCGCCAAACGCTAGACTAGGGGGAAATAAGTCTCGGATGCGGGCCCCCGACGGGTGAGCACGTTAATAGCTCCGGCACTGGTCTGGAGAGCTAACAGTCGTTCCCACTAGTGTGAACTGGTAGCTCTTACAAAAGTAAGTAATACGCTAATTGCGTGTATCTCAATTCGTTGACCCCTTAAGGAACATGGTCATAAGCTTAACGCAGGTGGGCCACGTTCAACAAAACTTGACAATAATGTTACTACTCCAGAACAAAACAGATATAAAGAAAATTAAAAATTTGTCAATATATTTTTGAACAGACAAGAAAGTGAAAGATGTACCTTTTGGGTTCGAAAAAAAATTACTATTAAATTAAAAAATTAGTACAGTATATTTTCCTAAGATTTAACTTTCCAATACGAAATTATCATACGACTAGCACCATTGGTAAGAATAATCCTGTAGGATTTTGAAGAAGAAATGCTAAGGTAGAATATGTACCACGATGGCGTCCAGCTTTTAGCGGATTTTTCATGAAATTACGAAAAAGTATTTCTAAAGACTTCTTGAGCTTTACTGGGACAAATTGCTGATCTATATATGACATCCCAAATTACACAAAAAGAAGACAAGAATTACAGAAAATAAGATGTTTTCAGCTTTTGTGTAGATATTTATAAATAAACTTTTTAAACTAACTGTAATTAACCCGATAGACCTAATAGTTTCTGATAAATACGATAAAAGTTGTTTGGGGACGTAGTTTATGATTAATTAGTCTTCCGCTACTTACTATATAGGTTCGCTAACATTACCTTTCAACCCATATTTCACTTTTCTTTGTTTATACTGAGTGGAACAGGTGCAACGTTATTGGGTAGGAATTACATTATCAATTACTGCTGGATAACTGGATACTACTTTACCTGAACGTTTTATTTTGATGTTTTTAAAATTGTTGCAGTAATTTGTTGCATGGCTAGCATTCGCACACTTAAAGCATCATAGCAATTAATTTTTTCATCGCCAATAATACTACTATTAACGGTCGTTATTTTATTTGTAATCAAAAATGAATAATGATCGTACACCAAAATACACATAGTTAGTTTTACGTCTTTATGTACTTTATATGTGAAATTTTCTAGAATATGCATTTTGATCCCCACTAACAAACGATTCATTACAATATTGTTCCAAGTGTTCGCATACATCGAGAAGGGCATGTATTGCAACACTTGCTAATTACTTTTACTTAGATTTGATACTGTTTACTACTTTTTGTCCATTCGCCATATCACCAGACCAAGTTCCAGAGAAATATTTGTTTGATGTTCTAATTCTAAAATATCCTTTACTTACAAATTTAGGATATTCGTCGACCATTTGAAATTCAAGGTTAGTTCACGGGGCTTTACTCCAGGAGCGCTCAGCGCTATATTTAAATTAATTCTAGTAGATATTGTCCGATATCAACTCTACCAACTTATTGTTTAAATGGAAGGCCCTGTATAATGTTAACTATAATAAGCTAATCTAAGCATATTAGAATCTCGTTGAGAAAAATAGTATCAGGTTACGGTAAGAAACCACAATTAAACACAGGAATTATAATTCTATTACATCAAATAACCATAAGATAAATTGTTCTGATATTGTCGGTGTGCGTCTACATCATGCCACTTGAAAGTTAAAATACCAAAGGCAAAGGTCGGTGATCATGAGGCCCATTAAGGAAAATAAGAATATATCAAAATAGTTATTTTGATTTTAATGATACTTTGGTGAGCATGAATAAACGTTTTTAATGGAGAAATCATTCGAGAGCACCAAAGGCATTCTGCAGCACATTCTAAACAAAATATTTTTCGTAGAGAATATTAAAAAATTAGATAGAATTTTATGTAGGATTTTGGAAACATTCGCGAATATTTCGCGCACGTCGTCAGAGCAACCAGAAAATGTCCAAAAATGTTTTGCACACTCATATTAATGTGTCAAGATCAACTTTTTCGTTACTGACCAAAGAGTAATATTTACTTGCACAGTTTAGCATCGCGTAGATGTATTTAGTCACAGATAAACCTAACAGATGCACAGCCAAATGGGGTAAAATGCGCTTGCTTTTTAGTTGCAGTATTTTTCGACAGAGTGCGCTACATGTAGAATTCAAACGAATTTAAAGAAAGAAATAGGTTTTGCACGAGTGAATATTTGAATTTCATCGTATTAACCACGCGGTGACGTAAGAGAAGAAAAAAGTTTGAGACAATTTCTTTAAATATGCAATATGGAATAAAGTGGAACCTATGTAATAAATAAATTCATTATAACCTTTCTAATTAATTTTTTTGTTAAATATTTTGAAAAATTGATGGTAATTAACACCAAAATTAAATTATTATAATTTTATATACGTAGTTATTACAGTTGATGATAAAGATTGATTTCTTATTACCAGTTAACTCCAAACTTAATTAAGATGATTTTAAGTATATACACCGTGTCTGTTTAAGTTCGCACCATATGGAAAACTTTTTTATTATTAATTTTACGAAAAAAAGTTATTCTTCATAAAAAGTTCTGCATGTTCTAAGATCTAAAATACAATTATCAGATATCAAATTTTTTCAGTCGTATACGAGGTTTCTCAAAAAATATTAATTTGGTTCAAGAGTAAATTTCGCACTATATCGAAATCTTTTTTATTATTAATTTTACGAAAAAAAGTTATTCTTCATAAAAAGTTCTGCATGTTCTAAAATCTAAAATACAATCATCAGATATCAAATTTTTTCAGTCGTATGCGAGGTTTCTCGAACAATATTAATTTTGTCCAACAGTAAAGTAAATTTATTTTTGAAAATATCGGAAACTTTTATCTGTTATCTCTTTATTCGTTACAAATTTGATAACCTTTACGTCTCTTAACCTCTATGTTGCATTATTTTGATGATGCATTAAAATAAATGATACATAACAAAATAATTTGTTTTACAATAATTATCAACTACATAAATACAGTGCTAATAATGTTAATTGCGTAACAAACGTGTAATACCTAGCTTATCATCAATTCACTATTGCTTCAACGTTTCCGCCTTCTCTTACAATACAGGTTTCCGTTCTAGAAGAAAATTCCCTCAATACATTTCTAATTATATTCGGAGTTACACCCTGAATTGTTTCCGTAATAATTGTTTCCAAATGTTCTACGTTTGTGAATGGCCTGTGTTGATATACCCTTTCTTTTAAGTAACCCCATAAGAAAAAATCTAATGGGGTTAAATCTGGCGACCTAGCTGGCCAAAAAATATCGGAATATCTATGAATTAATCTTCCATTAAAGATATTTTCAAGGTATTGCCTTACTTCCAGCGTACTATGACATGTTGCGCCGTCCTGCTGGTACCATACCTGTTGCCGTTCATGTCTTGGAAGATCACGAAGAAAATCATGCAACTGATTTTGTAAAAAATTTAGATATCGTTGAGAAGTCATAGATTGTCGAAAAAAAGGGGCCAATTATTTTATCCTTGTAAATGCCGCACCAAACGTTAGTTTTAAAATAATATTGATTGCGAGTTTTAATCGTAAAGTGAGGATTGGAGTCAGTCCACCATCGACAATTTTGCGAAGACACTGTTCCATTAGACGTAAATGTAGCTGCGTCAGGAAAAAATATTTTCCTAGCCAAAAAAGGATCGTCTTCTAGCTTTCCTTGGATAAGAAAACAAAATTCTAGTCGTCTGTCGTAGTCTCCAGATTTTAAAGTATGGATATATTGTGGTTTATATGTATGAAACTTGTTCTCTTCAAAGATTTTTGCTATTGTATCTTTACCAATTTTATCTGGAAGCGAAGATGCCCTTTTTCGCAGAGACAATTTAGGGTTTTCCACTGCAGATAACATTACATTTAACTTCATATCCTCACTTGCAACAGGTTTTCGACGTTTGTTTGTGAATTTATTATTAACATCTCCACATGATTTGAATTTTTCCATAATTCTCATTACTGATGTATGGTGTATATTTTTCTCTGGATGTCTGTTGTTAAATATTTCAGCTGCTTCACGATAAGATTAATAATTATCACCAACGATTAACACAATTTCTACTTTTTCTTCCACACTAAATATCACCAATTTTAACCAATTTTATTTTACGTTCACTGTCAAACAATTACTTGCTATCAAGAAATCATTTGTTTATCAGTGCATCCTAGATTTCACGTAACTACAGTTACAGTTACATTTGCATTGTTATTGTAGATAAAAAAAGAAAAAAATATTTTTTCTATGTAATTGGATGTAATTGCATATTTGAACGTAGTTTTTAGTTATGATAAACTTTTCTTAATAACAATTTTCGATATTGTCAAAAATAAAGGTAATTTACTCTTGAACCAAATTAATATTTTTTGAGAAACCTCGTATACGACTGAAAAAATTTGATATCTGATGATGGTATTTTAGATTTTAGAACATGCAGAACTTTTTATGAAGAATAACTTTCTTTCGTAAAATTAATAATAAAAAACGTTTTCCATATGGTGCGAACTTAAGCAGACACGGTGTATAATTTTCAAAGTTGTTTTCATCAAGTTAACTACAAAGTATTTATTATGGTTAATAAATGCAAAAATATTGTTGCAATTAACATAAAACATAAAATTATTCAAATTTACCATTGTCATATTGTGATGATATTTTTCAGTGTGGAGGTGATTTTAAAACTGAATAAAAACTATAAAGTTATGCTCATAATTCTTGATACAACAAAATAAAACCAATAAGATATGTTTGAGTTGTGTTTTATTAAAAATATATAATTTTTGTGAAACCGTACACGAAGTAAACACAATACAGGCCGCGAAAACTTACAATTAGTACCATAGTTCAGGTAAATAACATTTTGAAAAGAAAAAAATTTGGGAAAAGCTGAAAATTGATATATACGCTTAAAATGTGGTGCTGAGAAACGTATCACCCTCATGCGTGGGTGATCAAGGTCCTTTGATGCATGCATAATTCTATCTAAAGCACTAGGTATACATACACATGAATGGACCTTGGTGGGTGATGAGCCGGCTGCGCCATCTTGGAAAAATGGCGGACAAAATTGCTTTTTCGCTAATATTTCAGAAAGTATTAATTTTATGGGCATCAATGATCCGAATGAAAATGTAGCTGACAAGATTCCCCACAATTTAATTTTTTATCGAACCTCGTACCTTCAATAGTTTCTGAGATAGAATTTTTTTCAGCAACTGTCATTTTTTGACATTCCGAAAAGTGCCGTTTTTTGCGCGTTTTTCGTAAATATTTCAAATTTGGCTACTCCTACGTACAAAATGGATTTTATAAACGTTAACGAAAATTAAATTTCCTACAAAAAAGTTGGTTATTGAATGTCGCGCAGCTATTTTCGGATATATGATTTTGTAATAGTATATTAAGTATCAAGAACAGTAAGGACAGTTTACTGATCGACGACAATGTTTAGGACAACAATATTGGAGGAGATCGGTAAGACAACTCCTTACTGTTTGAGATGCTTATACTATTTTTTGTACGACCATTATGAATACAAAGGTATTAACTAAGGAAATATCCCCGAAAAAAATAGATTTAAGATAATTTATTTTTGCCCTGTATATCCACCAAACATTAAGTAGGTTTTGTCGTTACCATGGATACGTTTGTAATTACTATTATTTTTGAATGTCACGATATTTGTCAAACTCGTGAGAATGAGTGAATCTGAAAACGAATATAATTGGGATATTGAAGAGGCCTGAGCAAATTTAAATAAATAACATACATTTTTTAAATAGTCCAATTATTTAGAAAATAAATGATTTCTCGCGAAAGAGACATCTAAAGATCATGCATTTATTTTATAAATTACATATAATTTACTTACCGTTCTGTTTTTGACAGAACTGAACGGTAAGTAATTACTTAAACCGACCCGTTTTTGCTTAGCAACAAGTAAATATAACCTACTGTTCTAAAACCAAGTATGGTAAACAATCCGAAATAGCATGGTCGTACAAAAAGAAAATTGTTATCACGAATGTTATGAGAATTACATATTTTGACCACTAGTAAATAAAAAACGGTTAGTCCGACATGGCTAATTCCATGCCAAATCACATAATTTAAAAACATATCTCAGATTTTGTTCAATTCTTTTCCTTGCATTGATACATACGAAATTATATTAAGATTTTTTGGATGAAAATGGCCGAAGTAGAAATTTTTTGAAAAATTTCGATTTTGATGCAAATTCTGCTACCAGAACATAATCTTACCAAAATTGTCATAACTCTTGTTTTATTTCTTGAGTTATCTGGCTCATCCAGGTGTCAGATTCAAGATAGTTTCTGGATCTTTCAGAGAAGCTGATACTTTTTTACTCTGCTAAGTCGTTGCATGTTTCTTGATATAATCTGAAAGATCCAAGAACTAGCTTTAATCTGACACCTGGATGAGCCAGATAACACAAAAAATAAGAGATATGACAAGGATATAACAAATTTAATTAGATGATGCAGAATGTCGGATAGCAGAATTTTCAAAAAAATTCCGAGACATTGAAGCACATGGCTCTACTTGAATTGGCATGAAATTAGCCGAATGAAAAAACATATAGATTGAGAAAGTAGTTTATGCTTAGAATATAAAACTATAGGAAGGAACATAATCATCTACCACATACGACCAAGATGGGGTCTCAATATGGCGAAGTAGGTGTTTCCAGTTTTGTAATGAGATATTTCCATTGACGGTTCTCACTGTGTCGAAATGTGCACATAAACTACATAACCTCAATTTTAAAACCTAATATCTTATATACTAATACATGAAGACAAAGCTACCGGTCCCTTTTTCTCGGCCCCCAGACCACTTTGAAAGCTGTCGGTGGTCTTATTTTGAAGCTAAGAACCGCCTGGCGTCACGGATCGGGATTTTTGTCGTTTTTTAAAATTCATGAGTGGGAGGAGGAGACGGAAGGGGACATTAAAGGTTTTGCTCTTTCAGGGACAGTTTGGTGC
The DNA here is from genome assembly GCA_929113105.1 of Agrypnus murinus. Lineage (NCBI taxonomy): Eukaryota > Metazoa > Arthropoda > Insecta > Coleoptera > Elateridae > Agrypnus > Agrypnus murinus. The sequence continues at coordinate 114,348,612 of OV816026.1, read as the reverse complement.
CGCGAGTTAGTCATCATTCCGACCTTATCGGCGACGATTTCCACCGTAGTTTAAGTCCACCTGTAGAGACCGAAGTGAGTGTGCTTAACCCAACCGAAAAAAGGTGGGTCGACCGAAGCTAGAGACGGTGGCGCAGGAAAATAAGACGGAGAGCTACAACATAAGAAAGCGCCACCGTCTCTAGCTTCGGTCGACCCACCTTTTTTCGGTTGGGCCAACCACACGCACTTCGGCCTCTACAGGTCATTTCTACCTACTGACCCATGGAGACAGAGAGAGATTTGAAATTAATCTTAGAATATAAATATTATGTTTAATATTCTAAACAAACGAATACTTAATTATGAAACGTAATTCCCTTCTTCTTATTTGTCGGAGTTTGAGAGAAAATCAGTTTTAGGTGGTGTCTAATGGCGGTCAGTGTGACGTCATATCCGTCGCTTTTAAAGCTCATTGCGCCGTGTAGTTACGCTCCTTCCTACAGTTTTATATTCTAGGAGTTTATGAGATTTACATTATGTTGGTTTCGGCGTGATCTTGAAACTAATAATTAATAGGCTAATAGTTACATCAAAAAACCATAAATATACGAGTTATGAAGCATAGTTTTTACAATGGCTGACTTCGGGTTAACCTGGGGCAAAAAACCCATATGCATTTGAAAGCTTATAAAAATTATTTTTTATTGAACTTCTTACCATGATTAGTTTCCGAAATAGGTTTTTCGAAATTTCTTAATCTTCAGAATATACGGTGATATCGGAGTTTTTGTTAAGCAAACTCGTACAATGATGCAAGAAAATAGATATTTAAGGGAGTTGTGGTGGGATAGTCTGAGCCAAAAGCTTTGCTATTTTGACAAATAGAAATAATTACATAGATTTGCTTCAAATAATGAATCAAACGATACTAGTTTTATTAGAATGCATCTGAAAGCAGTTTAGTTATTATTTATATATGTTTTTAATTAATTATTAGTCTTTCTCAACTCAGATATTAACTTTTGACTGTCTAGTCCAAGCTTAAGAACGTGAAAATATGACGAAAAAAACAATTATTCTAATCAGAAATTTCATTCAAGTTTACTTGAGTACCGCGCGGTTGATTCGATTTTTAACAAAAGAAGGGCACACCTAATCAAATCAAACAACGTTTAGACGACGTTTATGGTGATTTATCTCCTTTATATTCCACTGTAAAAAGTAGTCAAAATGTTTCCGTTTGGGGCAAGAATCTCTTGAAGATGATGAGCGCACTAGTCGTCCATTTGAAGCGGTAACGCTTCAAAAAGTTGCAATCATTGAAAAAATGGTCTTAGAAGATCGCCGTTTGAAAATTAAGGAGTTAGCAGTGATGTCTGACATTTCGGAAACAAGTATTCTTCGAATTCTTCATGACCATTTGGGTATGAATAAAATTAGTGCAAGATGGGTACCGCGTCTTCTTTCTGCTGTTCAACGTCAACGTCGCGTCGAATGTGCGCGCTCGTTTTTAAACTTGTGTGGAGACGACCCAAAGCCGATTTTAGAGTCCATTGTCACTGGAGATGAAAAAATGGTTCTGTATTATGATCCTCTATCCAAAAGGGAATCGATGAAATGGCGGCGACCCGACGAACCTCGTCCCAAAGAGGCGAAAGTCGTTCTATCGACAAAGAAGCTATGGCAACAATATTCCGGGATTGTGACGGCATTTTACTGATTGATTTTAAAGAACGCAATACAACTGTTAACAGTACATATTATGCGTCTTTATTGCATAAATTGAGAAACAATATTCGTGAAAAATGTGGAGGAAAATTGACAAGAGGTGTTCGATTATTACACGACAATGCACCCGTTCATACTACCGCAATTTCACAAGCTGCCATTCGCGAATGCGGCTTTGAAGCATTGGATCATCCACTGTACAGTCCGGATATGGTTCCTAGTGACTATTATTTATTTTCCAATTTAAAGTAAGACGTTAGGGGACGTCGTTTTAAGGACGAGAACGAGTTGCAAGCAGTTGTAATTGAACATTTTGAAGGAAAAACTTCAGATTATTTTTACAAGGGCATTGAATTATTAATTCCACGTTGTAATAAGTTAATTTTTTCTATATCAGGCCGAGAAAAACAGTCCCTACAGTAATGGGTATTTTTTGAAATTTGTTATGAAAAGGGCCTTTAGCGGGACTCCTTTGCAATTTTCTTAGGTTTTATGAGGTCTACTTATAAAATACCTCAAAACAAAGTTGAAGTCTACAAAATGTATTGGTGTGCAATAAATGTCGACCGATAATTTATGTTCAAAGAAAAGTGCGTTTCTATGGCACTTATGCACTCATTTTCATGGTTAATTATATTTTCCACAAAATATATACTTCCACGATTTTTACGGACATTTCAGAGCTCATTCTACATGATTATTACCTTTCGAATAGGCCATTAACCATACTTTTAAGATGGATAGTATTCGAGTTACACGATGGCGAATATACCTGTGGTCCTTGACGACTCACTCCTTCAATTCACAATGACGGTTAGTCTCTCTGGAATGGTTCTCACAGGTTTCGGCGATGTACGGTGGTATAGTCGACGCTATATTCCTCAGCTACAGTAAACCTTCAGTGTGAAACTTCATGAAGAAAATTCTGACAGCGACGAAAATGATAACGCCGATTCTATTGAAATTCTAAATTTCAGCAAATTTTCTAGAGAAAATCATTTGTAATAATTTTTTTATAAATATTGTGTACAGTAATTTGTAAAAAATGTTTCATGTTCTATTGATTTCATAATAGTCTAGGACAGCAAGGTTAATACAATGCTATTTTATTCTTTTTTTTTCAGTGCGAATCGATAAATGCATAGGATAAAATAATAAAAAATAGCATCATATTAGCTCTGCTGTCCTAGATCATTATGAAACCAATAGTCCATTTATATTAATAGTAATATTTCATTTATAGCTTTCATGTTTCTTATTGTTATTATTTATTATTACGTCACTAATTCAAAATTTTCACATAATTAACTGAGTAAACAAAATAATATCTCAGGAAATATTGCTTGCATGACATTCAATAACCAACTGTTTTATAGGAAACTTAATCTTTTTAGCTTTTATATAATGCATTTTGTACGTAGGAGCAGCCAAATTTGAAATATTTAAAAAACGCGCAAAGAAACAGCACTTTTTCGGAATGTCGAAAAATGACAGTTGCTGAAGAAATTCTATTTCAGAAACTCTGGGACGTACGAGGATTAATAAAAAAGAAAATTATGGGGAATTTTGTCAGTTACATTTTCATTCTGAACGTTGATGCCCGTAAAATTAATACTTTCTGAAATATTAGCGAAAAGGCAATTTTGTCTGCCATTGTACCATGATGGCGCAGCCGGCTCATCACAGACGCATGGGAAGTTTTGATGGTTTTCAGCACCACTTTTTAAGCCTATATACCAATTTTTAGCTTTTCCCAAGTTTTTCCTTTATATTGCTGAAAATGATTTAATTTACCTGGGTTACCGTATATCCAACAGTGTTGGACAAAATTAAATCTTACTGGCAATTGACAATTAAATTAATTAATTGTGACTATTTTTTATTTTGCATGATTACAACTAATTATTTGTTAGTCGATCTGGCAATTAAAAATTAATTAATTGTTAGTTGCTCCGACAATTCACAATTAATTAATTGTTAGTTAAAATTATTAATTGTAATTGTCATTGCAATTAACAGTTGATATTCATTATGATGACAATTAACCTGATATTTATTAAAAAGATGGCAGATTGCTATATAATAATGCATCCCTTAAATAATCAGATGTTTTTTTATTTGTAACTACGGCTGGGACATACGTTTTCTTATTAAAAGCTTTTTACGATTTATATTTTTATAGAGATTGTGCAGATAATACATTTTTAATAGTTTACAAAGTTTATTTGTGCACCCAATATTATAATACATGCATAAAGATATTTCAATTGCTTTTTTTATTTATAATAGGGTTTGTTTAAAAGTCTGGGACAAAACTGAAATGCGATCTGCTGTTATTACAAAATACTAGAAGGATCTTCATAGTTATTTTCGACGAACAAAAAGTTCGTCTCTGAATTCGTGAGTCTGTCTGTCGCCTTTTTCCCTGTTGACTTTTTTTTTATTTTTCTTGGAAAATCTCTTTTTGGAATCTTATAGTACATTGGATTTTAAGAAGCTTTTGGTTGAAACATTTTTTCGCATCTCTTCGGGAAAGTGCTCAAAATGACCACCGAAAATTTCGGTAAATTTTTGAAAAATGAAAAAACTTTTATTCTTTTAAAATTTGCGAAAAAATAAACATTTTTAGAAACAAAAAAAATTTGTTCGTCATGGCAATGCTAGCTCTGCGCATTCTCAACTGGTTTTATTTAAATTTAAAAACTTTCATAAAATTGCAGTCTGCAATTAAGAGATTAATTGCGATTAAATATAATTGCAACTGAAATATCATGATTAATTCTTCAATCAACTGATTGATTAAAAATTTAATTGATTGATGCCCAACTCTGATCTCTAGTCGTTTTTACGATTTTTACGAAACTAATTGTTTTATGTAATTTCCATAGAAACGCTGTAACCTATTCGCCGCCGCCTTTCTATTAACAATGAATTAAATTGTTGATTTTTTAAAAGCAATAGAATTTGTAATTACATATTTTGTAAGCTTGCACAAAAAATATTGTGTATATCTTGTCCGCGAAATTATTTAAGCTTAGTAATCTTAATAAAAATATAAAGAAAACTTTATTGCGAGAAATCCCAAGTGAATGCCCATCTAAAAAGTTGATAGGTATTTAAAGAAAGTTCTATATGAAATATTTAAGCAATCTAATATTTGCTAATGAACTAAACAATATTCTAATCGAAGCTAAGCAGAAACTTTTTAAACTAAAACAAATTAAGAAGAAATACGTATTTATTAATCGACTCCACACAAATACTGCAAATCCAGTCAATATGTCAAAGCCAAACACACTAAGAACTGCTCCGCTGTGAGACAAATAACATTGTTAAAATTTCTGTATCAGTCACCACGTGCATCGGCCTGCCGGCTGTAGGCTTACGCATGCTATATAATAACGTTGCATTCGACCAAACAATTAATGAATATTACTTCATTATTTGTATGGACAAATGTAGTTGCCCAGAGCTCAGTCACGCCGCCTAGTTCAGTTGCACGAACTAACCAAAAAAGTAAGCGTATTTATTTTCAAGAGGCTGCGTATCTGTTTATTATCTGTGATTTAGTGTATCAAAAATTAAAGAAAAGAAGATGCAAAGAAAGGTAAACAAGAAAATATCAGAAGATACCGGAGGTATGTTTAAAATATTTTCAGTTAGGATGAATAGGTAACTATTTAAAGATAATCTAATAAATGCGTTTTTAACGGCAAGAACAACGACAGAGTTATTATGGAAATGTAAATATGTAGCAAGTATAGTATGAGCAAAAAGTAACTCCATCAAAGGTACCTTTGGAGTTTTGGAAATTTGGAAATACAAAATAATCATAGTCCTTTATCATTGACAGTTGGTATAATTTTCTGGTGTTATAATACACATGAGTTCAAAATTCCAAAGGCACCTTTGACGGAGTTACTTATTGCTCATACTATACATTACAAGATTAGAATTTACTGAACGTAGAAGGTATGTAGAAAAACCGAATGATTCATTAGTCAAAAAGTGCTCCGTTACGATAGAGTTGAGGAGCGAGTGTATAAGGAGCACGAATATCATAGAGGGAAAATGGTTTACGTAAGAAAACGACCCAATCTACTTATTAGACAAGAGAAAAAAACAACAAAATTAATTGAAATGTTAGAAGCCAGTCCCGAACTTGTAACGGTATATTTTTGCAAACTCTGAATAATTGTGGTTTCGTCCGCATATTTACAAACATCTTAAGTCCGGTTCTGAAAATTTGAATTCTTTTCATAATGTAAACTTGCGTTAGCATTCGATATAAACATCCCTATAAAATTATTAAAAAAAAAAGGTTGGTTTCAAATCTTAGAATTATAAAAAAATCTCTTTGGTTACTCATATAAGCGTTTGCAGTTTTAGAGGAAAAATCAATACTTGCTGTTGAGTTGCTGTGCTCTAATTGGTTAAGCCAAAACACGCGATTCGTTGATTGGGTACTAAGAAAAAATCAATACTTGTTCTTGTAGTGAAATCTCGCTATTGGCTAATTTCGATTTGCATCTGGTAATGTATTTCTACGCGAAAAATAACCTTGAGTTTTTTAAAGTGAACTTCCGATCGAAATTTCAGAGAAGACAGTTGACTTCGGTTGATATTATAGAATTACCGTTTTACTTTAGTTAATTAGAATCAAAGAAAATTCTAGATCTAGTTCTCGTACAGTTTAGTCGACACTTGCCGTGAAGTGAGTTTTTGATACAGTTTAGTTTTGAATAATTCAGTTTGAAAGACTTGAATATACAGTATCGCTAATAATTATATGGCTTGTTTTATTGTAATGGGCCATTAAAACAATCATTTTTTCCGCTCGCGCTTTAAAATTAGTGCAGTTTTGCTATTAAAAATCTTGCAGACAGACTTATAATTTAAATAATAAATTCCCGTTCTACATGTATATAAAGATAAACAATTATCCGTTTTATTGGAAGAATTTAAAGTAGCAAGTGCTATCTGTGTTTAAATTCGTTTAAGCTTTTAAAGACATTACCGTTATTTATCGTGTGTAATTTATAAACAAAATTATAATCGAAACCGGATTGTTTAAACTGTGTTTTAACAAAGATTGTTGGTGAAAATCATATGGATTATTTCAACGTTTTGTGTGATTGAACTGAATATGAAATAAAAATTATATCTTTGGACCTGCTACATTCAAATAACCATTAAGGATAAACAACGGTCTTTCAAGGAGAGGCGTTTCCAGTTTCTAGCAGTCAAGAGTAATGTTTTTTTTGCGATGCAAGTAAACAATGGTTTAATTGGAATTCGATTTATAAGATTTAAGGTATTGTACTTTAAGAAATATCTATTTTTGTAATTTTTTTTGTTTGTTACGGATTATTTGTATAATTGAATTTTTATGGTTTTCTATAAAAAGAAGTTCTCTAATAGGATTCAATCTTAGTCTGTTACTTTCAGTGAAATTCAAATATTCTAACTTCAGTAATATCTAATTAAATTCATTTCCGTAATATTTTAACAAATATATGTTCGTTAAATTTCAAATGATTTTATGTTTAATAAATCTTGATCTTAATAAATTTCTGAATAATTTATGTTTAATAAAATTTAAATAATTTTATGTTGAATAAATTTTAACTAAATTTTGAATCATTCTGTGTTTAATAATTCCTGAGTAACTTGAAAATTAATTACTGAGTGACTAATTTAAGTTTAATAAATTTATGTTGTCAATGTTTTTTTATTCTATATATATATATATATATATATATATATATATATATATATATATATATATATATATATATATATATATGATTTTTTATTTTTTACCATTCAATAAATATGTTTTTCAGTTTATACCAAGTGAGCTAAATGGAACCATATAATTATGAATGTTTTATTCATTTTTTATTTTAAAAATTTATAAATATAAACAAAAATTTTGTTCAAAACCTGGTATATTCAATTCATTTTCTGATTAGTGAATTCAATATCTTTTCTGGCTTAATTAATGTCATTAAATTTCATAATCAGATGGCGCCCTTTTAGAGTATTTATTTGAGTTCTGAAACCCTTATCTACTCCTTTTCATAAATAAGATAACTGCAGAACCAATACCTGCGACCTGAAATAAAAAATTTCAGAGCTAAATCTCAAACCGTGGTAATCTAGAGCATCTTTGTTAATGTGAGTATGATAATTTTATAATTATTATTTCATTTTTATTGTTTATTTAGTTCAGAGAAACTTTGAGGGTTACAATTGACGGTCCAACGTGGACCTTGATTTTTGGTCAGTTACAAACTGTGGGCTACTACCAAAAGAAATTATAATAATATTTATAACAAATGCGGCCGCTAATCAACGGTTTATAGTAGACATGACACCAAAACAGAAATTGCCGTTATCTGATACGACTCTACTAATTAATAGTCACGCAGATGCGAACAGTTCGTAAAAAATAAGTCTAGCAACTTTAATCTACATAATTTCTCTAGGCAGCTCTCTAGATCGCTCTAAATCAAAAATCTCTCTTAACATATAAATATAATCTAGAGTAGTCTAGACATTAGCGTCAGTGTGTATACGTAGCTTTAGAGATATAAAGTTAAGGTAGGAAATACAAGGTTAAGGTGGAGATATTAAGGTTACAAACGTTAAGTGTCTCAAAATGTTAAGGTGGAATACATTGTAAAATGGCATTTCAGTACTATGCGTTGTAAGGGTGGCCTAGATTTTAACTAGTCAAGGTTAGATAAAAATAGATAGATGAAGTACTACGCGAGTTGCTATTTAAATGTTAAACTTCGCCAAAAAAAAAGCATTTGTTCTCTTTTGACATGCAAGAGTTTGTAAAGAAACAGTTTACCTGCATAGAACAAAATATTTTGTTCTCTAATAAATAATAAGTCGCTCGATTTGTTTATTTTTTTTCTTCGGAGTTCTTTAAGATTTTCATCTAAAATGAGAAAGCTTCTACAAAGATAACTCAAGGAGAAGCTTCTCAACAGTAGAAAGAATTACATCAATTCGTAAATTCTAAATTCTTATTTACCAGATAAAATATTCATCTAATGACAAGGACTTAAAACAGGCAATATTCATGAAACAAAATACATTTCTATAAATTGTAAATCCCAGATACATAAAACGTTATGAATTTATTAAATAAAACAAAGAAATCGTACCATCCTTCAAAGGCTTCAAAACAATAGCTGAAAAGATAAACGGAAACAAATCCTCTAACAAAAACCCTTTTACTAAAACGATAAATATGCATCAGAAACATGAAGCGGTTTGTCATCAGGTTGCAGAAACCTTTTCATAGCGAGCAAATCTGATTCTCGGCTGGAAATTCAATCAGAATAGCAGAAGAGGAAGAAACAACAATTACTTTTCTCTACCCATCAAACTACAAATCCATTATGTAAATCTCGCTTTATATATAAGGAAGTCAAAAAAGGTTGGAATCAATAGAAGAAATAAAAATTAATTTAATGTATTCTCTATCTAAGCATCAGCAGTGCCTTGTAGTATGCGAAAAGCGTCCCAGGTAGTGAATGGGGTGACGTAAGCTGCAAAGGTGACCTCTTGCGGATCGATATGAACACTCCATGGCCACCCCCAGTTACAAAGTGAAGTCTATATCAGCTTTAATGTTATTTTATAAATTTCTTTCGGAGTAGTTAAATAACAAAGGAAGACAAAAAAGGTTTTTTAAAAGGATCTTGACTAGGGGGAAGTTAATTACTTGTATGAAGTGGTATATTTTCGAGGACGTCAATTTGATTGATAACCTAATAACGAAAAGGCTGACACAGTTAGAAGACATTTTCTGTAAGTGACTTGTACAAGAATAACATCAGTCATTGTTTATAAAGTGAAGCTGGACTTCATGAATTTAACTACTTTCAAAGGCAACAAAGTGATTAGACAAAGACTTTCCAATGTACCGTTCAACAAGGAAGTAGCAATTAAAAACCTATTTAGTAAAGCTAAACCTATCGATCAACGAACAAAATCCAAAGCTTGAATGTTAATAACTTGGTAATGGCCCATCAATAGGTGTTATTACCAACCTGAACTTCATCTATTGTTTTTATGTCCTCATTCCATTGACGACTTTGATTAGGGTTCATTTGCACTGTTTAAAGGTAACTACCCTATTCATTATCAGAATTACAAGCAGTTTCTATTGTATGAAAAGGTGTTATTTCCAAACGAAATATTGCAAGGATTGTTAATATTTATCTACTGTTGATAGCATAGTAGATACTTGAAATGATTCAAGTTCATATACAAAGTTCTGTTGGAAATGTGACCTTGGAACAATTTTGATACCATTCTTAATCGAATGTTAGTGTTGGCAATATTATTCAGATTATTGCTGACAAATTTTAGTTTCAATATGCTCTAGAGATAATGAAAATTAGGTTGGGCGACGTTTGAGTAGCTTCGGAGAATTACTACAAGAATTACTGAATTACTTACAAGAACCTTTACCACTAACTTCTGAACTAACCTGCATTCGAACCTGACAGCCAATCAGTGTTTTCAAAATTTTAAATGCAAGAATTTTCTGCCAATTCTGAGGATCTGCTCCAGGAGCAGCCATTTAGAAGTACAAAAACAAATTTTTGGGCCCTATCTAATTAATCGTCATTGGTATCAAAATTTTTTGAAAAGATGATTAAAGAAATCGTTAATTGGATACCTAAACAAAAACAATCTGTTATCAAACAATTAATACGGATTTCAAGAAAATCGGTCCACCTAAAATGCAATAACAGAAGTCACATCAACTATACACAAGGCTATCGACAATAAAAAGCCATGACTGGAAGTTTTTGTTGTCTTAGCGACAACTTGAACACTTAGGAATAACAGGTATCGCGCTTGATCTCTTCAGAATTTATTTGAACCATTCGAGATAGGCAATGAAATGAGTGACTAAAACAAGTAATATTTGGTGTGTACCCCAGGGTACGTTTCTAAGACCGATTCTGTTTCTCATATATTTGAATCGATCCCGGGCATGGCCTTTATTTTCAACAAACCCAGTGATTCATCGTAATCGAACTGTTTTATAGTTTCATACAATCATCTATTTAATCTAAAGTAAATATTTGACATCCAGAGTGGACACCATCTCATTAAGGAAGATTATAAAAATTACATGATCCAAATGGGACCCTTGAGGCACCTCGGATTCCCTCACTACCTCGACGGATCGATGAGTTATCAGTCGATAATTTATTATATATAAGTTATCGACAATCTTTATTGGGACGTTAAGGATTTTTCGATATCATGTAACATGAAGTAGGAAATATCATCTGAACTTATTTTATCGTTCACATAAAACTTTATATCGTCTTTTATTTTCCTGTACAGTTCTTCAAACTTCTCATTGTATGTCTGTTCAATTATTGTGTTTTTTGATTTTTTTTCTTTAATTTGAATAAGTTCTTAATTAGTTCAGAGAATAGCATTGTGGAAAAGATTGTACACACAAAAGCAACATCAACACTTGAAATACAATCTAAACAATTGCAGTCAATATTCTTGTGATTTTGTTATAAGTTTACCAAGTTCGCCCTGTAAAAATTATAGTAATCTAAGTTTATTGCATTTAAATTGAAGATACACTTTTAAAAAATATTCGAAAGCAGGACGATGGATATCTTCGATAGTCATAGTCATATGAGTACGTCAACAGATCGATCTACGGAACATACGACATTATTTGAATTTTTTTACCTTATTGAAACTGATATTTCTTTTAGATGGGTTGATATTGTTCATTGTAACACACGTTACTCTATATATTTTTTAAATACCAATACTGAAATGTTCAAACATCAGAAGCGGCTTATACTTCTAAAGCAGAGACTGGTATTACCCTTTGAACAAATTACTCTCAGTTCGCAGGTGTTTAAAAGGTTTATTGATTTTGGATTGAAACAGGAATAATGAATGATCAAAGAAATAACTTGTTGAGCACCACCAAATTGGTTATATTAATGATTGTGATTCGCACGATACTAAATTAACGTGTACCTGCAATTTGAAAACTCTGTTCGTTGATTACCTTTGAAATTCAATCAATAAAAGACATCAGGTTGGGAAAACTGTTCCAGAACATTACGCGACAAACAAAATGGTGGCCGTTGTACGTCGGTTTATTTACTGTTAAAACATCTGGATTCTCTAAAAACCTAGGCTATTCTTTTATAATACTTATTATAAATTATTATGCAGGATGATACAGAATGAATCAAAAATGCATCAACAAATCAAAAAGTATGCCTATTTTTGCACGAATAAATCAATACATACATAAATCCTACAAATTAGGCCAGTAAAATAGAATCCGTTGATGGAAATAAATGTTGGAAAGCGGGAGATCGTTTCGATCGCTTCGTTTGAGGTCAAATATAAGTATCCTAGGTTTGCACGGTCCCTCGACGCGAGCTTACCTGAGGGCATCAAATGAACCACGAAATCTTCGGACCTTTTTTAGTTTTCCGCTTATAACTCCAAAGTGGTGCTTTCCAACGAAAACTTTACTATTACAAGAATTAAAGAGCATTAAATTCTGAGTCGGATGAGTATCCAACACTTTAAAATCGGTCTAGTGGTTTGGTCGAAATCGACGATCGAGAAACGAAATTTTACAAATTTTCGATTTTCCGTCAGACCGGACGCCCAGAGGCTTTCCGTATAAAAATTCCCGTTGGACTCATTCTGATTGTTAATATAAGTCGAGAAATATCTAAGCAATGATATTATAGAGGTTGCTGGATTATATTAATGGCCATTTTTCATCATTCCCCATCATAGCAATTAGGGTCAATCCATATGAAGTAGTGCAATAGTGGTCGCTCGAACATTTCGAAAAACGATAATTTTTTGTGTGTTATCACCCCTAAGTATTGGTAGATCAAAACCATTGTCATTTTATTTTTATTCCATTTAATTGAAATATGGCAGCCATATTTGTTTCGTGGTGCACGACGTTGCTTGCAGTTTTTTGATGTAAACGTAACTCTTGATATCTCAAGAACGGTTGATTCTAGAGACCTGCGGTAAAAATGATTGTATTGCTCACATATCGGACTACATTTTTAAATCTAAACATAATTTTTGTAGGGCGCTTACGTATGGGTGTGATTTACTCCCGAAGATTAAAGTTTTTACAAAAATTTCCGCTATTATGGGGCCATACTTCATACATCCAGATAAAAATGAAGTCTTAAGACGGCTTTTATATTTAAACGTACACGGTTAGAGGTAGTTTATGTATAAAATATTTTAAATCTGAAATTTTACTATTTTGGTATTTATGGGCCTTGGAAGTTCTCGTTATGATACGTCATTTCAATATTATGTTTATGATTAAAAAATGTAGTCCGACATGTGAGCAATACAATCATTTTTACCGCAGGTCTCTAGGATCAACCGTTCTTCAGATATCAGGAGTTATGTTTACATCAAAAAACTGCAGGCAACGTTGTGCACCACGAAAAAAATATGGCTGCCATATTTCAATCAATTGGAATACAAATAAAATGACAGTGGTTTTGAGCTACCAATACTTAAGGGTAATAACCCACAAAAAACTATCATTTTTCGAAATGATCGAGTGACCAGTACTGCACTACTTCGTATGAGTTGATTATAATTGCTATGATGGAGGATGACAAAAAAATGGCCATAAAGTTAATCCGGCAACCTCTACAATATCAAAGCTTAGGTATTTCTCGACTTATATTAACAATCAGAATGAGTCCAACGGGTTTTTTTATACGGAAAGCCTCTGGGCGTCCGGTCTGACGGAAAATCGAAAACCTGTAAAATTTCGTTTCTCGGCCTTCTATTTCGACCATACCACTGGACCAAATTTAAAGTGTTGGATACTTATCCGACGCAGAATTTAATGCTCTTTAATTCTTGTGATAGTGAAGTTTTCGTTGGAAAGCACCGCTTTGGAGTTATAAGCAAAAAACTAAAAAAGGTCCGAAGATTTCGTGGTTCTTTCGATGCCCTCAGGTAAGCTCGAGTCGAGGGACCGTGCAAACCTAGGATACCTATATTTAACCTCAAACGAAGCAATCGAAAAGTTCTCCCGCTTTCCAAGATTTATTTCCACCAACGGTCCAAAACGGGTCTAATTTTACTGGCCTAAGATATACATTAAAGATGCTCATGTTTTCCCAGAACCCAAATGGTTATGCACGTAAGTGATTAGTTTGGTTCACATTGTGTATAATTTTCCTTTTTTTTACTATGTCTTATTGACCTGTATAACATCGTCTAGTAAAACTAGTAATTTCTGTACATGTATTTCTACTATTGTAAAAATTATTAAGACAATAAATTATTATTACTATTATAATGTAAAACAGATGTCATAAACATTTACTTGTTTGAGAATTGTGACAGATGGATAGTAAAACTTTCATAGAAAACAGTACTGTGCCGTACAGTTATCGTAGGCGAGACTAAAACTTCATGAAACTTCATTTAGCTTGTACAGTTCTCGAACTTGCATCAAATTTCATTCTTATTGCTATTTCCTAAATAAACAATTGCCCATCAAATTATAAATGTGTAAAATATGCAAAGATAACATAAAAAAGCGCCCTATCGACCTTGTTAATGTGCTACTAACCAGGGCTAACCGTACAATATAAATCTTGTTTCACACACATAGACCCGCGTGCCCACACATTTCAGTACCCCCCACCCACACACACAAACACGTCGTACAATCAATCGTCCCACATTTCGCTTAAAAGTTTGACGACAAAAATTGATGATGCCGGCTGTGCAACCACTACAGTCTTCCGGTTGCTTGCTTTTGTAGAGTCACTACATCAAGGTAGCCAGGCTACGCTGGCGGATTAGAGTACCCCAAATAACGATTTTTGGGACAAAGGAAGCGTTGAAATTTAGTAATAGGCATATTAAACTTGCATTTTACGTTTTTGCGAAATTAAAATGTTTGGAGATTTCGGAATGAGAATTATGTAAAAAAACCATAATAAAGATCGATAAATTTCCCGCAATATGGCATTGTTTGCGGTACTCTGATATACAAGAATGGCCTGGATGACTAGATGTAGGCACTCTACGACCTAGCGATCATTTTGATTGAAAGTTTAACTAATAATAGTTATTTGTATTCCAAGGCACTAAAGTTGTACTTTTTTATCACGATTATCACGATATCGAGAACAACCATAATGAGTGATAAAAAATCAATACTTTAGTGCTAAAGTGTACGCTTTTTCTGAAATCGTGAAATTAAGAATTTAAAATGTGTTTTTAATAACAGTAGAATAGGCAACTAAGTCTGTGTGCGACATATGTCAAATACATGTGAAACAATGCAAATAAAAGTTACAGATGAGTCCGTAAAAGTGCTGTTTTAAAGACCCAAATGAGTCCGTAAAGTATTTACTTTACTGATTATTTCAGAAAAACTTCCACTTCAAAATAAAATGCAGATATATTTTGATTCTTAATAAGTTGTAGCTAATTATTATCAAAATAATTTCCTTACTTATGTTAACGTTGGCGTTTAAATAATAATTCAAGTTCATACATTTTTTTTAAATTATGGGATTATTCGAGATTTTCGCATCATATTCTATCCAAGAGGAAGAGCAAAATCTTGAATTACGCATCAAATTTGATGATTTTTTTAACATTTCATAAACGTTTGTTAATTTAGTGTGTTATTGTTATTGTACGTTGTGCCCATAAACTATACAGGGTGTTCAATTTAAAAACTATAAGTTTTAGTGTATAAATCCAACAACCTGTACATTAACGAATTTTCATTGAAAAGTACTTTTCAACAATGTAACACTATGCAGGGTATTCCGTTTAAACAATAAGTTGGAATCAAAGGCAAGAAAATGATAACTGTGGCAATCACATAATTGCATAATTTGAAATTCTGAAGTGTAGAATTTTGTCTAAGTCTAGCAAACTGATCTGTAGATAATTAATTTGTCGCTTACGATATGAACGCCGTGTTTATTGAATCATATCGTTAAGAATAAATAGCGATTACCTATAAGAAATTATGTATACCATGAAGTATCATGATCAATTGATCATATACGTTAATTGCCATAGGTAAGAGTTGTGTTTAATTCGAAAAAGCTCAATACAAACTCCATAGATACAGGATCATTTCTAAATATCTTATGAATTAAAAACAACAATTGTTGTTAGTAATATGTTTTTATTGGGACATGTAGGTGACTTAATAGTAACAACTATACACTATTTTTTGATATTTTTTGAAAACAGGGAAAAAGTTGTTTTATCTGAAGTTGTTACTTTTTTACTTGACTTTTTCTTTTCCTTAAAATAAGTGTAGAAAGTTTTTTTATTATTTTTAAAAAGTGAAAAAAAGAACATCATTTTGACATTAAAAATGACAACTAAAACGTTAATTTTTAGCTGAGAATTGAAAATAATTAATTTCGATACAAGTGCGCCCTCACGTTATTTTCTAGGATCGAGGTCGGAATTTAACGCACGTCGCGTTAGCAAAATTGTAAGAAGCGTTGATTTATTGTAAATTTTGAGATTAATTTTAACAGATGCCAAATTAGATAGGTACAAGGTAATTTATTATATTTTGACCGCCTCTTTATCTTTGCTATTATTGGAGATAAAAAGTTGCCTATAAAAGTTGTATTGTTGCGCCTATAATTTTTTATAGTATGTATTTATGTAAATTGTACACCCTGTATATTATTCAATTTTCGAATATCCCCATTTTTCGCGATTCTAAATATATAATGTTATACATATAAGTCTATCAATAATAATTTTTAACATATTTAAGTTTAAAAAATGGAAAAACTACTGGAAGAGCAGTTCACCTATGCTATGGAAGAGC
This sequence comes from Agrypnus murinus, assembly GCA_929113105.1. Lineage (NCBI taxonomy): Eukaryota > Metazoa > Arthropoda > Insecta > Coleoptera > Elateridae > Agrypnus > Agrypnus murinus. Next base: position 114,331,986 of record OV816026.1, on the reverse strand, counting down.
AGCTATGCTTGTTAAAATTTCAAAATGTCAAATATGTCAAAAAGTATTAGTAATAGACTGATACAACATTGTAGATTTAAAATGAGGGAAAAAAGAATATTCGAAAATGCAATAATATACAGGGTGTTCAATTAAAAAATATTATGTATATTCCGTATCACGTGACCTGTACATACATTTTTTTAATGTCATTTAAAAAAATATAAATACACCCATACAACTTTTATAGAAAACTTTTTCTCCACTCCAATAATACGAAAGATAATGATGTCAAAATATAATTAATAATCTTGTATTATATAGGACTTTCCTATAACGGTGTCAGAATTTCACAATCGATGACGTTATGTTTTAAAAATAATAATATCGTTTAAATGCTCTCCTCGACTTTGTCTGGTTGAATGCATTCTGGAGACCCAACTGTCGACTTCTTTTTCGCACATATATCGTGTGGTCTATTCAAGTGAGATGTTGAATGTTCCGCTTAAGGTCGGGAATTGTCCATTGCTTATTTATAAAACCAGAGATTTCACATAACCCCATAGGAAAAAGTTCAAGGTTGTGAGATCGCTTGATCTTGGTGGCCAGTTGACATTAGCATTTCTCGAAATAACGTGTTCCGGAAACTGTTATTGCAAAAAATCGATTGTCTCGCATACTGATGGGGAGAACGGACAAGCAGTCGTTGGAGATGCCAGACTCCACTAGTATCCGAGACTAGCCCGAAGACGGAAGGAGGGTAGTCGTTATAGGTGTCTGGGAGCACTAGGATTCGAGACTAATTTGTGGGCAAACCACATGGCGTTCACCCTTAGAACTGGTAGTTGTCTACCCAATCTCAGGCTTGTCTGGGTAACGCATGTCGCAATCAGAAGGAAATGTGTGGTAGAGTTACACCTAAGTGTTTCTCGACGATGACTCTAAAACGTTGCGGAGGAAGCTCGGCTAACAAGAGGGTCCGGGGTGGGCGGTTTGATTCTTACCTGACGTCAGGGTCTTTTATGGAGCTAAGTATCCCGCTGTCTGACGTAGACGAATGGAGGAGAATCAAGTGAAGTTTATCTCGGTCAGGGAGTTCGTTCGCTGACCTGAATGAGAAACTGCATGCCTCCAGGTAGCGTTTCGGAGACGACAGTATGGGGGTCCGGCATTAACTGTGCAGTTCCAGTCGTCGGATTCTCAGAAATCGTCTAGAGAACTACACTTAAGAGACGTTGACGCGAAGATACATAGCCTCTCACGTTCAAGACAACTTCACCTTAACGGGTACACACCGGGATGCAGCTTCGATCGGTCGTATGAAACAGCCTCGAAACGAAGCTCTGTCAGGGACACACCAGGCCTAAAACTGGGAGATCAAGGTGGCAAAACCGCTTAAAAACCAAGTCCTGCCACGTCTGAGGTTGGGTTCGATCGGTCGGTGCCCCAACTAAGGGTTGTTGAGTAACTGGGAGCAAGTGCTACGCAATTGAGCACTCATTGGGCGTATCTCAATTACTTCCTCCTAAGGGAAGGAACGTGCGGGTGATGTTTTTATAGGTACCCCACGTAAAACCTTTCATGATAATCATGTCTTGTTGAAGTCACACCGTCTTGTTGAAAGATTTCTTTATGTTACCATTTATCAGTTCAGGCTAAACATATTTCGTTAGCATATCCCTGTACTGCTCACCATTAACAATAATACGATTTTCATCATCGTATTTAGAAAAAATAAAGTGCGCCTTGAGCCCAAAAACCACATCAAACAGTGACCTTCAGAGGATAAAGAGGCAATTCGTGAATCACTTGGGATTTTCATCAGTCCAAATCTTACAGTTATGTTATGTGTAAACATCTGGCAAAATGAACACGCATTACGAACCATTTTTACGCGCTGTTCAATCGTATACCTGTCCATATTCACTTGCCACAATGTACTGAACACAGTCATCATGGTCTGACATTTGCATTCCAAGCAGCATTGTCGCTGTCGCTTCTTGGAAAACACTTTATTTATTTGTATAGCACTTTTCGTGTGTGACCTTGTTGATTGTCGGTATGTCAAACAACGGTCTGGCAGAGTACGGAACAACAGTTGTGTTGTGATATGCAATAATACAGTCATCGTTATTAGCAGCATGCAATACGATAGCTACCGGCAAACCTCAGCGAACTGGTCGTGGTTGTCATTGTTGTGTGCGATATCCGAAGCGTTTTATCAACTTCAAAGTGCCGAGAATCGAGTGGCTAAGCTGTATATTTTTATGCTGTGATTTTACTATAAATTTTATTACGTTTAATTGACAAGTTTATAGTATTTTTATACTAAATAAATATGTATGTATATATAAATTATTCATACATTTCTAACGTGATATTTTTCAACAAACATATACATAATTGTAGTTTGTTAAAATTAAAATAAGTTATTTGACAACAATGAAAGACTACGTCGTCTCATAGGTTATATCTTTCTTTGAAATTGAAAAGAATATCAAGAAAATACATTTTATTCTTATTTTACATATACATTTTATTTTTAAGTGTTCAAATGTACAAAAAAATGAAACGGGAGCAATTGGTGGAGGCGCCAATTTAAGCATGTCTCAAAATGTCAGTATAAATAAAAATAGAAACGATTTAAAATGATATATTGTTGACAATCATTTGACACTCATACAATACAAAAAAGCTTATTTTTAGAAAAAAAAAAAATATTTCTTGCAATAATAAGATCACACGGTTTGTAGAAAAAATGTTTTATTTAAATATGTCATTCGGTGCCACGAACTTTTTTCCACATTCACAGCTACATAGGGATGCATTATAAAAATGAATCCTGAATAAATAAACTGCGAAGCAAGCGGTACGTCCTTTTGTACATTATTTGCGAGGTTTTTTGGGCGTGTATATTAAATTGAATCATTCAACCTTACTTTATGTAATGATGTCACCTGTATAAAACATGCATAACGTAGATCTCGTTATCAAATTAAGCTCGACAATGTTTACATTTATTTTTATCATAATCAATGGGACTTACCTTTATCACACCTCGTTTGCGTTTACTGAAAATTACCAATTAAAATACTGTAAAAATGCTTGTTTTGTTGTTAGATGCCGCATTTACGTTTTAAAATGTTCAGCTTTTTTTTTTCGCTTGAAACAATACTTTTTATTAATCCTCATGCCCGTATCTTTTCTTCTACTTTTTTTTTTAACAAAATATAAAGTGAAACAAAAAGTGCTCATCGGTAACCGACAAGATAAAGTAGCTCAGTATTAATTACGTGTGGGGTTGAAAATGTCACAACTGTCCCATTCGTTTTTCGTATCTGTAGGGAAAACGCATTTCCTCTTGACTTCTGGACGACCCCGACCCTGCAGTGGCCTGCGTATCCACTGACGCTTTCAATAATTACCCCGCATGGGAGGTAACGGCGAAGGTTATACACATCCAATTACCTTTGTTCTTTATTGTAAATGATTTGTTTTCGAACTATTCGATGTTAATGAGTTGATTAAAGTTTTTGCTCCATGTTCAAGTATTGGATGTGGTTCAAAAGCAAACAGTATTTAACTGATTTAATAATACTTTTTTTAATAATGTTGTAACAAACCCTGCGCTATTTCTTCTTTGATGTATGGTTATGAACTTTCCCTGCTTTGCAAGCTTTCTGTGAAACTCAAGCATTAATCATAAAATATCGATAGTTGAGTTTCATGTAATCATCTAATCAATCAACTTCACTATTTGCTATGACTGTCATTTAATGTTCCCTTTTTTCAGCAACTGAAGCATTCAAAGAATTTTGGAAAGTCAGATACACCTACATAAATTGTGTAATGATTAATGGAAATATTTTTATTCCAAATCTAAGCAAAAATATTTAAATTAGAACACTAAAATTGCGTAAAAAAGTTTTTCGCTGACGCAATTACAATTCCCTATTCAAATGGTGGCTTACTTTGCTAAAGGTGAAAAGGTTTCGAAACAGCACAATGCGCAGAAACCGAAATACGTATGAGCGTTCGAAATTCCGTCGCACGCGCATATCTTTCTTAATGCAGTAGCGTCGGTATATTTCCATTCTGTCTTGTTGCGTGTGCTTATATCTCACAATTATCTTTTTGCTACTTAGGTGAGTTGATTTAAGCTCCAACCCCTTCAATTGAAAGTGGTTATTTAAAGATTATAAAGTGTACTTTGAGATTTTCATAACATTTTATGTGCACATATTTTTAACCCCTTTTAATGAACAACATACGCGCCGCCACTGTACTCGCAGGTGACGTTCGCGCAGATCTTGATGAGTCATTGTGATGTTTCGAAACTACGTGAACTAGGTGAAAAGGTTTCGAAACAGCACAATGCGCAGAAACCGAAATACGTATGAGCGTTCGAAATGCCGTCGCACGCGCATATCTTTCTTAATGCAGTAGCGTCGGTATATTTCCATTCTGTCTTGTTGCGTGTGCTTATATCTCACAATTATCTTTTTGCTACTTAGGTGAGTTGATTTAAGCTCCAACCCCTTCAATTGAAAGTGGTTATTTAAAGATTATAAAGTGTACTTTGAGATTTTCATAACATTTTATGTGCACATATTTTTAACCCCTTTTAATGAACAACATACGAGCCGCCACTGTACTCGCAGGTGACGTTTGCGCAGATCTTGATGAGTCATTGTGATGTTTCGAAACTACGTGAACTATAGTAATTTTTTACTTTACAAAGCCTTTTATTTCTGTTTATAAGGGAGATGGTATACATTAGTTTCTCAAAATGGAAAATGGTTTGTGAAACATGTCGCTTGTTTTCAAACAATTGTTTAATAGACAATAAAGGTCAAAACCAGGGGCGTGCTGGCCCACCGGGATACCGGGAGATCTCCCGGTGGCCTGGGGGGGGGGTTGGAATAATAAAACATTTTTAAAAAATATGTACCTAAGTAGTATTTCTAAAACGTATTATTGAGATTTTTTTAGAGGTTAATCATCAGCCTGTTATCAAGAAAAGAAATAATTAGTAGGTAAGTATCTACCTAGTACCTAACACCTATACCTAATTAAAGACGATACTGCGAAATGTAAAAATGTAGATAATAACGTGAAATTTAAATCTTGAGTTCTTTGACACTCATTCTATTCAGTGTATTTTTTTATAATTTTTGTGTATATGTTATACATATCGAGAAAAATGGAAAATAACATTCTGATGAAAAAAAAATAGAGAATCTAATAAAAACTAAAAAAGACATACTTTCATACTCGAAGAACAATGTTGCTCAATACTTCTCGTTAATGCACAATAATAATTTGAAGTAAACAAAACAAAGATTTTTCTCGACATTTGTTGAAAAACTGTAGATAAGGGGTAACACCGCTAGCAGCGAATTCAAACAACAGAATAGAAGTAATATTTCATAATGTATGAGCTTGAAATATCAGTCTTTATGAACATGAAATAAATATTTTTTAGTTAAATGACTATTATAATAATTTATATTTTATTGTATTAACCAATAATCATATGTATATTTTATTAATCACAATACATCAAACAATTCAGTCTTCTGCATTAATAATCACAATACAAATGTTAATTCGACGATATATTGCAAAAGGTAAAATTGCATTTTGCAATGTGATGAAGACAATTTATCACAATCAGAATCTTCACAAAATCAGCAATACAAAGAATACATACCACTAATTTTAAAAATATATTAAATTTCTTTCAACAATCTTTTATAATATTTCTTGAATTTTTTTTAGCAGATTGTAATCTTTAGACTATCCAAAAGATAAAAATATAGCATTTTCGATTTATTCGCACCGATGCGATGCTTCAACCGTTCGATTTATGTTGTTCGGTTCACACCAATTCGGTGCCGAGTGTTCGATTTAGCGACAGCTGATGCACAAAAGCACGAGCTCGAAGAGCTCGTACTGTGGCTAGTGCATCAGCTGATCTTTAGGTTACGATCGTTTGTTTAAAAGTTTCTAGCATCATTTCATGCGTATTTAAAAAATGAATTAAAAAAATTAAATATAATGTAATAGAGCGAAAGAATGTGTCAAATATTTATTGTACAATAAAAACAGCTCGGAGAACGTGTTGTTTCATAGAGTTGAGGTTAGGTTGTTTTGTTTATTGACGCGCGTGCGTTTGATTTATAGTTCGTTTTTATATGCTCGGTGTTCGCGCTAATTTGCTCTATTTCAGAACTTGCTCGGTGCCATGGCAATATTAGTGCGTACAAATCGAAAACGTTATTATATTATGTGATTGACATTTCTAAAAATTTGTTTATATGTATAGAGGTTAGGACGCCACTTGTCAGCTCAAACTCCAAAAGCGGAAACCAAACATTGCTACCAACAAAATCCACTGATTTTTTTGCGGTGTTGCCACAATTCTTAACGCATTTACATTTATATTTACAGTTAAATAAATGACTCCAATCTACTTTATCCTCCTTAACTAAGTACAAACATTTTTCTTTACATTATAGTTGTGCTATCAAGCGCATTTTCTCCTTATCAACACAGAGAAAAATGTATTTAAATTTCATCAACAATGGTGTGGTATTGTAAAACAAATTAAAAAAGTGACAGGGACAATCTGTGTACAATTATAAAACAAGATTGTGTCATTTAGTTTGTCAAGATTTTTTAAATAATGTTTTCAATTTTTTGTAAGGATATGTATAAACTCAAATATAACATTTTGTGGAAGTCAATAGTAATTTTGTAGAATCAAATGAATAGTTGTCTATTAGTTTCCATAACAAATTGTGTTACTTATTAAAACAGAATGTGTAATGTTATTGCATACAATTTTATACAAAATTGTACAATTGTTGCGCTAGTTGTGTCACAATTGCTTAATAGTATTTAACACAATTACTTGTTCACATTTATACAAATTGTGCAATACTCTGGCACAAATATTCTATACAGAAGGTTAGGTATCACAAATAAAATATATATTTTTACATATATTAAAATTTATGTAACTAATATGTATATAGCTATACAATGTATAGTATTTACATACTATACAACGTGTAGTATATACACGTATAACACTAAAATTTCCTTTTGCCGTCGCCTGTTTATATATAAATCTCGAATTTACATTAATAGCGACAATTACAAGTGGTGACATCTATAGGATGTCATCCATAAACTTTGCGAAACACAATAATTAGTAGCAAGCAGTTTGAACACTGGATTATGATTTCGTTCAAACAAAATATTGTATTTTGCTAAACATGTTTTACAATTATACTTCAACATAATATGCTAGCTTATCCTCTACAACATTGTTCCAAAGAATGCAGAACTAAATCTGACTGTGTTAAATAATTGTCGTACGTTCCTGTTAGACAATTCAGTAACGAAAACCTACACAACGCTGGAGAATACGATTCTACAATTATAATATAAATTTCTCTAACACCGTTTTGAACAATATTGTGCAAAGCTCTTATGAAGTATTTCTCTCTGTGAAGTTATTTCATAATGATCTGTTTTGTTAACTTCACTCCAGATCAAAGTCACCACATGTAGTATATTCTTAGTATTTTGAAGGAAAGGCGGTTTGTAAAGTAATGAGAGCTTTATTTTATGCTTAGATTTTCGAAGCGAGAATGAATGTGTATTATAAAATTATTGGTTCTTGTTTCTGTTTACTTGTTGTTGCCTTGAATATCAACTCAGTATCCAAGGCATGCTAATCACCACAGTACTATCCAACGAAGTCGTAACAATAAATGGAAATAACAGTCAGGAACAGCTGATATATCGAAAAGTAAAAGAGCCAGAAGGTAATACTGTGTTATTGTGTTAAAAACAATTCCAGACCAATAAGAATTAAAAGCTTCGGTGTAGCTTTTAAATTTCATTTATCCACACCACTATTCAGCAAATTTACCCTTGCGGCGTAGATCTTTCAACGCAATCATTTTACGGTCATTAATTAATTAGCGGGCGTTATAAATGATAATGCCCACCTCTAATACCCTGGTTGTTATGGACTTGTTTATATAGGCACACGTAGTGAAAAGTGAAAAATGAATGGTTTTACGTATGAACGTAAAACAGAAAACATGAAAGCAAAGCTTTAAGTCATCAATGTGGGAATCTGTTTAAGATAAATTAGACGTTTTCGCAAAAAAGTTCCTAACGTACTTAAAAATGATAAAAATATTAACCTACATAAAAACTAAATGTTTAAAGTCCGTCCAAAAATACAAGAAATGTGTCATCCGTGTAATAACCCATTTATATCCACCTGAATAAACAATACGAATCGAAATCATACTCATCTGGCATCTATCACTACATACCAATGGTACATCGCGATGATCTGTACTTATGTTTAGAAGTTACTCTTCATACAATTACATAAAAGGGAGTCTGGGACGCAACTGAATGTTGCACTACCTTTGTATGACGCTCGCAGTGAATGTTATCCACGTAGCTTTACTCATCTTCAGCACATCATTTTTGATGACGCGTTTCTTGTATTAATGGATATACTATCTAGATTTTCTAAGACGTGGTTACAGATTTAAGATTCAAATTCGGCACGACGCGACGTATTGCTATATTAGCAAGTCAGAGAAAAAACTTTTTTAACTATCGCAACGACATTATTCGGAACTTGAATCATAAATCTACACCTTTTCCAGTTGTATTTCAGAATTTGGTAAATTAATTTCGAAAAACGCCATTTGTATTTCATTTTAGTGAATTTGATTTCAGAAAGCGTCATTTTTATTCATCGTCATTTAGTAAATCATCGGTCAGGACTCGGATGGGTAAACCACGACGCAGTGTACTTGCCTATATGGCTCCGCTGCCTCGTCTCACACGCACATATCCACTCTGCGGCTCGGTGTGTCTGACGCCTCGACACCGAAAGGTATATGAGGTTAAAGATTATATATATATATATATATATATATATATATATATATATATATATATATATATATATATATATATATATATATATATATATATATATATATATATATATATATATATATATTGATGCCTGTTAAGCTGTCACCTCCGTCATACAGAGGAGACGGCCTGACTTCCGGGTATTCCCGTGAATATATTGCTAAAAATTTGTTATATTTGTGATGAGGGGAACCTCTAGAATCCGAATCTCAAGAAAGGGGAAATTATTTCCCTTGTTTTATTTTGTCATATATAGAGTATACAGAAGATACGAACCGACCTCCAAAATGTATATATAAGAAGATACTTATAGTTCGCTGTTACCTCCAGCAGCGCTGCCAAGTGTTCGGAGGTCAGAATATACCACCGTTATGTGCAGTTATATATACAGAGCGTTGACTCCACATTCCATAGATGCACATTTCATAAAAAGGTTCTCTTGTGGGTCTCCAGATGTTGAAATCGGGTGGTTTAAATTGCTCGCCGAGGGCATTTTAGTGGCCAGATAACAAAAGAAAACAAGCGAGCATTCTCGATTTACTTATTTTTTATTTTTTGAGTTATAGTAAATTGTCGTTTTTGTATTTCTTATGAATTGTTATTAAAGATATTAAAAAGCCGTTTCGACATTATTACAGCTTTATGAGTAGCACTGACTAGTTGAATGAGGCTTTTCTAATTATAATCATTGATTTCTGGTTTACTTCATAAAGTTGTATTTTTTAAACGAAAACTTTAGTAATTTGATTAGAAATACTTAGATCGGTGATATATTAGAAAGAAATTTCTTTCTATAATGAATTGAAAATATAACAAAACCAGAAAAAGGGAATTCTTTTGTTATTGTCAATAAAAGTCAATAAGAACGCAACCAGTACCAATATTGCGTATAATTAGTATAGCACATTTTTGAAATTTAGGTGTATTAGACATAAATCAGTTATGTAACGTAGTATTTGTATAAATATGATATTCTATAAAGTTTCTTTTAATCTCGGGAATAACGGTTAAATTGAATATGCTTTTATCCAGATTCCATTTCGATTGAAATAAAGGCAGATACTCTTTTAATTTTTACTAAACTCGATAAGAGTTTAATATAAACAAATTAAACATTGTGTTTTTTACAACAAATGCTTGTTGTTTCCGAAGTCACGCACGTATCATGTAGGACCATTGAATTTCCCGTGATTTGATTAACAAAAAGAGTTACCAACTTTATTAACATTAAAACAAATCGAAACACAACAAATTAATCAACATTTTTATAGAATTTTTGCTTAAGACATTTTTTCCAGCATTACTTGATCTAACGAAATACAGAATACGTATGTTACACTGTTATACATGTACCTACCTCTTGTAAATTTATGTTTTAACTTATGTTTTAAATAAAGCACTTATTAACGACAAAACATGAACGTTTTATGGAACGTGTACTTTAAGTCCACATTAAAGACAGGTTTAACTTAATGTAGTCTTTTTTGATAACATTGTATAAAGCATAGATAAATAGTAGGTATATTGCGTTATCAGAATTAAAAGTGGCAGTTTATTTGACGCTTAATTATGTTAGCAATCGCGGCTCTCCATTTAAAACAAAATACCACTATAAGCTTTTGTTTGAAACAATGTTTATCAATCTTGGCACAACCTTAATATCCGAAAATGGCCTACTGCTAGACTAAAGTAGGGATGATAATTTGATACCAAGCTTGGTCTCAGACATGGAAAGATCAGAGTTACCCAATATTGGATGTTATTGGCTAAAACCTATACGTTATGCAATGTTTTGGACAATAAATGACACCGATATTGCAATAAAACTAAAGTTAGTCTTGGACCGATCTTGAATGTTAATGTAGTACCAAGGCAGGTAATTGAGAAACAAAGCAACTATTACACAATTATTTTCCTTTAATGAATGCTAGTGCAAACAAGCAACGAAGTCTACCATTACGGTTTCGCCGTAACTGAATGCAAAGTCAATTTTTGTGTTGGATATAAAATGTTCATTAACAAAATAAATACGAAGAAATCGAAAATTCGTATAAATGATTAATGTCTTAGACTCTCAACACATATTGAGACCGTACAAACCTAACACTTTCATAGTGTACGTCTTCTTGTGCAAATATATATGTACAGTCGGTAAGTCAATATAGTTTACACTTTAGTCTTGCCAGTGTAAGTTTAAGTTCATAAAAATTCAGTAGGTTAGCAACCACTAATCCATCTTTACAGAAATCTAGCAAAATATAATATGAATATTGACCCAACCTTAGCCGAAGGGTAAGAAACCAAGATTTTGAATTTTGAAGATTGCTAAAACTGGAGTTAGTTTAGCGAACCTAAGATTCAAAGTTGGCTAAGGTTTTGAGTGATAAGTATGTAACCGGCAGTTGATATGTAGAGATTGACTAAGACTAGCTAAATCAAATTAGCGAAATAGTATCTGATATTTGACTTCAGTATATTCTATGAGTAACTGGCATTGACCTAACGGGTGAAAATTGGCTGAAGCTTGGGCAAGTCGTAAGGAACCCTGATTCGGTTTCTGAACATTGGCTCCGACTTGTACAACGTTTAGTGAACCGAAAATTAGTATCAGGTTGTTGATTAACCCTCGAGTGACAATTAAACAACCGAGACTCAGAATCTGAAAATTGCTTGAAACGTGGGTGAGAATCGGTGCGTCGAATCGGTGGAAATATAGCGCTGCAGCAGCTTTCACAGCCGTCTTAGATTTAACAATCACTCAAGCAATAATATTGTTTGAAGTACATCATCATTTTATACATATACATACAAAACGCTTAAAAATAAATACATATTAAACATGAGTTAAAGAACCAAGATTCGATATCTGAAAATTCGCCTACACTTGGATCAATGACGAGAAAATGACATTTGACTGTCCAGTATTCAGCCACGCTGGGGTTTATTCAAAGACCTTTGTTTTAATTTTTTTTCTTCTAATAAAAAATTGTTGGTATTGCTAGACTAAACTTCTAATCATAGTGAGGAGGTACTTTTACCCTAGTGGAAAAAAATAGTATGTATTATTTGGATTTAAAGTGACTTTGTTTGTTACTATTTACGAGCGATAAATAACTCCGCCTAAATAATAGATAAATAATAATCTTATCATGTGACCAACTCCGCTATAGGGTAAATACAAGTACTTTACTTAATTGGGCTCGATTCCTATAAGGAATCTAGAATGACTTTAGGAGAGCTCACGCATCCTAGCTGCGATGTGCAAACGGGTTTTCCAAATCAACTACGTATGTGGATTGTTTGACAATTACTTTAATTGTCATCATAATGCATCAATCCTAAATCCAAATATAAAATGCAGGGAGACAGGATTGGGCGATGAAGATTTTTCACCTATCTCTGCAAATGAGACTTGATTCCAACTCTTCTTATTTCATTATGTCGAGCTGTTAAGAAGTGTCTAGTCCTCATACTAAGGTCTTCCTTGATCAGTGGCGACATAGATCTGGAGCTCATGTCCATTTCCTTCGCCAACAAACGAATAGGATAGGATGTTAGTACAGGATCTTTTTACAAATAGAATGTTATAAAAAGAAACATTTTTGATTTATAGTTATTTATGTTATAAATCCGGCAATGAAACTTTACAGAACGAGTTTGATCTCTGACGGAAGACAGAAGTCGCGTCTGAAATCTTGAAACGATAACTAAGGAGAATCATTTACAGGACCTATAACGTTTTTTTTCATGTGTTGCAATTTTTTCTCTTTGAACGAAAGTTCATTCATCCCCTGCTTTATAATAATCTAGTCATACTATATAGTAGAGTAAATTTTTGCAAAACACATGCCTAAGTTCTTATTTTTTTACTATCTAAAGATAGAGACTTGAGATCTTTTGTAATGCCTTCAGTACTGAACCAACATAAAATGTAATATGTTTAAAATGGGAGTTTTAACCCTCGGGGGGTTGAAACCCCCATTTTACACTCCCAATTTAATAACTCGGGAAGTTTTCCATTAACTTGAGTGAAATTCATGTTGGGGGTTTTTGGTGTTCCTGATTATGAGTCCAATGAGAAAATTAAGAAATACAAAATGGCGAACTCAAAATGGCGGTATTTGAGATTGAAAATGCGATTTACGCCCATGTTTCTATTGATTTTAGAGAAAAATCCAGAGTCAAAAAGTGTTTAGAATATAATCTTGCATAGGAATACACTATTTTGGTTACCTTATTATGTAACCACCTTCAATCAACCCTAGTGGTCTTCTCAGTAGGGGAGAGTGAAGGGGTTACACAATAAGGTAACCGGAATTATGTATTCCTATGCAGAATCACATTCTAAACACTTTCTGGCTTTTTTAACTTTTCTCTAAAATCAATAGAACCGGCGTAAATCGCATTTTCAATTTAAAATACCGCTATCTTGTGTCCGCCATTTTGAATATTGTGATTTACTTATTTGATTCATAATCAGCGACCTCACAGCTCCCTCCAACATAGTTTTTGCTCAACTTGGTTGAAAACTTCCCGAGTTATTAAATTGGGAGTTTAAAATGGGGATTTCAACCCCCCGAGGGGGCGTGTCCCTATTTTAAACATATTACATTTGATATTGGTCTAGTACTGAAGGCATTACAAAAGATTTCAAGTCTCTATCTTTAGATAGTAAAAAATAAGAACTTAATGCAGAAATTGACTCTACTACTAGGGCAGAGCGAAGGGGTTACATAATAAGGTAACCAAAATAGCGTAGTCCTTTGCAAAATCACATTATAAACACTTTTTGATTCTTTGAATTTCTCTCTAGAATCAATAGAAATGGCGTAAATCGCATTCTCAATATCAAAGGCCGTTATTTTAGGGCCGCCATTTTGGGTCTGCTATTTGAATTTTTTAATTTTCTCATTGGATTCATAATCAGCGACCCCAAGAACACTCCCAACATAAACTTTGCTCAATTTGGTTGCGTTATTAAATCAGGGGTACAAAATGCGGATCTCAGCCACCAGGGGAGGCGTGCCCCCATATTAAACATATTACATTTTATATTGGTCCAGTACTAAAGGCATTAGAAAAGATTTCAAGTCTCTATCTTTAGATAGTAAAAAATAAGAACTTAATGCAAAAATTGACTATACTAATAATAAAAATGCGACCCTTTATGTTAAACTGACGTTTGTTTAAGCCTTTCAGTACCGTAAAGCTTTATGTCAAGATTATGACGTAAGGTTTTATTTTCCGCTACATATGGAATTTAATAGAAAATATGTTTTAGTCGTAATTATGTAAAAATATAAACAGTTAATATTTTTTACAAAATGAGTATTTTAGATTTATTCTTTCCTTCATCAAATGTAAACATAGTTAGAATGTCAATGAAAACTTTATTAACCGGGTAATTTGGTGAAATTTGCAAACTACAAACCAAATGTTACATTATTTTGCTTAGTAAAATTATTTTTCTTTGAAAATTTATTAATTGCAATACTAAAAATATTGAAGATTTTAAAGATTTTAAATCTTTCTTTGTGGATGCGAGAATGAATATATCATATGTCATATGACAATTCCTAAAATAATAATTAAATAATAATAATCCAATAAATCCGAAATGATCATTTTGTAAAAAGATGAATTTTTTATTTATACATAATTACGACTAAAACTTATTTCCTATTTAATTTTCTTCATATCTCAAAGAAAGTCGTTTTCAATTCAAAACTTTTTAAATGAAATAGAAATTATTATTTTATTGTTCTTAAGTATCATTAACTATTTAAAAATGACGTACAATTCAAGAGATCCCTTAAATTTTCTGAGTAGCTTACAAATATTTATTTAAATGCTGCTACTATACCCAAAAAGTGTCTGTAAAAATTCAGGTAGCGTGAAATGGCCGAAACTACGCCAGGGGTACTGGTTTCGATGGAATTCTATATACCTGAGTGGTTTAGGTCTTGTACACAACGTTGCCAATGTGCGGAGCCTGCAACGTACCGTACATGATACAAAAAACAACATATACAGGCGGAGGTGACATCGTATTGGCAATTATACAACTAAGAGCGACGGCAACGCCAGCGATCTACAGCTGAACTAAAAATTAAATTTGTGAGTATAAGTGTGACGTTATCACCTCCAGACAAAAATTTGAATTTAGGCTTCTAACACCATCTATATGCTTAAACAGTCGAAAACAGGGCAAAACGTTGTCACCTCCGAAAACGGAGGTCACAACGTTATATATGAGGTGACAACGTACGCTGGTTACCTACTTTGGAGGTGACAAGGTACCCTTTATCAATATATATATATATATATATATATATATATATATATTTATAGTAAATAGATGGATTAGTAAATTTAATTTTAGAAAGTGTTATTTATATTTCAGATTGGTCAATTTAATTTCAGAAAGCATCATTTATATTTCAAATTCATCATTTTAACTTCAGAAAGCGTCATTTGTATTTCAGAAAAAGTAATTTGTATTGCAGATTAGATATGTGCATTGTACATATATGTATATTTTTAGAACACGTTAATTATATCAGAAAGCGTAAATTGCTTTTCAAAAAGTATGAGTATCATAATTGACTTTTCCGTGTTTTCCTGGAGATTTTACAGAGAACATTTTAAATCACACAATATTTCCACTCAAATTAAAATTATTTGTATAAGGCTGCACACCACATTGCTGCACTGTTAATACAAGTTTTCTTAACATCGACATTTGACATATTCCATAAGTATATTGAAGTTCCTTTTGACTGTAGATAAGATAAATTAGAAAGGACACGAAATTGTACAGTAAACTCTCAATAATATAAAACTACAAAACAAAATCAATTCCATAATAGCAAAGTATACCAGCTTGTGGGATGTTTTAAAATTCTACTTAATTATCTGAAATACACATATTTGACATTTTCTGAAATACAAATGACGATTTCAAAAATACAACTGACGATTTCCGGTATTAATTTAACAAATACTTATTTATATATGATTAAACTGAAATACAATTGACGCTTTCTGAAATTAAACTGACTATTTTGAAATACAAATACCGTTTTCTGAAATCAAATTGACAAAACTGAAAACAACTGATTATTTCTGAAATTAACTTGGCTAATCTGAAATACAACTGATGATTTCTGAAATACAATTGGAAAAGGTGTAGACGTCACCCAGATTAATAGAAGATTAGAAAAATTAGATATTCACCTTAATTAGTCAGTATACAAGAATTGGTATTGTAAAGTCGAAAAGTCTAATTAATTTAAAAATAGATAGTACGCATTTTGGCGTTATTTTTGGGAGTAAAATAGTAATATTAATTTTACTGAAAATAGCAATGAAAGTGGCCTGAACCTAAAGTTTTTTCCTGGCCTAGTCTGACATATCCAGCACACCCCTGGTCAAAACTAAGCTTGTTACATAAATATAAAAAACACTATTCCATTGTTTGATGGTAATTTTTTTCTATCTATTCTTAGAACAAGAACTCCTATCAAAGAATCAGAAATGACACTATCTACCTATTAAGTAGGTCTCTACTTAAGTGCATATTTGTCGATTACAGAAAACCATTACAAGACCATCGAGATATGATCTGTCATTCTAGACCTTTAACTGGCTACCTTTAATAAACAGTCGTTTGCAACAAATTCGTGCTTCGAGGCTGGAAATGATCGATTTGGTAATGCCACAATGTTACAAAGTAATGCCATCTGCCGTTCTTAAATCACCTTCAACCTTTTCCTCTGTTCCGAATCACACAAAGAAGTATCGAAAAGTTCCCGTGATCCCCCGTTTGAGATCGAGGATCTATTAGAGTAGATTTTAAATTGCAAAACAAATTAAATCCGGATGGGTCAACTCTGGAGGGTAACAGCCTTCTTGCTCGCAACATCTTTCTGGTTTTGCTAGAATTCATGGAGCGAGGGGTGTTTGAGGAGGTGCATCGTCATGTCGGCTGCATCCAAGCGTTGCTTATCCATGTAGCAGGTTATTTATTTTGTATTGCCACCTTCAAACGGTATATATGATCTTCAAGTAGGGTATTGATTAACTAGGAGAATAAAGATGACTACCCAGTTAAAAAATATGATCTTAGTCAAAAACTAACGGTTGATTGGATTAGACAAGCCCATATAAGCAGTGACTGTCTAATTAGAATTAAGAAATTCGACAATTTTTATCATTGTTACATTTATCTGTCGTCTTCGGCGTTCGACTTTGTTAATTTCCAATTGTTTTTGACAAATGTATATAAGCATTTGCAACTAAAAACAATTTCAGTCAGCATAATCCGCAGAGATGAAACCACGTTTCGCTGGTTCAAAAATTATTAATAAAAGTAGACTTTATATGCCCTTCATTATTATTGTAAACAAACAAAATTTATGTTATGCAAAGGTTCCTTACCTTTATAAACATTTTTGTATTCAAGAAGAATCATTACCACTTCTCTATGGAATTTCTATTATTTCTAGAAGGATTTTCAATTTAATGAAATCAATTTCACTAGCAGTCATCAAATTGGAATTTGCCAACTGAAGTATTTGTCAAGGTTGATGCAGTGTTTAGTACCGCTTATTTTCCCGGCGGGTAGGTATATAATTACAGTTTCGTGAAGGTATGTAAATATCATAATTTGCATTATTATTATTTCTGATTAGAAAATAAACAAAACAAACGATATAAAAATTAACGTAACGAGCTCATTAGCATTACTTATTGCTGAAAGAGTGTTTTTTATTTATGTAGATATAAAAATGCTCACATATTCTTTCTGTTTTAGTTAATTTCATTTCTTTTCATCTATTTTCTTTGTTTAATAAGTAAAATATGTGTTTTTACGTCATAAAAATTGTTTATTTATTTAAGTGTTATATAATTTACTTAGCTATTTGTATGACAAAGAATATCCAAACTTGTTTTTAAAGTATAAAGATGTAAAGACGATATAGAGGTTAGTAACTACGTTCAAAGGCGTTCTTCAATCGTTTCATGCTCAAACAAGAATAATAAAACTGAGTTAGCCTATTGGGTAAAAAGTTATGGGGATGCTTATTTTTATTCAAATATTTTTAATAGTTATTTAGTAAGGTCTAATAACATCTTAATATTATTGTCTGTCCCAAATTAAATTAAATCATTTATAAATAAATTTCATCTCAGTATATACTGTTGGATAATACCTATCAATTTTATACGTTTTTTTAAACATTAGATATCATTACATAATTCCATTTCGTCCGTTAACCTAATCATTAATTAACTCATTAATTTCAATAATAACTATTCTAAATTTTCCTAATCACTTATTTGCTATGTCTTATTTACATATTTTGAACTTTCAACAGTGTATTTAATTAACTAAATGTTTGTCAATTGTGTGACTCAAACTTCAAAATAATTCTTTTTTGTAATTATCCAGTAGGACTTTCATATTTATTAATGATAACAATTTACCTAAAAACACATGGTAAAACGAATCATCAGAACAATTTAAGAGTAGTACTTAGCATGCAACGAAATCAATAGAACGTTATTCATTTCCATCATATATTTCAAATAAAAGTTATTCAAAACCACAAGTGTATTAATTAAAGTAATAATTACGTTTGCAAACAAAAAAGGTATAATATTTATCACGTATCACAACAATACCTTTAAATATCAGTTTCCTAATATAATAAAAACATATAACATATGTACACTCACAGACAAAATATTTTATATTTTTCGAAATATTTTCAAGTTTTTTTTTCATAACATTTATGTAACTTTTGTAGTTATGTAATATGTAAGTAGTTATTGTTAAATATAGGCAATAAGAATCTGCACTTCGAAATAGGACATTTTAACAATAAAAACTACATAAATGTTATAAAAAGATAAAGGAATACCTAAAAATATGCTTTATTGTTGCACATGAGTGTATTCTGTATTTATCAAAATATGTGTTAAATCACTATGAAATATAAAGATGCAAATTCATTATAAAATAAAGATTTAACAAATACGTTTTATAATAAAAAACAATTTATATTTAAAATTACTACATTTAATAAATATCTAGTAACATAGTATTATGTTACTGGGAAATCGTTAAATTTTAATATCTTTATGTCCGGTTTCACAAAGCTTGATTAAGTTTTAATTAACTTAATCATGATTAAATTTAAAATCCATAAATATAATTGGATAAAATTCAAAGTCTGTTAAATCTCGGCCAATGAAATTTCTGGATTTCAAATTTAATCACGATTAAACTAATCAGAACTTAATCAAGCTTTGTGAAATCGGCCATTTAATATTTTGTATATAGTAGTATTTAACATTCAGATACTTATCCAGAGAGCACGAGATGTCAACTCCGGTATCTTCGCGTGCTTCATAGACTTTGAGAAAGCCTTTGACAAGGTTCAATATGCTAAACTTTTCGAGGCCTTGCAGAACAGTGGTATAGACAACAAAGAACTTTGTGTAATATCTAAACTGTACATGGAACAAAAAGCAATGGTCCGAGTGGAAAACGAGATGTCGGGAGAATTTAACGTGAAAAGAGAGGTCCGTCAGGGCTGCATATTGTATCCATGGTTTTTTAACGTATTCTCAGAAATGCTGTTTAGAGAAGCTTTTCAAAATATAGAAGATGGTGTCATTGTCAACGGTGAACTAATTAACAACCTGAGATACGCCGACGACAAAGTATTGCTTACAGACAGCGTTGATGGCCTACAGAGACTGATTGACCAGGTTGTAAGTACATGCGAAGGATACGGGATGAAACTGAACTACAAAAAACCCATATTCTAACCATCAACAAAAATAACATAGCCAATAACAATTAGTTCACGGCCAACGGCAATGTGCTATCAGAGGCGGACCAAATCACATACACTCTAAAAAATTCCCCTTCAATTTACCCTAAAAAATGGAGGCAACTATGTTACCTCCATTTTTTGGGGTAAATTTACTTCAAAGTGTAATTTTCATAGGAAGTGGGAAATTTCAATATTAGGTTAAATTTGCATTGTCATATTTCTCAATCTTACATTTTAACATTAAAACACCTGCGTAAAGTTATAACTTTACCTAATATTGACCTAATATTGAAATTTACCACTTCCTATGAAAATTACACTTAAATTTAGGAAGTAAATTTACCCCAAAAAAATGGAGATAACATAGTTGCCTCCATTTTTTAGGGTAAATGTACCGGTATTTTTTACAGTGTACTTGGCTTGTAACTTAAATAAAGACTGGGACCACCCAAAAAGAAATCACGGTCCGCATCGAGAAAGCAAGAAGCGTATTCAACAAGATAAGGAGACTATTATACAAGCTCAACCTCAACATACATATCAGACTTCGGGTCCTTAGATGTTATATATTCCCAGTCCTGCTATATGGAGTCGAGGCCTGGACTCTGACAGAAGCAACAAGGAAGCGCATAGAGGCTTTCGAGTTATGATGCTATCGCCGCTTATTGAGAATATGAACAACACCGTATTACAACGTCTTGATAAGAGCAAAGAAGTTCTAACAACAGTTGAACGAAGGAAGACGGAATATTTTCGCCATGTTATGAGGAATGAGAAGTACCGATTACTTCAACTAATTCTACAGGGCAAAATAGAAGGTCGAAGAGGCCCGGGACGATGACGCATATCATGGCTGCGAAATCTCAGACAGTGGTCCGAAATGACTACTGCAACACTGTTCAGAACAGCCGTAAATAAGATTACATGGACCAGCGTAATAGCCAACATCCTCAGAGGATAGGCACTTGAAGAAGAAGAATATAGTAGTTAGTACATGTTATGATTATACTGGTCCAGCTTTTTATACATACCTTCTTATACAGTTTCCGCTGGTTAATTATTACCTTAAACATATTTAAAGGAAAAGAAATCTTTACCAAAAGATTAAGATTAAAAAAACAGAGTCCAGGCCGAGTATCAGAACCAAGTATCAATAGTAATAACACCTGTACACTAAACACTGAAACTGAAAAACTGGCACTATGAAGATGTTAGTAAAGCATCTT
Organism: Agrypnus murinus; assembly: GCA_929113105.1. Classification (NCBI taxonomy): domain Eukaryota; kingdom Metazoa; phylum Arthropoda; class Insecta; order Coleoptera; family Elateridae; genus Agrypnus; species Agrypnus murinus. The sequence goes on along the minus strand of OV816026.1, from coordinate 114,310,952 downwards.
TCTACATTTAACAACAACTACTGAACATTAAACTTAAATGAAACCTTGTGTTACACAGAAAACATGGAGGTAAACCTTCGACCCCTTCTACAATTTTATATATTGTCTTTTAGCAGATAATTTAATTTGATGTTTATACCATTTAAAAGGATGATTCGTTCACCCATGGTGTCATTCTTCGAAGTTCCGTTACGTCTTGCTTTAATAAACTGAAATTATGAGTTTTCCTTTTAATTCTGTTTATTTTGTATTCTATGCATTTCCAGATAAATATATTTTTTCATTATTTTATTATTGAAATTACCTTCACTGATGCAAAGTCTCTGTTTATTTCACAGAGCTTACTTTTATTATTAATAACAGCTACTGATTGTGTCCGTATTTCAACAACAGAATCCAATTTTCTGTTAATACTTTCCCGCTCTTTTAATTTATTCTTAATCGGCTTTCCTCTTTAAGTAGACGTAAAGAACTTGCGCTTTCAGTTATTACCCTTAAGCTGTAAAATATCTAGATTATTCAGTGTCACTTTTCCATTTTCTAGTTAACTAAATTTAAGATGTTATACAGCAAAAGGTTAACGGTTACAATTTCCATTTTGTTGTCGTATAAACGTCAACGTAAACGATGTTAGGATAACCAAATTTTCAGAAAACTAATTTTTTCCCCTGTTATTTCAGTTGCAAGTTATTTCCTTCTTTAGAAAATTCAATTAATATCTCTAGGTTTTTCTAAATATTCGTTCCGTTTTAATGTCGTAATAAATGGAATAAAGACGGTCCGGATCGTAAATATTTATTACTTCTAGTTTGTACATTTCAATTGGTCTGGACATTTTTAGTGAGTCGATTTTATCGTTTTTGCTTTATATGTTCTTGTTTGATTAAAAAAGTAATTTAAGTAAAAATGATGTATTAGGATTGAACTATTACTTAAATTATTCAATTAGAAAGTCAAACTTTTAGAACCATGGGAACACTTCAAATGAACCTTTGATATTTTACAAGGACTGCAAATACATTAAAATGATGTCTACGAGATCTTTCTAGAAGAAATTTTATCTGTACAAAAACATGAAAAGTTGACCCCTGGTATTTAAAACCACATAAGATATAATATCGTCGCACTTTTAACTCGACTAAAATGTGCAGGGCCGCACTAAGGTTTTTTTAATCATTTATGCATACAAAATTATATTTTTAATAAATCGAGAAGTTCTGTCCGTTAACAATATAGTCGTTAACAAGATTACTAAAAACTAGATAAGCATGAGGGCTAACCTCATAAATACATAACTTATACGCTAGCACTAACGCTAGGGCGGTCGAAACCTCCCTAATAACTATATACTACGACTAAGCTTTAGGAAGACTAGGTAGCGTCCCAGGACGCTAGCTTATAGGCTCCTAATAACTAAGCAATAGGGAAATCAGGTAAGCGACGACCCTAGCTAGCTTTACCATTAAATAATAAAAGAGTTTCTTACCAGACTGGCCACGAGATTATGGTTGGAGTCAAACACACGACTAACTATGTCTCGAAGCAAGCCTCTTTATATTCGGTATCCTCATGAATATCGCGAAAGTCGTTGATGCATAAATTAATATATTAAGTTTTATGATATGATCGTATATGGATGCATTAATGTTGTCACGTGAGGTTTTTCATGACTGGAGGACGTAGTCAGAGGTAGAGCAAAAATAAACACAAGTCGTAGAAAACAACTATATACTAATAACAATAAAGAGAGTACAAGGTTTACATACATAAAGAGTATACATCGTGAGGACGTACATGTCCTCCTAAACTAATACAATGAAGAGGGTGGTCGGAACCAACCCTGCTCTAGCTCTAAGTTTATAAACTAAGCGTAGGAGTTAAATTTCTAGTGATCTACAACTAAGCGTAGGAGCCTGGACACAACTACCATAACCAAAGCGGAGAGTGGGCGTTTAGCGCCACCCACTCATACTAGGCACTAAGCATTAGATAATTTAAAAAGTACTCGCCAGTTTGCTTGTAGATGTAGTGTTCGAGCCAACTTCACTGACTGATTTGAATAGCTCAAGCAAGCTGGTTATATACTGCTGAACGCGGAAGAAATTAGCATTGTAGTGGAAATCAGTGGGTTGGAGTTCCTCGTATGAAACTAAGGAAGTTCATGCTTCCTGGTTGTAGGCTTGTGGGTAGTTGCATTCGAGCTGCTGGTGCCTGGCACGAATCTGCAGGCTGTGCGGAAGTGTGGCAAACTCTTCTTAAGGAATGTGCACCTGTTTGTAAACCGTGTGGGTTGCCCCGCATATACGGAGTAAGCATATACGTAACCTTGGCGTAACATTTGCACTAACCGAATAATATATGAATTATTTAATGCGAAGTAATTTCCGTTTGTGACAATGTTACATTATCATAATGTGTGAGCAACTGAATTTTGATTCAGAGAAGGCATTGGAAATTTTAGGTTACATCTGATATTAATTTTAAGTAGGTAGTAGAACTACAGAACTACAGATCATTGAGAACTACTCTCAGTCACTAACTGACAGACCTACTTTAAATGGCGCGCATGCGTAGCATTTTAGTACGGATTTCGGAGCTCTCAACAATCTTTAATCAAGAAATTTTTAAATAATACAATTAAATTAATAATTATTAAAGAAAATTAGTTATATGACCCCCCACCTACATTTCTACACAATGCAACTCTCCTTTTAACGGAATCGATAACATTATGCAGGATACAAGGTGTATTATTAATTTCTTCAATTTTGTTGCTAATTCTTGTTGTAAGTCTTCAAGGTCGCCAACGGGATTTGTAAAAATTGAATTCTTCAAATATGGCCATAAGAAAAAGTCACAAGGTGTGATATCGCAAGACCTCTGAGGCCTAATTGTGTCTGTATTTTGGCTAATACTCGTAATGCGATCTTCAAAGAATTCCCTCGGAAAAGTAATGTTTTCAAAAGAAGTGTGTATACGAGCTCTATCTTGTTGGAAATATGCTTGCTGTAGTTGATCATCATGCAACATGTTCAAAAATGCTGTTAAAATTTCTAGTCGGTATCGCTCAGCATTTAACGTTCCTAAAATTACAACATTCTTGTGAGACTATTTCTGTATTGTAAATAAATAATAAAACTTAAGAAACTTAATAATAAAAATAAGAGCGTTAATGCATTGTAGGGTAAAAGTGCTTGCCTTGAAAAAATATGGGCCTATAATTCTTCTACGACTGATGGCCGCCCAAACGCCTATTTTATGTGGATGCAATGGAGTCTCGGTGAAAAAGTGTGGATTGTCCGAGCTCCACATTCTCATATTCTGCGAATTGACATACCCAGAGAGGTGGAACCAACTTTCATCGCTAAATCAAAAGCCTCATTATTATTGCCAAAACGATTAATAAATTGCTGCGAAAATTCTTGTCTCTGAGGTCTGTCCAGAGAAAGTATTTCATGGACCACTTGTAGGGATAACAGTAAAGATCCTTTTTAAGATCATTTCTACAAGTGCCATAAGAAAGGACCTCCATTACATTCTCCTGTTGTAAATAGCGGAACATCTTTCGTACCTCATGGTACTGATTACTGTGTTACTGAGTTTTTTTGCAGCATTTCTTCTCGCTATTTACAATTCTCAAAGATTTTTCATTTGCTCAGCAGACTACACCAAATAGAAGTCTCTTGAGCATATTTTATGGTTCATCAGATTGTTTCGAACTTATGTAATTCAAGTTAATATTGTGCTAGCGAAATGTTTGCGAAATATTTGTGAAACTGCGCCAGCAGTCAAAACCAATTATTCTAATCAATTCTGCACATACCGCTAAGCTTTGTCAACTAGGTGAATTTCCGTTAGGCCGGAGTGCGCCGGATTAAACATGTGTGCACATCCAACATTCCGTTGCGCTCTCCAGCCAGTTGGGAGAACCATATTGACCAAAGATTTCAATGGGTATTAACTATACGGTCTCAGACAATTTTCCATTTCTAAGTACCTTTAATTTGTTTTTTTTACGGTAACCTTGCTGATTTAGGTAAGACAAATATAAATGACATATGTAAGTGACCTATAAGCGTTTTCATCAAATGAAAACCTTTTTGTGTGATTTTAGGAGTTGCAGTGGCACAACTGCCTTATAAGTCTGATAGCGCATTTCTTACTGAAACGTCTTGCGGCGTACTTTGGGTACAGTCAGATGTAAAAATGTTGGTAGGAGTGCGAGCGATGCTGCCTTTCTTTTACCCCGAATGTCGTCCTTCTTCCCTGTTTGCGCAACTCACACGAAAGTTCTCGTTTGATGGACTGTATATTTAGTGTCTCTGATTGTATGCTGGTTCTATTGCATTCGATTAACGACAAGCATTTGTATTGCTTCTTAGCCATTTGGATTATTCTTAACCCTCGGTAGTTCTTGCAATTAAAATTGACCATAGACTATACATTGGCTGATAATAACTATAAGCTGATAACAGGGATTAATTTTGCGATATTACGATTTGGCTGCTTTGCAGGATCAAACTGTTTCAAATTTTTGGTTTTTGTTGAGTTGAACTGAAGAATTATTCTGGTCCTTTTTAATTCCATAATATCTATGCAAAAATATATGAGTTGTGAGTCGTTCACAACATTACCCCGCCCGATCTGAAACGTGGGTATTACACACATGAAAAAGAAAAAATACGGAATGGTATTTTGGAGAAAAAATGGAGTATTTTAAGGGAACTTAGTAGAACAAGTGGCGTATTTAACTGTCCGTTCTAACACTTTATAGGGACCTAAATAACTGTCTTTCATGCACAGAGTGTGCGTGTTATTACGAACGTATACGTGTGTGCAGTTGGTCAAGTCGCTGGGGACGAAGGACTGACTGGAATACGTTTTTGTAAAAAAATACTTCTGCTTCCTCATACGACGTTTGAGATTGGCTATGAAATTAGGGAGGTTCATGTCGTTAGCCAGTTGTTCTTCTTCGAAGAAATCACCAGGTAGTCGTAAAGGTGTAGCATACAAGGTTTCTGCAGGAGAAACATTAACTTGTGATTTCAGGGTTGCACGTAAGCTCAAGAGAATCCAAGGGAGATTCGTTAACCAGGAGGAAGTTCCTGTGGTTTGAATGGATTGCTTGAGTGTCCGATTAAAACGTTCGATAACGCCTTGACTAATCGGATGGAAGGCCGTGCATTTGACGTGTTTAATTCCTAACATGGCCATGAAGTTGATCCATGCATGCTAAAGGAAAATTCTTGCATTGTCCGTGGTGAGGTACTTGGGAATTCCAAAGCGGGACACCCACGTGTCGACAAATGCAGTGATTACTGACTCCACGGAAGAATCCTTCAGAGGAATGGCTTCCGGCCACCGACTGTAGCGGTCAATAATGGTAAGGAGGAATTTATAACCTCCCGAAGAAGGAAGGTGTACTAGGTCGAGATGGACCTTAGTAAAACGTTCATCTGGTTCTACAATAGATTGTAATACTCCAGCTATAGTGGAAGACGAACTGTCTGCAGCTATACTGATAGGGTTATTAATTCGCGGATGTACCAATAAAGTAGCTTAAAGGCTTCTATTTGTTCATGATTTAACTGGACTGTCTTTAGCGAAGCTTTACCAGGAATAACAATAGAGTTTAACGGTGCCAAAATTTTCGCACAGTTTGGTACAAATTTATGATAATATGAAATTAATCCAATAAAATTGCGGAGTGCTTTCTGACTTGAAGGCAATAGGTAATCAATTATAGCTTGGACTTTGGAAGCCATTGGTTTGATACCGCGTGTGTTAACATGATGTTCTAAAAAATCGAGCTCATTGACTCCAAAGAGACACTTTGGTAGGTTTATAATTAGGCCATTGTCTTTTAATCGGGAAAACACTTGGTGTAAATGTTCAATATGTTGCTGCGAATCAGCACTAAAAACTAATATATCATCTAGATAAGAAAAACAAAATGGGAGCCCTGATAATACAGTGTCCATGAAACGACTCCAAGTGCTGGCTGCATTCCGTAGTCCGAAACACATCCGTTTCAACTCAAAGAGTCCCAGAGGTGTGATAATAGCAGTCTTGTGAATGTCCTCTGCCGCTATTGGTATTGCGAAATAGGCCTTTTTGAGATCTAGCTTTGAGAATATGGTTGCTCCAGCAAGTTTTCTTGTAAAGTCCGTTAAAAAAGGAATTGGATAACGGTCTGGTACTGTCACTGAATTAAGTTTTCTATAATCGCCAACCAAGCGATAACTGTCTGTTGGGGCGATGCGGGCTGAGATGTCTTGGTCGTCACCATGAGGTAGTGCCTCTGCTGCGCCTACTGCTCGCTTTCCGACGATGTGAATTGGCGTGGCTTAGCTAGACGATGACCGCTGTACTACATCAGCGTCCAAGAGCTCATTAAGATGATCTTCTAGAAAAGAAAGATGATTAGGGTTCAGTTTGCGACAGCGTGCTTTAACTGGAGGTCCGGTCGTGTCAATGTGATGGACTACAGTATGTTTTACTGGTTGATGGTAGTCGAACTTACGTAAAAGCTCCGGGAAGTGTGTGTTTAGCATCTTGCTATAAACATCAAGATTGCTAGACATGTTGTTAACAGTACCTGAAGAGTGTACGTTAATGTTTGAAGGTAAGGGAAGAAGAGGGGAAGAAATCGCAGGAGTAACGATTGACTCAGAAGGAGTCAAAACATTAGCCTGTGCGGAAAATACTTTTCGTTTAGTGCCAGTCTTAACTTGGGGGGTTGTGGAACCTCGACTGCGAGTTTGGGCGGGCTGAACATCTGCTGTGCAAATGACCCGTTGAGAAGACCAGTTAGTCTTAACTGGGGGGGTTGTGGAACCTCAACTGCGAGTTCGGGCGGACTGGACATCTGCCGTGCAAATGACCCGCTGAGAAGAGCAGTCAGTCTTAACTGGGGGGGTTGTGGAACCTCGACTGCGAGTTCGGGCGGGCTGGACATCTGCTGTGCAAATGACCCGCTGAGAAGAGCAGTCAGTGAGAGGATTCACTGTTGGAGCCGGGAATTGACAACCTTGGCTGTGGTTTCTGGCGAGCTTGACATCTGCCGTGCAAATGACTCGTCGAGAAAAGCAGTCAATAGTTAGGTTGTGCCGCTGCAAAAAATCCAGGCCTAGAATGGCTGTAGATATGTCAGCGACATAAAATTTCCAGGGGCATGGCGGTAGGCCAGGAATTGGAAAATGTAACCTCAAAGTTACAATACCTGTCACAGGAATTGACGTATTGTTCACTGCCATAAATGAAAGGTTGGCAGGCGTGATGTTTTGGTTACAGGAAACTGCAATGTAGGTAGGTAGAATGGAGTAATCCGACCCACTGTCAACCACAAAATTAATTTTGTAGGTTAGGTCCTGTAAAAAGATTGAAGGATAAGTACTTGGTAAAGAAGAAGTTGGAAGGATTGAATTAACCCTGGGAAATGTGGAATTGGCATTTCCCGAAGGCATGGAACGGCGTTTATTGAAATGCTGAGGATTTTGGGGGTTCGGAGAGATGGTGGGAGCTACAGGGAATTGTCGCTTGTTCATAGTAGAAAGCTCATTGGAAATGGTAGTAAGATTGGTCGTGAAACTGTCCAGCTTAGCTTCTAATGCAGGAGTAGTTGAAGGTTGCGGTGCTTTCTGCATAGAATAAATTAAATCTAATCTTTCTACAAAAGATATTAATGGTAAGTCATTGAAATTTAAGGACTGAATTTTAAGTTTTGGTGGTAGCTTAGCTATTAAAAGGTCTTTGGTCAATTCCTCAGTTAGATCAAGATCGATAGATAATTTCTGAATGTTAAAAAGCAATTATTAATGCGAGATTCTCGTGGACCTATAATAGATTTTATTACTGCCCGTTTCAATGTAGTATATGGTCTTTGTCTCGGGGGGTTAATGGTTAGGTCGCGATGAGCTCCTAAAACGTCGAAGGTAAGTTTAGGGTTAATAAGTTATATTTGGCTAGTTCATCGTTGATCAGCATACGAGTAAAGTATCGTTCTACCAAAATAAAATATAGGTCGATATCGTTACTCGTAAAAACTGGAAATGGAACTTTGACAGTCGCCATTTGAAATATTAAATAAGTAAGCAAAAATAATTTGAAACTTATCGAATATGAGAAGGAGCGCTAGTTCTGGTTCCAACGGTCACTTCCAGCCAGCCACGACAAGTCACTTGAGCGATGCAGTAGCAGGATCTTCCGACGACAGAAGTAGCAGCCGACGACAGATGACACAGAGATAACTAGATGTGGTTCACCTGGAGAATTCAATGCAGCAGGTAAAGACCAATACTGCCAAATTCTTCTTCAGGAACGTGGGGTCACCATTTGTAGTATCTTTAACACTTGGTTGAGGTGTTAGGACTACTTATTATTAATTCTTGTAGAAGGAAATAAAACGCAAATTTACTTCTATGAATTATTTATTTGACTCTTATAGTTTATTGATACGCGTTGCCTAGTACCATTTCGTATCTATGCAAAAATATATGAGTTGTGAGTCGTTCACAACAGTGCTCAAATCACGTAATTCTAAAAATGTAAGATTATTTTTTCTGCTACTGGAAACATAGCTGCGAGATATGTAAGTGGCTCATTTCTAGGGGCATAATAACACTTTATTACACTTTATCACACAAATCTACTGAATAAAAGGTGCTCTTTGACTGACAATTAATCAAATTATTTCATTATAAACGGATTAATATGTGCTAAGTAGCAGAAAATATGTTATTAGCAACTACCAGTGCCGACAAATTTAATTAACGTTTTTTTGCAGTTTTTCCTTATCTGTAATACAAATGTGGGATTTGTGTTATAACATCTGTAAATCGGCTGCAGGCGCACGGTGGGTCTGTATAATAATAATCGCACCTCCCTCCCGAACAAGCTTCTGGGGTTTGGTTTCCAGATTATGGGTACCTAGTAGTTGTTACCTACTACTATTATTATTATTACTAACGATTGTAAGGATTCGAAATTATATGGGTATTGCGTTCACCTCGGTTTATAATAACCTTACGGCTTATCCTTTGAGTAGTTCGAGATCTTTGCATTCTTTCTAGTTCAAATAACTATGAACTGTGGAATATTGAATATGTATGGACAAAATACATTTGTTTGTGTAGTATATAGATTCAATGGGTTATATCATGAATTCATCGCCCGGATATTGTAAGTGCATTATTGTTTACATCGCGGTCAATTGCATCACATTGCACCCCAAAAGCACTTATTATATGAATTAACAATAATATGAATGGATAATAGTGTGTTGCATGATAAATTTTGTGAGGTATCTTTTTCTGCAGCTCTGTTTAAAATAAAAATTAAGCTATACAATGCCGATAAAAAATTACGCACTATATGGAACTTTTTTTATTATTAGCTTTACCAAAAAAAAGTTTATCGTGGAAAGTTGCTGCTCTAATTTTTTTATGTTTTTCTATTTCCGCGTCCAAGAGAATATATTTTTTATATACTATTTTATATAAATACAATATATAATATATATATTATATATTTATTTTTAAAGTTCCTAAGGGAATTTTGCAGTTACATTAAGAACTAGAAAGTGAATAGTGAATAGTTGAAAGTTCCAGTGTTTTTTTAGTTATTTTATACTTCGTGGTAACAACCTTGAAGTATAATTTATTTAGTTACCGTTACTGGTATTTAAGTGACACAAACTTTAAACATGCATTTTATAGTGAATACTACTTTAAAGTGATATTATGAAAACTGCTCCATATTTACTTGTAAAATGTTGGAGGCTATTAATCGATTTTAAATTTGTTATAATTGTTAATAGATGTTTTACTGTAACTTTAACAAAAATAGCAAATTGTGTCTGAGGATGAAACGTCGCTTTTTTGGTTACTCTAAAATTCAAACTACTGGATACTCACTGTACTAAATGCTCCGGCTGAGATCTCTAATTATGCAAGTTTAAATTCAGGTGTGGGTGTTAACCATAAAAGCTTTTGATTAATTAATGGAATCAGGGACAAACAAAAAAAAAATAGCGGGCGCCACCAAATTGATGTTAACAAAATTTAGGAAAGATTCCTCATTATAATTGACGTTAATTTAATCAAACACATATCTAGCTATATCATACGATAATTAAGTTTGAAATCTGTATATTAGAACATGAAAGAAAAACAAAAAAGAAAATACAAAACACATCAAAATCAAAAAGTTTTCATGCCTACAAGTTAATTAATTTCAAGATCCCAAATAAATTTTACATGAAAATTTAATTTAAAAAAATTAATACCTTAGAACATTTTCATTAGTCCAACAAAGTTCAGAAATTCCTTGCACAAATAACTTCACACTAAAAACAATAATGACCATACAGAAAAAAACACAATAACAAACTGCTGACCTAGAAGTTGCGGGAACACATTATTATCTTGAATTTTGAACTATGTTATCTTAACGAGATTCGTCGAACTTTAACATAATTATTTTATTTGCAATAACTTCCAAACGGAACAAACTCTCAAGGATTATAACGGTAACTACTGAAAAACTGTATATTTGAAGGTTGCTTAACAAATCCTGAATCGGTAATACGAAATTATAATTAATTTTCCAATATAACCAGACGGCACTACTTTTCTTCGCTAAATTAACTAAACTTGCAAAATAATCCTAATATTGAATCAATTTTCAAACAACGAAATCGGTACGATGTAACACTAAACTTAAATTGAGGCATACACGGTAGTACGGAATATTTTATGGAATTCACTAATTCCGAACTAAATACTTAATAATAGGGGCATACATGCACCGTAACGACCATTTTAAAATATTCTTTGATGGTTCTCTTCGACCGTCTTGTTAAAAACTCTAAACTGAACTAAAAAGGATCTGAATTTTATATCTTAACAAATAAATTTAAGATGGACATTTAAATTGACCAATAGCGAAACAACGTGACTTTCACAAGCAAGTCAAAGTTATTATTTCGGAACAAAGAATATTTGAAATGAAGGGACGTTATCTGTAATTGGGGTCTGTAATATTTGCAGTAATTTGATACAGTGAGATCGAGAATTTATTTATCCAAAACCTACTGAAAAAACACGTACAGGGAAATCATAAATTAAGGCCAAATGGATTCTGTTAATATTTTTCTTCTACGAAACAAAGATTATAAACCTGGGAACGTCTTAAAATGATCGTTCACACCAAAGAAAACTTTGCTGATTTTAAAATATTTATAAATACACAGAGGTGACTTAATATTTTAAAGAAAGCATTATTTAGCTTAACGTAATATTTGAAGTTTTGATACAATTAAATTTGTTAGACTGCACAGGATCGTACTGGAGTTCCTTTATTATTTATACATATAAAATGGTATTTATTAAATTGAAAAAATGTAACGTTACAAGGAATAATATAAAAATGGCTTCTATCATGAGTATCAACTAATAAATACATATTTTTGACATATTTTATTAGACATTTTTTATTAAAAAATATATTTAAAGAAGACGCCTTCTTATTTTTCTATCTATCATCATCACGTTTAATAGAAAAGTTGGGATGGTTTATAATTTTTTTACTGGAGTACGTATTACAAATAAAATGTTAATCCATATTGTGACGAACGCAGCATTCGTATAGAAAATGATAGTAGAATATTATGTTGCAAGTTGCAAGGGAAAAAAGGAGCGACCACGCGACACGATGTGTAAACGAGAAAAGAAGTTTCATGAAAGTAGAGATTACTACTCCACCACATTCCCGCTACGTAGCCTAAACGTAACCAAAACGTAGCTGGACATGTTCCAGAGAGGTTACTGCAACGTATCTGCTACCCAAAAATTGTTCCCCATTTTAGTTGCAGACTCGTAATAAAACCGTAGCAATTACGTGCTTGTGCTAGTGGCAAAAAATTAATAGTTCCAACGGTAGTTGCTGGTACGTAGCGATGACTAAAAATATTGCTTGAGTATAGTTGTCTGGGCACATGTTAAGTAAATATATGGGTACATGTTAAGTCTACCGCCCATGTAAAGTCTATGGAGACATGTTTTGGACTAGACGGCGTCACTGCATTTGATTGACTGAGAAAGGACGTCGTCAATTTGTTGTGCCTGATAATGTTATTGAGACAGTAGACTTTGACGTGCTGAACTGCTCTTTTATAAAACGTCAAACTTATTTACGTTGCAAATTTTAAAAACAAATGCAGAAACTATAATTTTCAGAGTTGTCAATTCTCAGAAAACTCAATAAATTTTCCCTAACAAATTTTATTTAAAAATTAAGTTACTATTTTTTATATCATTACAAAATATCGCTAAACCTAATAGTCATAAAAGAAAGTTCCATATGATGCGTAGTTTTTGATCCCCCTTGTATTTTTTCCAATGGTGACTAAGTACCTTATTGAGATACATATTTACTTAGTTTGTTAATTCATATATTTGAATTATTTTAATTCGCGAAAAGAAGTCAACTGTAAAAGATCGTATACTAGAAACCGTTTAAGCACCCAAAATTCAATTTATATTTCTCAGCTTCATCTTAAAGCAGAAAATATTACCTCGTCTCTTAAAGAATACCGCAATCATTCATCTCAAATCACTTTGATGACTTTTACTTGGTTATCGCAACTTTTCTCAACAGTAATTTTTCATTTTAAGCTAGGTTTGGGGTTTCATTTTTCAGTCACTTTTATTTGTTTTTATTTCTAGAAAATCTCTCACTTTTGAGTAAGCCAGAATTCTGAATTTCACTTCTTGTCTTGAAAAATCTGAACCGCTTTAACAATTTACCAACAGAAATAGTATCTACCTCCTACGTCTCAAAGGTGCATTTATACGAAACACTTGCTCATACAGAATCTTATATGAATATGTTGTAAAGGGTAAATTTAGTGAACGTGTATTACATTTTTATTATACTATTTCATTTTGAATCAAAGTATCTTTTCCATCACATTAATGTTCAAAATGTAAAAGGAGTTTCCATTCGTTATCATCTACCGTTCTGAATTTTAAACATATGACGAAATCGATTTAACTTTAAGGGTGGTATGCTAAGTTATGTAAAATTACAGAGTTGAAAAAACTCATTTTCGCATATTGCCTATTTTTCTAAAAATAACTAAAAAACGTGTTTTACACGTTTATGTATATTTCATGCCTCTCAACTCAACTAGAGCAGACTTCCTTGAGCTGCATTCGATCGGGGGCGAGTTCGATCCACAGACCTGACCTTTACCTCAATTTACGTTTTAGAGACTTTTCCATTTTCGCGTATACTTACAACGTTGCGTCACAAAGCTTTACTTTTAAAACAAACTCCCACTGGAAAATTACACATTCGTGTGTAACTTTATCTTTTATAGAGATCAATTGTTATTATATAAAAGCTTTTATAATATTTATGGAAGTTATAATCATATCTATCATTACAGGGTTTTCTCTTGCAAGGTTAGCTTTTAATTACATACGAATATGTAGATTTCGTTTTAATTAAAAATAAGTGCTTTAGAAACTAAATTTAGAACGTTAAAATGTAAAAACCAGTTAAAATAATGAGTTTGTAAAGTCTTTATAAACGAAAACCACCCGAAAATACGCATTTATTTATCTACTGGCTGTAGAATTTTAATATCTCCTAGTTCTCGAAACTCACAGGTTTGGAATGGATACTAAAGCAAAACTAGCAGGGGTTTGTTTTGTGCTATTGTACTCTATTCAGTTTGTGCATTTCTGTGTGACGTTCCGTCATTTTGAAAAATCCTTCAGAATGAATAATGGAAGCTCTGCGAATTTACGATTGTTTTAGTTGTAGAAGGCGTCATTAATTATGGATATCATTCTAAGTAATTAATAATCTTTTAGATAGAAAAAAAGTTTACCAGTTAGTGAGTTACACAGAAATTTCATAATACCGTTATCAAGTAATAAACAATGTCATTGTTCCATATAATCTTAGTTCGTCGAATTAAACAATGTGCAAAGATTTTATGTTATAAAGGTTTAATTTCTTTCCATTCCCGGAAATAAAATTCTTGGTATGTCTTCAGAGCTATAGTCTTCAGGTTAACTTAATGATATTTTTTTTTAGAAATCATATAGGACAGGTATTATCAAAGGAATTCCAGAATTCATAGCTAGGAAATTGGAGATTGGGAAATATTTTGTTGCATACTATATCACTGAAAATTTCTCTTCCAATCGTTCTTTTACAACAGCCTGATTGTTACTTGCTCTGATCGCAAGACAAGTGGACGGAAAGACAACTGCTCAAACAGCACAAATACGTCTTAAAGACATCCAAAAGATGTCGAGTTTAGATATTCAAGACGTTTTAAGGATGTCTATTTTCACCTTATGTTATCTTAAATACGTCTTTAAGACGCCCATTGTTACAAAACCCAACGTCTTTAAGATGTTTTTATCACAACACCTTAAAGATGTCTTCAACCAAATATCTTTAAGACATCTGAATCAGACATCAGAATTCGTGAAAAACTTCTTCTGTAGTAAGACTATTTAACTTGTGGCTAAAATATCTCATTGAGTTGTTGTTCCTTGAGCACAATTTTGACATAAATTTAAATGTGGGGTTATTTCTTATAGAAGAGATCTTTAAATTAAGATACAAATTTCTGTGGTTTTGCTATAGCACTGTAAAATAATGTAATTTAGTTGTTATTTCATGGTTGGATATCTTAGAAATATCTAAATAATGTTAAATAAGTTGTAAGGGTGGATTTTGTAAAGATAGGAAGATGTAACTAGGCAAATTAAAATAATTAAGCTAAATTCAGTTATTTAATAATAATTGCATTTGATAAATGATTTTGTCGACAAATTCTAGTGGATCTATTTTGTAATGCCAATACAAGTGTAGGGTATCATTGAAAAGGAAATTTTTTAGGCTATCTATTTATTGAATTCGTTTAAACAATAGTTTAATAGTTTTAAACAAACATGTGGTTATGTAGTATTTAGTTCGAAATTGGCTATTGTTTCTAACTAGAAAAATCACCATAGCAGTGTTTTGTTTTCAAAAGTATATAAAAACAGTAGCCGTTTTGGTGACAAACTCTCTGTTAATGTCAACATTTCAAGCCGTTCACTTGTGTTCAGAGCAAGCTTTTAAAATTTGAAGCCTATGTTGTGATTTGAAAAATGTGAATAATCCCAAACGTCAAAATGTTAGGTTATAATTTGCCGAAATGTCAGTGATTAATAATGGTTGAAGTTCTTTGAATTTGACTATGTGTTTTAATAATAATTACTTTTAATTACATAAATCAATATTTAGTGCTGTGGATTTTATAAGTGAAATAATTTTCTTTTTCGTGAAGATTTTTTTTAGTTTATGAGAATGTCAACCTTAGTTATAAATTGCATAATGGCATAACCTTATCTCAAAACAGCAGCTGGTTTTTAATTATTTTATTACCATTTAATTTGGACATTATTTGGAAGAGAAGATGAATGTATTCCAACCATTTTTAATTATAAACCATATGGACAAAAGAGAATTTCTGTTTTTTCCTGTTTTACTACATCAGTTGGTAATTTAAAAAGGCGCCAAAATTTTAATATTATTTAAATATTTTAAGGTATTTATTTAGTTATAATCTAGTGTTTAAGATCACGAGGATGACAGAGATATTACTCCTGAAGGTAAAAGGCATTTTTTTCTTAGGATTGATTTTTTTAATTCAAATTGATTTTTTTTTATTCAAGGTTTCAAAATTTCATTTTTTATTGTTCTATTTTAATTATTAGTTACTTTATTTTCTGTGTTCTTTGTTAAACAAAATTTGTCATTTCAACATTAAAGAAGTGTTTTTTGGAACTTTTTTTGGATACTTTAATCATGTTTCTTAGTTCCATAAGTATTTGGTACCCTATATTAAAGCGACTCGCCTGTGAGTCTCAGTTGTGGTAAGATTCAAGCTTCACAGCAGTTCTTTTAGCCTAAGCATTTTCTATTATGGTAAAGGCACATAAGTGGTTTATATTTTGATATATATCCTCACTGTGCTTTTATAGAAGTTGCTATATAGCCTATTTGTATGGTCATATGAGTCAATCAATTACTTAAGTCGATTAATTAAATACCAATATTATTCATAAAATTAGGATGTGTCAAGTTATTTAATATTAAATTGTTGTAAATAAGCAAATGTGGGAAACAGAATAGGTTTTAGAAAACATTTGTTGTAATGATATAGATTATTTTACTTTATTTTAAAAGAACATAACAGACATCTAAAAGGCGTCTTAAGGTTGTCCAGTTTTAGTTGTTTTAAGACGTATTCAAAAAGATGTCTTTAAGACGTCATTTATTGATCTTAAGGCGTTCAGACATAATATGGACCAAAAAAGATGTCTTTAAGACAAAGTCTGCTGTCTGGGTAGGTGCTGAAATCTATTAAATAAACAGTAATGTTCAAAATGCCCCAAAGGGACTCTGTTATAAGATAAAACTACCTCGGTACTATTATTTTCGCTTAAAAATAAAATAAACTAAGAAAATTTCCTCAGACCGAAATGAAACTCACTTGTTGACCATATAATTTAACAAACCAGATTTAAATTGAATACTGAAAGTTCCTTTGATTCGTTTTATGACACTTCCATAAACATGTTGTATTATTAAGTACTATGTACTTGTATTAATTTGTTATCATGTCAGTACAGGAAAAGATACAAAACTTCACGTAGATTACAAATCTGAAATTAATTTTAAGTTTGGTTGAAGTATTAATGAAAATATTTCATTTAGAAAATTTACCAATGCAATGGTAAACTTAGATTTCACATTTTACCAATTTTTTTCAATCAATAGAATTTTATTTTTCCATTGCCTTGGAAAACAATTGAAAAAATTTTTTTTTTTCTTCTGATGTCAATTATTGATATTGACATAAATGTTTTATGGCCGGTTTCACAAAGCTTGATTAAACTCTAACTAAATTGTGATTATCTTTAAAATCTCGAAATATGATTGGATAAAACTCAAGGTCTGTTAAATCTCAGACAATGAAATTTCTGAATTTTTAATTTAATGACAATTAAGTTAATCAGAACGCAATCAAGCTTTCTGAAACCGACCATTACTCTTGTAGAATTAAACCTTAATTATTACAATTTGGCACTTAACATGCATATCATGTTGAAAATGCATTTAAAAATGGGAAATTTGTTGAACTTGTAAAGGTCAGAATGGTTTATGAAATAAAAATTAAGTCAATTTAATGTGGTTAATTTTATTTATTGACATTGTGTAACAGTTCGGTTTTACAAGTAAAATTAACTTCAATTATTTACCATTTGGTATACTAATTTGAGCTTATTTATAATATATTTTACGAAAGCAATAAAATATTTTTCCAATATTTAAAAACGTAAACTGTGTCGTAAACTTACTAAAAACTGTACTTCCCCCTCACCACACGCACTTTTAATCATTTTGGATGCGTGTTTAAACAGCTAGGCTGTTATCTTCTGCAATCACTGAAAAACTAAACTAATATCTAAAAAATCTAACCTTATATACCACAAAGCTTTACGGTTTGCCGGTAATCGGTCAAGTTTGACTAACCGTCAATTTTGACTGATTACTGGAGCAACTCTAAAAGACTGGAATTAATAGTGTTTAAATCAGTTAAGTTCTTTCAAAACAGTTAAGTTCTGCTAGCTTGTTTACGTTTCTCATCAATTGTTCACGTTTTACCTTATGAATTTGCTCAAGCATATGTAGGATGACGCTAGACTTGTCTTGTATTTTAAATCTTAAGTGAGCTAAACGCTCTTTGTACCGAATGTTCAAACACCTCTTAGTTTGTCCTATATATACTTGATTACAGTTATAACATGATACTTCATATATTCCCGATTTATCCATGTAATCTATTTGATCCTTTGGGTTTCCTAAAACATTCTTACGGCTGTTATTCGAAATCGTACCTGTTTTTAAACCAACTTTTGAAAAGGTAGTCTTGAGACCTTACGCAAGACTAAGTTTTGATAGCTTAGATGATTTAGGCTCTAGTAATTCGTCTTTTAGAATTGCTTCAGTAAACAGTCATGCTTAACGGTTAGTCAAACTTGATCGATTACCGGAGAACGATGAAGTTCTGTACCTTTAGTATAAAAGGTTAGATTTTTCGATTTTAGTTTTGTTTTTAGTGACTGCTGCATATGACAGACTAGCTGTTGAAGCACGTGTCCAGAATTATTAAAAGTGTGTATGGTGAGAGTGAACTACAGTTTTAGCAATATTTTCTGTATTAAAATATTTATTTCACATACACTATAAAACAGTTTTTATAAATAAAATTCTGATGGTATATTAGTAGAGTCAATTTTTGCATTAAGTTCTTATTTTTTACTATCTAAAGATAGAGACTTGAAATCTTTTGTAATGCCTTCAGTACTGGACCAATATAAAATGTTATATGTTTAAAATGGCGGCACGCCCCCTCGGGGGGTTGAAACCCCGATTTTGTATCCCTAATTTAATAATGCAGCCAAATTGAGCGAAATTTATATTAGGAGGGTTCTTGGAGTTGCTGATTATGAATCCAATGAGAAAATTAAAAAATTCAAAATGGCGGACCCAAAATGGCGGTCCTAAAATAACGGCATTTGAGATTGAGAATGCGATTTACGCCGTTTCTATTGATTTTAGAGAAAAACTCAGAGTCAAAAAGTGCTTAAAATGTGGTTTTGCAAAGGAATACACTATTTTGATTACCTTATAATGAACCCCTTCGCTCTGCCCTAGTAGTAGAGTCAATTTTTGCATTAAGATCTTATTTTTTACTATCTAAAGATAGAGACTTGAAATCTTTTGTAATGCCTTCAGTACTGGACCAATATAAAATGTAATATGTTTAAAATGGGGGCACGCTCCCCGGGGGGTTGAAACCTCCATTTTACACTCCCAATTTAATAACTCGGGAAGTTTTCCATCAACTTGAGGCAAATTCATATTGGAAGATTTTTGGGGTTCCTGATTATGAACTCATGAGAAAATAAAGAAATACAAAATGGCGGACCCAAAATGGCGGTCTTTGGGATTGGAAATGCGATTTACGCCGTTTTTATTGATTTTAGAGAAAAACCCAGAGAGTCAGAAAGTGTTTAGAATGTGATCTTGCATAGGAATATACTATTTTGGTTACCTTATTATGTAACCCCCTTCACTCTCCCCTAGTTGACTTCTCAGTGAAGAGGTTGCATAATAAGGTAACCAGAATTACGTGTTCCTATGCAGAATAACATTCTAAACACTTTCTGGCTCTTTGCATTTTTCTCTAAAATCAATAGAAACGGCGTAAATCGCATTTCCAATCTCAAAGACCGCCATTTTGGGTCCGCCATTTTGTATTTCTTAATTTTCTCATTGAATTCATAATCAGAAACCCCGAAAACTCCCCCAATATAAATTTCGCTCAAGTTGATGGAAAACTTCTCGAGTTATTAAACTGAGAGTGTAAAATGAGCCGAAGGGGCGTGCCCCCATTTTAAACATATTATATTTTATATTGGTCCAGTACTGAAGGCATTACAAAAGATTTCAAGTCTCTATCTTTAGATAGTAAAAAATAAGACCTTAATGCAAAAATTGACCCTACTACTAGGGCAGAGCGAAGGGGTTACATAATAAGGTAACCAAAATAGTGTATTCCTTTGCAAAATCACATTATAAACACTTTTTGACTCTTTGAGTTTTTCTCTAAAATTAATAGAAACGGCGTAAATCTCATTCTCAATCTCAAATGCCGTTATTTTAGGACCGCCATTTTGGGTCCGCCATTTTGAATTTTTTAATTTTCTCATTGGATTCATAATCAGCGACTCCAAGAACCCTCCCAACATAAATTTCGCTCAATTTGGTGGCGTTATTAAATTAGGGGTACAAAATGGGGGTGTTAACCCCCCGAGGGGGCGTGCCCCCATTTTAAACATATAACATTTTATATTGGTCCAGTACTGAAGGCATTACAAAAGATTTCAAGTCTCTATCTTTAGATAGTAAAAGATAAGAACTTAGGCATATTTTTTGCAAAAATTGACTCTACTATATGCAACTATCTAAATAATTATTGGATATAGCGTAAGTGAATGGGAACTTTTGTTTACAGTTTCGTACTTACATGGAAAAGAATTCTTCTCGTAGTTTTTTCAGCTATTCTTAAAAGATACAAATAGTACAAGATGTCTGCGCGTTAAACTCATTTAAAATATTTAGTGACCAGCGACTAGTAAAAGCGAAAATAAAAGTAAACCACTCCCTAAAACGCTTCAAAACACAGAAAAGAAAGCAAACATCTATAGATCTACAAATGCTTAAAAATAATGGTAAATGGTGTAAACAAGAAGTGAAGCAAGCAAAATATGGAAAAACATGAAAACAAAGAAAAATAAAAGAAATGTGAACAGAACAAAATTGGAAACCTTAACCGACAAACTGACAATATCGATAAAAAATGCAGCTTAGAAAGTAGCGAAGAAAGAAAAAACAAAAACAGATAAACTTAGTAAAGAAACGAGAGAAAAAATAGAAGAAAGAAATAAATTAGCACGAGAAAATCGAAATGAAGAACACAGACGAATATCTAATGAAGTGAGACAGTCTATTAGAAAAGACATACAAAAATACCATGAAAATGAAATCGAGAAAATAATAGAACAAAATAACAAACCTAAAATGTCTGAGGAAAAGAAATGGCAGAAGACAAATTATAGCCTTAAAAGATCATGAAGGAAAAGAAACAAATAACACTCAAAAAATAATAATAATTACTACAACCCATAGCCTTAAAACCAGACCCCAGAAGCTATAAGCTTGTGCGGGAGGGAGGGGGCGATTATTATTATTACGTAGGCCCTAAGTGCGGCTGCAGACGACTTACAGATGGAACAGCGCAAATCCCACATTTGTGTCACAGCTAAGGAGAACTGCAGAAAACCTTAACCAGATCTGTCGGCACCGGGAATCGACCTCGGGCCGCTTGGGTGAAAGTCCAGCACTCTATACATTATACTACCAAGGCTGTTACACTACCAAATAAAAATAGCAGAAGACTTCTACAAAGCTATATATACCTCGCAAACTGATGAAAACGTGGAATAATCAGGCGCCTGGATAAAAAGTTCTAAACATTGGATGAGAGGATCTGCCAAATATTGAAAAAGTAGAAATGAAGCTAGCTTTAGACAGTATGAGAAACAACGTAAACAAGGCACCCGGAGATGACGAAATAGAAATAGAATTTCTGAAGGAAGGAGGAGAAGAAGTTATAAACGGGCTATGTGAACTATTTGATGAATGTCTGAAATAAGAAAAGATACCAAACGCATGGAACAATGCCCTAGTCGTTCTCATATATAAAAAGGGAGATCAAAAAAAAGATAGAAAACTACAGGTCCATTGGCCTGCTGTCGCAAGTCTATAATCTTTTTACAAAGATGATATCCAACAGGCTTACGAAAAAATTAGACGAACTTCAACCGGTAGAACTCGCTGCGTTTAGAAAAGACTGTAGCACATGTAACCACCTACTGACAGTACTAATACTGATTGAAAAAGTAGTTGAATATAACTTGAACATAAGCATGGCCTTCGTAGACTTTTACAAGGCATTCGACTGCGTAGAACACTGGATAATTCTTAACGGATTCAAAAAACTCCCGAATCGACCACAGATACATCGGAATAATAAAATATATATACGAAAAAGCAATATCCAACACTAAACTACATGAGAACACAGATAAGACTAACATCGACAAAGGAATCCGACAAGGCGATTCAATATCGCCCAAACTGTTTAACGTCGCTCTGGAAGAAATTTTCAAACATTTACAATGGCATGATAAAGGCGTATTAATAAACGGTAGGCGATTAAACAATATACGATTCGCCCACGATCTACTTATTTTAGAAAATCTAGAAGACTTGAGACAAATGCTAAAAGAACTAGACGAAGAAGCGCGAAAATAGGGTTAAAAATGAACCAAACAAAGACAAAAACTATGTGCACAATAGACCCCCAGATAAACATTTATTTATATTTCGGGGTATTATACATCGGGTATTTTAAAATACCCGAATAGAGAATATGGAAAGCTACATATATCTGGGTTATCAGATAAAATTAAGTAGAGAAAATTAAATCACCGAGATATATAGAAGAAGACGTGCGTGGATGTTCTATTCTCAGAAACAAAAATATTCTTCTAAGATTAAGAACATGACTTTTTGAACAATGCGTTCTTCCTGTACTAACATATGGATACCAAACATGGACCATCATCAAACAATCAATAAAGGAAATAGCGGTGATACAAAGAGCGATGGAAAGGCAGATGCTCGGAATATCCTTAAAAGATAGGAAAAGCAATGTATTACATTAAAATGGAACTATGCCGGCCATGTAGCTAGATGTAAAGACAATAGGTGGACAAATTCGATCTTACATTGGAGACCATATGTTAGAAAACGCGGAAGAGGACGACCACCATCACGCTGGACAAACGACCTGAAGCTAACAGCAGGATTTAATTGGACAAAAGTAACGCAAAACAGAAAAATATGGGAAAATATGAAGACGGCCTATGTTCAGAAATTGCAGAAGCTACGATAGAAATGTTATGCATATATTCGGGGATAATATAACTAGTGTTATGATTATCATCGGTGATAGCCCGAGTTAAAACCGACGAAAATTGACCGAGTGCGAAGCACGAGTTCAATTTTCTAAAGGTTTTAACGAGTGGTATCATCGTTGATTAATCATAACACGTGTTATATTTGGTGAGAGAATATAATGAACGTTGAAAGAAAATAAACACTGAAACTTTCTGTCACTTTGACAGTAAACAATTTTATTTATTAAAAACAGGTGACAGTCAACATGCGGTGATAGAATTATCATCGATTTGATAGCCTATTCTGCGAGTTTGTTTTTGTACTTTCACCAATGAAATTAATAAAAAATGTACCATGTGACACGTGAATTATATTCTCTGAGTTATATTTAGAAGCGCCATGTAGTTGGGAATGCAGCTGGCAGCCAAGGTTACCAAATATTGGCGGTCTAACGTGGTCAGTGTGAGTCGTACACGAGTCGTTAACATGTAGTTCTGCTACAAATTCGGGATAACAACGAAGGATATGTTGAAATATTAGTGCAAGTGTACGGGACAGAAGCCGTGAGTAGAAACAAGTGGTTCAAACGCTTTCGCGACGGGAAAGAAACGACGGAAAATGAGTCACGTTCGGGTAGGCCGTCGACAAACAGAAGCTTAACAGATTCGAGTGCGGCAATTCTTAGATCAGCATGGAGTAACTGTTCTCGAACATCCACAGTACTCCCCTGATCTGGCGTTTGCGGACTACTTTCTGTTTCCTCGTCTCAAAACGGTCATGAAAGGTGCACGTTTTGAGGAGGTGTTGGCCATCCAAGAACGTGTGACAGCGATCCTGCTATCGATTCCTAAAGATGACTTTACTGCCAGCTTCCAGAAACTTTATGAACGTTGTCAAAAGTGTGTTGTGTTGCAAGGCGATTATTTTGTACGCCAAGCAAGATTATTTGTTTCTATCTTTGGTTTTCTTTGTTCTTTGATACCATTCTTTCTGTTCTTTGATACACACCTCGTATACCATTCAATTATACAAAAACATGAGTTTGCAAATCAGTACCCAAAAAAGTAATCTACAAGTCTCTTAAATTTCGTTGGTGAGTTCGAAAGTCCAAAGAGTAATCTTTTAAACTGATAAAGGTCTGGTCTCTTCTCTTGAAGACTCTTTAACCATAACTTGCCAATAAGCAGATTTTATATTAAGTGAATTAAGAAATTTAGCACCACGAAGATTATCTAAAATAGAACAGAGATAAGGGATAGGGTAAGTATCCTTCATAGTTGGGTCATTCCATGCCAAATCAACACAGCTCACAACCCGACCATTTCAGATTTTCGTGAGATTTGGTAGGATGGTAGAGGACATAAAGTAAACGTAAAGTACGTTTGTAAAGTTATAGCCCTCAGTGATACACGGTATTCATACA
The DNA here is from genome assembly GCA_929113105.1 of Agrypnus murinus. Lineage (NCBI taxonomy): Eukaryota > Metazoa > Arthropoda > Insecta > Coleoptera > Elateridae > Agrypnus > Agrypnus murinus. The sequence continues at coordinate 114,286,864 of OV816026.1, read as the reverse complement.
GCAGGGTTGCAAACATGGTAAAAAATGTAAAATTTACGCTTGCAAGGTGAACAAAAACTATTCATAACTTTATTTCTAATAATACCTAGTAGAGCTTTCATATTAGGCTTGTTTTAAAGCTAAAAGAGCATAGTTTTCATAGAAAATTGTTTTATAATAAAATATTAAATTTTTCATTCCAAGGTCACATGATGTGACCTTTGACCTTGAATATCTAAGAAAGTATATCTTCAATTTTTTAGGAATACAGTATGTTGTACATCTATATGCAGTCTCACTTTGGTGTAAGTCTCATTTTGGGAAGCCTATGGGAACAGGAGTAAAAGAATTGTTAAATGTGGTAGTTACACATTTCTTACATGAATCATGCATCTGGCAGTTCAAACCAGAGTATTGTATCAGGAATTTAGTATATATCTATGCAGGTATGTGCACTTTTATCTACTAAGACAAGTATAGGTACGATGTTGTAGCTGTACCTGCAGATACAGCTAGCTATACAGGGTGTCCCAGCCAAAAGTGACACATTTTTACACCGACTACTGACTGAACAAAATATTTAAGATGGAATTATGTGATTCTCAATAGTTTGCGCTAATTTTTTCCGTTTACGTACTTATGTGCGTACGTACTTATGTGTTTATGTGCTTAAGCACATATGTAATTATAAACGTACGTACTTTTGTATGTACGACGTTGTACCTCTAATCTAACTATTTAACTAACCTTTAACCTAACCTAACCTAAAAAAAGGTAACTTATATTAAAATATTTGGTTTGACAAAAGATTTAGTTGTGTTTTTACTTTTTTCAATTTAATATACATCTACCGTTTCTTATAAATTTTAATTTTAATCTTTTGTCAAACTAAATATTTTAATATAAGTTACCGTTTTTTTAGGTTAGGTTAGGTTAGGTTAAAGGTTAATTAAATAGTTAGATTAGAGGTACAACGTCGTACATACAAAAGTACGTATGTATATAATTACATATGTGCTTAAGTACATAAGCAATAAGCACATAAACACATAAGCACATAAGTACATAAGTACACAAGTACGTAAGCACATAAGTACATAAACTGAAGAAAATTAGCGCAAAGTAGTGAAAATCACATAATTCCATCTTAAATATTTTGTTTAGTCAGTATTCGGTGCTAAAATGTGTCACTTTTGGCTGGGACACCCTGTATAGCTACCTGTATCTGCAGGTACAGCTACAACATCGTACCTATACTTGTCTTAGTAGATAAAAGTGCAGATACCTGAACAGATATATACTAAATTCCTGATACTATCTGGTTTGAACTGCCAGATGCATGATTCGCGTAAGAAGTGTGTAACTAACCACATTTAACAATTTTTTTACTCCTGTTCTCATAGGCTTCCCAAAATGAAACTTACACCAAAGTGAGACTGCATATAGATGTACAACATATTGTATTTCTAAAAAAATCGAAGGTACACTTTCTTAGATATTCAAGGTCAAAGGCCACATCATGTGACCTTGAAATGAAGAATTTAATATTTTATTATAAAACAATCTTTTATGAAAACTATGCTCTTTTAGCTTTAAAACGAGCCTAAAATGAAACCTCTACTATAATTAGAAGTAAAGATATGAATAGTTTTTGTTCACCTTGCAAGCGTAAATTTTACATTTTTTACCATGTTTGCAACCCTGCTGTATGAATACCGTGTATCACTGAGGGCTATAACTTTACATACGTAAGTTACTTTATGTCCTCTATCATCCTACCAAATTTCACAAAAATCTGAGATGGTCGGGTTGAAAAGTTAAGTTTTTGTGATGATTTGGCATGGAATGACCCAGTTACCGAGTTTAATTGTCTATAGTCAACAACACATCTAAAAATTTTAGTAGGTATTGGGCTAGTTGAGCCGCCCCCCACTCTTTTTATGCAAATGACCCGCGATCTAATTAATATGCAAATGAGGCGTGGTCTAATTAAATGCGCGAATTAATATTCAAATGAGGCGTGGTCTAATTAAATGCGCGAATTAAATGCGCGAATTAAATTAATTGATCTAATTAAATTAATTCACGGTATCATTTACATATCTCCTCTCTCATTTACATATATAATTTCTCATATGCATGCGCGAACATATCTGCCATTTTGTATCTTTCATTTTCAATTTGTCATCTAGGATTTCCCGCCCTTAGATTCAAATTTTTAGTACTACTACTGCCATCTATCGGTGACGTCATATGATCGGTATAGTAGATTTCTATGAGCCTGTTGATAGGCAACCCGCTATATTTTTTATAAAAAACCAATGGAGCCAACAGGATTTGAACCGGGGACCGTTCGAATGGTAGTCAGCCAATGCATCCACTACACCAACGAGGTAATCTATTAAAAGACTGTAAAAGTTGTATTTATTAAATAGATACGCGTCACCGTTAATCTTATACGAACTAAAATTCATATTAAGCATAATTAATCTATATGATTATTTGACAGTTACATCATTAAATGCACGAATTAATATTCCTAGAGCTCGTAACAATGAATCATTACACTAGAATGTTAAATGCTGCGTAAAAATTTATATGGATGCTCGAATTAATCATTTCTCATACGCATGCTCGAATTAAATTAATTCACGGTATCATTGGCATATCTCATCTGTCATTTACATTTATCATTTCTCATATGGATGCTCGAATTAGATTAATTGATGGTATCATTAGCATATCTCATATGTCATTTCTCATATGGATGCTCGAATTAATCATTTCTCCTACACATGCTCGAATTAAATTAATTCACGGTATCATTAGCATATCTTATCTCTCTCATTTCTCATATGCATGCTCGAATTAAATTAATTCACGGTATCATTAGCGTATCTCCTCTCTCATTTACATAACTGATATCTCATTCTGTACATCTCATTTTTTATATATTATTTGCCATCTCTCATCTCTCTCTCATAAATTTATTTTAAAAATAAATCAGTCCTATTTGATATTTATCTTCAGGTCATCATGTAATTCTGCGAAAATAATTTAATATGAAACGTAATAATAAAAAATTTATTTTCAACTATACAAAAGTAACTCTTAAGCTACTGTCAATCAACTGTCGGATTAGCTCTGGTGCACTAGACCTGTTTAAATATACGGCATAAACATTTAGTTTGAAAGGAAACAATTAGGGTCGTTATGATTTCATAAAATTTTATTCAAGTGAATCTTCTTAAGAATATAGAACACTGTGAAGCATTATTTTTAAAATTCAAAAACATTATCTATAGCTAAAACTGTTTAAGAAATAACTTTCAAACTAAATGTTTTTTGCATGAAAATACGTACAAACTAATTAGCCAGGTTGTCTTCGACATTCTTTAAAACTGCTTTCAACCATAAATAAACAAACGTTCTTACGAATGACTGAAAGGAATTTAGATTTTTATAAATAATTTGTTAAGAGATCAATGCTACTGTCAATCACTTGTCGGATTATCTCTGTTGCAATTTTTAAAAAAGTTAATGAAGCGTGAATCAAATCTCTATGATTCATTTGAAAGCAGAAATACTAAACAAGTGACTATATTTCTTCTAAGTTTCTTTATAATTAGCTCATGCAGAATAACACAAAGGATGAGTCATATTTCTTGGTTAAAAAGTTAATGAAGCGTGCATCAAATCTGTCTACATTGACAATCAATATAGTCACTTGTTTAGTTAAAAATTTATATAAAAATTTATCCTATGTATTGGTGAAAACTCAAATATTCATGGAAATATAACAATAGGTACATATAACGATACTAATCAGTCTAACGCGGAATATATATTTTATATTATACAAACGGCTAGAAAAGAATAGGTACAATCGGATTATGTTCATACTAAGCTCACCATGATTATTATAAACATCTTAACAGAATAAAAAAGGGCGATATGAATATAACTTATAGGATTTAATCAAACTAGAATCTCTGTTACATTAGACCTGTTTAAATATACGTCATAAACATTTAAAATACGGTTTACAAGTAAAGCAAATTCTAATTTGAAAGAAAACACTTAGGGTCGTTATGATTTCTTAAAAATTTATTTAAATAATTCCGACAAATATTTATAAATAAAACTTAGAAAAAATGAATATTGTGTAGTACCACTTTTAAAGTCAAAAAGCTTATACCTGTTTCTTTAAATATTCTAATATTCAGGGCTATATGAACCAAAACGATTAAAAATAAACATTCTTTCCCTGTTATGCGAATAGTATAATAGACAGGCATCGTAATCCCTAAAAGCAATCAAGCTTAAGCTATTTCGACGAAAACAATAGAATTTTAAAAATAATTACAATCACTTTAGTACGAACAATAACATTTAGCATTCTAGTGTATTAAAATCTAGAAATTGCAGAAAAACTGGTTTAAAATAAATTGTATGTAGTTATACATTGTGAAATAAAAATGTAAGAATAAAATACATACACGGTTTAAACTAAACTATATATATTAAGAAATATTAATTACGGCTTTTATAGCTATTCTTAGACTAAGGCCTAATTTAGGTAGTCAAATTGTAGGTAGTCGAATTGTAGGTACATATCATGATGTGGTATCATACAATTATATTCTAACTTCGTGTAAGAACTGTAATAAAGTCACTGCTATAAATAACAACATTCTTTATCACGATCATCTATCATTATCAAATCATCTAATGTCATGCAGAGTTAGCAGCTAGCTCCTAAGTTCGTATATGCGAGAATCGGTATTATATAACACACACACACCAGTCTACATTCATTGTTCTAATATTGATAGGAACTTTCTAGAATCTATAAATTATTATAAATGTCTTAACAGAATAAAAAAAGGGTGAAATGAATATAACTTATAGGATTTAATCAAACTAGAAAAATATCGATATATCCTACGTTGAGAAAACAATTATACTATGTAAGCATAGATACGCTACATATGATTGCGAGCCTGAGTATAAGCATAAACCCTATACTACAGATTTTTATCCTTTTTCATTATATGTACTACAGACGAAGTGAAAGAATAGGTACATTTAACATACGTATGCTACAATTATCTAATTTTCTAGTTTTCTAGACGTAATGTAGTTTTGAACATATTTTAACCCTTTTCGTTATATCTACTACCCTTGTAAGCGATTTCTACATATACGTTCTTATTGTTTATACACCATATAGATATTCGTAGCATCTAAAGTAAACTCTTATTTAAACGTTATTTTACAATATATCATACATTTCAACAGCTCGTATGATTATCCGTCTCTATCGTAACCCAGTATGTAAGGACATTATGTTAAATACTATCTCATACATGTAAATAAACATTTCTTTAAAGAGTTTGTTAGGTCACCTAATCTGTTATAATATTACTATGATATTAGATCTCGTCGATTACAGTTTTACCATTAGGACATACTTAGTAGGTTATACGTGCTAAGTAAAATAATAAACAGATATTTCGAGAATTTTATGCATTCTTGAGAGAACGGGGTATAATATTTAAAAACGCTGTAGAAAACATATCAGCAGAGAAAGAGAATACATAAATACAGTATGTTTTGTATGATGAGTTGTCGTCAGTTTAAAAGAAATAAGTTCGTCGTCATATTTAAACGTTATTTTACAATACATCATACATTTTCAATAGCTTCGAAATACGCAGATATGTAATAATATACTATATACTCTTGTAGGTTATTTAACGTATCTATAGTAAACTCTTATGATTAATAATAATAATCTGTAACCATTTTCGATACCTTCGAAATATAAGTCTATAACATATGTTTGTAATACGTCTTTATAACTTTTTGAAACACAGGGTAGTTACCTCTTGCAATATCTACAGTTATGAGAACCCTGAAGACTTAACCTGGAGAAATAAATCAGATAAATATTTTACTTTTTATTGAAACGATAACTTTGCGTACTAATATATGAAAATAATATAATGTATATCGCCTGATAAATAAATTGAAATTATTCTTATTCTTTTACAATAAAATGTGTTTTGAAAAAACACGATGAAACGTTATGTATATTAATGCAGGAGTATTGTTAACGCATTCATTATTTAGAGATTTACTTATAAGTACACTATCTATTTAGCTGATTCAATAAAAATTTCGTTATTTTTAAAATTCCTAACGAGGGACCTACTGATAAGCGTTATATTATACAGGTACGTATGATACTCTACTGTTGATTGCATACCTGATGAACGCAGTTGTACAAAGTAATATAGGATATACGTTACAGAGAAGTTTAATTTTCCGTGCAACAAACGACCTATATATATATTTTATGTATAAAGCTGACATTAACATATTTAGCGCATACCTGTTGAACATAGCTGTATAAAGTAATATTTAAAAGGCTTATATTTTAGAGATCGGATACAGTCGCATATATTCCTGTATATTACCTCTAAATTTTACGTTAACAATACATGCAGTCAGGTTTGGCGTAAATAACAATTAGGGATATCAAAGTCATACTAACTGAACGCTAACATAATATGCTCTACAGGTCAAACTTAATTAATTAACCCTGTGGTTATACATCCTTAGGTTAGAAACAGTCTTGAAACAAAAAACGGCTGAGTCCACCCTGTTAGACAAGAAATCAGAGTATGGGCGTGATAAATAAAACATATAAAGTTATTTTACAAACATTTATTTAGTATACATAACATAATACAAGAATATAGATCATAAGTTGTTTTCTATGACGACTGTTGTAGTTCTACGGAGCTCTGAGTCGTCGTATGCCCTCGCAGAAATACTAATACGTATAAAGTCCGACGACTGACTTATTGGAACCGTACCGGAAGCCCTTTCCTTGTTCAACTCTTCGTTACTATCATAGTTGGTAAACGAGGAACATATTCATCAATACCCTAATGCATGGTTGAAGTCACATCTTCTTCTTCTTCTTCTTCTGTCTCAACGATGTCAGTATTTGCTTCCGTCCCTGTCTTTACAACAGCAGCGCTATGGTGTACGTTTTTTAAATGCCTTTTTAAGCTGTCGGTGTGTGAAAAACATTTGAAGCAGCTAGAACACCGGACTTTGATTGATTCGTGAACGCTTTTCGTATGTCTTTTTAAGTTGTCAGTGCGTGAAAAACATTTGAAGCAATTAGAACACCGGACTTTGATTGATTCGTGAACGCTTTTAATATGTCTTTTTAAGTGGTCACGACGTGAAAAAGTTTTGACACAGCTAGAACACTGGATTCTGTTTGAATCGTGCATGGTTTTTACGTATCTCTTGCAGGTGAATGGCCTCGCGAAAGACTTGAAGCAAACCGGACACTGTATTTTGCAATCCTGTCGACCAGAGTCATTCTTCTTACATACGTCGTTCGCGTGCTGATCCATCTCGACTAATGAAGGAACAGGATCACTACCCCGCCTATTTATACTGATCGACCAGCGCAATCGGTTGTTCTCGGTTATAATCGTAAGTGCTCGGAGCAATATGTATGCTCGAGAATGAGTCGTAGGTTCTATCCTAAGTGTATGTAACCCGGAACCGATGTCCGTACAATTTAAATTATCAAACTTACCATATAAACATGAATATTTACTACATTTGCTTTAATTCTTGTTCCCTCCCTACCTACCTACCTACCGTAAACAATATGACATATCTGCGTCTAAATACAGTGAACGAAAGTACTAGAGGAACTTAATACCTTAGATCACGGCTGTTTCTGGATACGTGATTTCCTCTTACAATATCTATAGTTATGAGAACCTTGAAGACTTAACCTGGAGAAATAAAACATTGTCAGTTTAAAAGAAATGAGTTCGTCGCCATATTTAAACGTTATTTTACAATACATCATACATTTTCAATAGCTTCGAAATACGCAGATATGTAATAATATACTATATACTCTTGTAGGTTATTCAACGTATCTATAGTAAACTCTTATGATTAATAATAATCTGTAACCTTATTGTTTTTTATTACATCACAGATTAGAGCATACGAATATAATTTAGGTTAGATTAGGTTAGAGCCTACGAATACATTTTTAGGGCAGAACGTAGGGAGCAGAGTAATTACAAAACAACATACTTTCATACAAGAACGTTTATTGATACGAGTAGTTTCGACGCTACTTAAAACATAATACATAACTTATATATATATATATACATAATATCTATTAAAATAGTACATTTCGTATACACTAATAATGGTACTACATATCCGACTATAAAGTAAACAAGGTAAGTATAACAGCAGTTTAAAAGAATAGATAGTAAATATAACTATATCTAATTATTTTATAAAATACTATGTTAACTAAGAGGTTATATACAGAATATATACGCCTGTATTCGACCTCTAGAGGGTTCATAAGACTAGACTAGACCAGACCAGACTAGACCAGACCAGACCAGACCAGACCAGACCAGACCAGACCAGACCAGACCAGACCAGACCAGACCACACCAGACCAGACCAGACCAGACCAGACCAGACCAGACCAGATCAGATCAGACCAGACCAGACCAGACCAGACAAGACCAGACCAGACCATACCATACCAGACCAGACTAGACTAGTAGACTGTAAAATCATGAACAATTATACCACTATACCATAATAGAGCTTACTTGATATTTTAAAATTAGTGGCTGAATTTAATTATTATAGAAATTCAATTGTAGAAACTGAAGATGTAATCTTTAAAACATCTAAAGTTAGAAGTTTTTAGTAGTCAGGTCAGATTAATAGAGGGTGTTATAATCAAATCGTTTTAGAAACTATTTGTTTGTAAGATTGGCGCCGTAAAGAAAAACAGCATAGCTGTAGTCTTGATTTTGAAATTGAGATAGCTCGGAACAAAACGATGAATACAAAGTTTAGAAGTTTATTTCAAAATTCTGTGATAAAAAAAACATTAATTCTTCTTTACTTTACTTTAAAACCCAAAATTGCATGATAAATCAATATAATATTAATATAAATGATTAAATTAAATGAAGCAATCTAGGTTAGACCCCCAAAAAAAATTATATTAAGGTTATAGATTTTAGACTCCGGTTGTTGCAAAGATTCAAGAATTTCTATTAAGATTAGTCCATAAAGCATTTATTAGGTTAGAGCATGTAGCTACTTACAAAAAAAAAAAATCTCTATTAAGATTAGTTCATAAAATATTTATTAGGTTAGACCATTGTAGCTACTTACAAAATCGTCATTAACACTCGAAAAACTTCACGTTCCGTTTAACTTAATTAACCCTGGCTAGTCACCCTTCACCCTTCTCCCTTCACCCTTCTCCCTTCTCCCTTCTCCCTTCGCCCTTCTCCCTTCTCCATTCACCCTTCACCCTTCACCCTTCACCCTTCTCCCTTCACCCTTCTCCCTTCTCCCTTCTCCCTTCACCCTTCACCCTTCACCCTTCACCCTTCACCCTTCACCCTTCAACCTTAACCCTTCGGTCAGAACGTGAAGTTTTTCGAATGTTAATGACGATTTTGTAAGTAGCTACAATGGTCTAACCTAATAAATATTTTATGAACTAATCTTAATAGAGATTTTTTTTTTGTAAGTAGCTACATGCTCTAACCTAATAAATGCTTTATGGACTAATCTTAATAGAAATTCTTGAATCTTTGCAACAACCGGAGTCTAAAATCTATAACCTTAATATAATTTTTTTTTTGGGGGTCTAACCTAGATTGCTTCATTTAATTTAATCATTTATATTAATATTATATTGATTTATCATGCAATTTTGGGTTTTAAAGTAAAGTAAAGAAGAATTAATGTTTTTTTTATCACAGAATTTTGAAATAAACTTCTAAACTTTGTATTCATCGTTTTGTTCCGAGCTATCTCAATTTCAAAATCAAGACTACAGCTATGCTGTTTTTCTTTACGGCGCCAATCTTACAAACAAATAGTTTCTAAAACGATTTGATTATAACACCCTCTATTAATCTGACCTGACTACTAAAAACTTCTAACTTTAGATGTTTTAAAGATTACATCTTCAGTTTCTACAATTGAATTTCTATAATAATTAAATTCAGCCACTAATTTTAAAATATCAAGTAAGCTCTATTATGGTATAGTGGTATAATTGTTCATGATTTTACAGTCTACTAGTCTAGTCTGGTCTGGTATGGTATGGTCTGGTCTGGTCTTGTCTGGTCTGGTCTGGTCTGGTCTGATCTGATCTGGTCTGGTCTGGTCTGGTCTGGTGTGGTCTGGTCTGGTCTGGTCTGGTCTGGTCTGGTCTGGTCTGGTCTGGTCTGGTCTGGTCTAGTCTGGTCTGGTCTAGTCTAGTCTTATGAACCCTCTAGAGGTCGAATACAGGCGTATATATTCTGTATATAACCTCTTAGTTAACATAGTATTTTATAAAATAATTAGATATAGTTATATTTACTATCTATTCTTTTAAACTGCTGTTATACTTACCTTGTTTACTTTATAGTCGGATATGTAGTACCATTATTAGTGTATACGAAATGTACTATTTTAATAGATATTATGTATATATATATATATAAGTTATGTATTATGTTTTAAGTAGCGTCGAAACTACTCGTATCAATAAACGTTCTTGTATGAAAGTATGTTGTTTTGTAATTACTCTGCTCCCTACGTTCTGCCCTAAAAATGTATTCGTAGGCTCTAACCTAATCTAACCTAAATTATATTCGTATGCTCTAATCTGTGATGTAATAAAAAACAATAAGGTTACAGATTATTATTAATCATAAGAGTTTACTATAGATACGTTGAATAACCTACAAGAGTATATAGTATATTATTACATATCTGCGTATTTCGAAGCTATTGAAAATGTATGATGTATTGTAAAATAACGTTTAAATATGGCGACGAACTCATTTCTTTTAAACTGACAATGTTTTATTTCTCCAGGTTAAGTCTTCAAGGTTCTCATAACTATAGATATTGTAAGAGGAAATCACGTATCCAGAAACAGCCGTGATCTAAGGTATTAAGTTCCTCTAGTACTTTCGTTCACTGTATTTAGACGCAGATATGTCATATTGTTTACGGTAGGTAGGTAGGTAGGGAGGGAACAAGAATTAAAGCAAATGTAGTAAATATTCATGTTTATATGGTAAGTTTGATAATTTAAATTGTACGGACATCGGTTCCGGGTTACATACACTTAGGATAGAACCTACGACTCATTCTCGAGCATACATATTGCTCCGAGCACTTACGATTATAACCGAGAACAACCGATTGCGCTGGTCGATCAGTATAAATAGGCGGGGTAGTGATCCTGTTCCTTCATTAGTCGAGATGGATCAGCACGCGAACGACGTATGTAAGAAGAATGACTCTGGTCGACAGGATTGCAAAATACAGTGTCCGGTTTGCTTCAAGTCTTTCGCGAGGCCATTCACCTGCAAGAGATACGTAAAAACCATGCACGATTCAAACAGAATCCAGTGTTCTAGCTGTGTCAAAACTTTTTCACGTCGTGACCACTTAAAAAGACATATTAAAAGCGTTCACGAATCAATCAAAGTCCGGTGTTCTAATTGCTTCAAATGTTTTTCACGCACTGACAACTTAAAAAGACATACGAAAAGCGTTCACGAATCAATCAAAGTCCGGTGTTCTAGCTGCTTCAAATGTTTTTCACACACCGACAGCTTAAAAAGGCATTTAAAAAACGTACACCATAGCGCTGCTGTTGTAAAGACAGGGACGGAAGCAAATACTGACATCGTTGAGACAGAAGAAGAAGAAGAAGAAGATGTGACTTCAACCATGCATTAGGGTATTGATGAATATGTTCCTCGTTTACCAACTATGATAGTAACGAAGAGTTGAACAAGGAAAGGGCTTCCGGTACGGTTCCAATAAGTCAGTCGTCGGACTTTATACGTATTAGTATTTCTGCGAGGGCATACGACGACTCAGAGCTCCGTAGAACTACAACAGTCGTCATAGAAAACAACTTATGATCTATATTCTTGTATTATGTTATGTATACTAAATAAATGTTTGTAAAATAACTTTATATGTTTTATTTATCACGCCCATACTCTGATTTCTTGTCTAACAGGGTGGACTCAGCCGTTTTTTGTTTCAAGACTGTTTCTAACCTAAGGATGTATAACCACAGGGTTAATTAATTAAGTTTGACCTGTAGAGCATATTATGTTAGCGTTCAGTTAGTATGACTTTGATATCCCTAATTGTTATTTACGCCAAACCTGACTGCATGTATTGTTAACGTAAAATTTAGAGGTAATATACAGGAATATATGCGACTGTATCCGATCTCTAAAATATAAGCCTTTTAAATATTACTTTATACAGCTATGTTCAACAGGTATGCGCTAAATATGTTAATGTCAGCTTTATACATAAAATATATATATAGGTCGTTTGTTGCACGGAAAATTAAACTTCTCTGTAACGTATATCCTATATTACTTTGTACAACTGCGTTCATCAGGTATGCAATCAACAGTAGAGTATCATACGTACCTGTATAATATAACGCTTATCAGTAGGTCCCTCGTTAGGAATTTTAAAAATAACGAAATTTTTATTGAATCAGCTAAATAGATAGTGTACTTATAAGTAAATCTCTAAATAATGAATGCGTTAACAATACTCCTGCATTAATATACATAACGTTTCATCGTGTTTTTTCAAAACACATTTTATTGTAAAAGAATAAGAATAATTTCAATTTATTTATCAGGCGATATACATTATATTATTTTCATATATTAGTACGCAAAGTTATCGTTTCAATAAAAAGTAAAATATTTATCTGATTTATTTCTCCAGGTTAAGTCTTCAGGGTTCTCATAACTGTAGATATTGCAAGAGGTAACTACCCTGTGTTTCAAAAAGTTATAAAGACGTATTACAAACATATGTTATAGACTTATATTTCGAAGGTATCGAAAATGGTTACAGATTATTATTATTAATCATAAGAGTTTACTATAGATACGTTAAATAACCTACAAGAGTATATAGTATATTATTACATATCTGCGTATTTCGAAGCTGTTGAAAATGTATGATGTATTGTAAAATAACGTTTAAATATGACGACGAACTTATTTCTTTTAAACTGACGACAACTCATCATACAAAACATACTGTATTTATGTATTCTCTTTCTCTGCTGATATGTTTTCTACAGCGTTTTTAAATATTATACCCCGTTCTCTCAAGAATGCATAAAATTCTCGAAATATCTGTTTATTATTTTACTTAGCACGTATAACCTACTAAGTATGTCCTAATGGTAAAACTGTAATCGACGAGATCTAATATCATAGTAATATTATAACAGATTAGGTGACCTAACAAACTCTTTAAAGAAATGTTTATTTACATGTATGAGATAGTATTTAACATAATGTCCTTACATACTGGGTTACGATAGAGACGGATAATCATACGAGCTGTTGAAATGTATGATATATTGTAAAATAACGTTTAAATAAGAGTTTACTTTAGATGCTACGAATATCTATATGGTGTATAAACAATAAGAACGTATATGTAGAAATCGCTTACAAGGGTAGTAGATATAACGAAAAGGGTTAAAATATGTTCAAAACTACATTACGTCTAGAAAACTAGAAAATTAGATAATTGTAGCATACGTATGTTAAATGTACCTATTCTTTCACTTCGTCTGTAGTACATATAATGAAAAAGGATAAAAATCTGTAGTATAGGGTTTATGCTTATACTCAGGCTCGCAATCATATGTAGCGTATCTATGCTTACATAGTATAATTGTTTTCTCAACGTAGGATATATCGATATTTTTCTAGTTTGATTAAATCCTATAAGTTATATTCATTTCACCCTTTTTTTATTCTGTTAAGACATTTATAATAATTTATAGATTCTAGAAAGTTCCTATCAATATTAGAACAATGAATGTAGACTGGTGTGTGTGTGTTATATAATACCGATTCTCGCATATACGAACTTAGGAGCTAGCTGCTAACTCTGCATGACATTAGATGATTTGATAATGATAGATGATCGTGATAAAGAATGTTGTTATTTATAGCAGTGACTTTATTACAGTTCTTACACGAAGTTAGAATATAATTGTATGATACCACATCATGATATGTACCTACAATTCGACTACCTACAATTTGACTACCTAAATTAGGCCTTAGTCTAAGAATAGCTATAAAAGCCGTAATTAATATTTCTTAATATATATAGTTTAGTTTAAACCGTGTATGTATTTTATTCTTACATTTTTATTTCACAATGTATAACTACATACATTTTATTTTAAACCAGTTTTTCTGCAATTTCTAGATTTTAATACACTAGAATGCTAAATGTTATTGTTCGTACTAAAGTGATTGTAATTATTTTTAAAATTCTATTGTTTTCGTCGAAATAGCTTAAGCTTGATTGCTTTTAGGGATTACGATGCCTGTCTATTATACTATTCGCATAACAGGGAAAGAATGTTTATTTTTAATCGTTTTGGTTCATATAGCCCTGAATATTAGAATATTTAAAGAAACAGGTATAAGCTTTTTGACTTTAAAAGTGGTACTACACAATATTCATTTTTTCTAAGTTTTATTTATAAATATTTGTCGGAATTATTTAAATAAATTTTTAAGAAATCATAACGACCCTAAGTGTTTTCTTTCAAATTAGAATTTGCTTTACTTGTAAACCGTATTTTAAATGTTTATGACGTATATTTAAACAGGTCTAATGTAACAGAGATTCTAGTTTGATTAAATCCTATAAGTTATATTCATATCGCCCTTTTTTATTCTGTTAAGATGTTTATAATAATCATGGTGAGCTTAGTATGAACATAATCCGATTGTACCTATTCTTTTCTAGCCGTTTGTATAATATAAAATATATATTCCGCGTTAGACTGATTAGTATCGTTATATGTACCTATTGTTATATTTCCATGAATATTTGAGTTTTCACCAATACATAGGATAAATTTTTATATAAATTTTTAACTAAACAAGTGACTATATTGATTGTCAATGTAGACAGATTTGATGCACGCTTCATTAACTTTTTAACCAAGAAATATGACTCATCCTTTGTGTTATTCTGCATGAGCTAATTATAAAGAAACTTAGAAGAAATATAGTCACTTGTTTAGTATTTCTGCTTTCAAATGAATCATAGAGATTTGATTCACGCTTCATTAACTTTTTTAAAAATTGCAACAGAGATAATCCGACAAGTGATTGACAGTAGCATTGATCTCTTAACAAATTATTTATAAAAATCTAAATTCCTTTCAGTCATTCGTAAGAACGTTTGTTTATTTATGGTTGAAAGCAGTTTTAAAGAATGTCGAAGACAACCTGGCTAATTAGTTTGTACGTATTTTCATGCAAAAAACATTTAGTTTGAAAGTTATTTCTTAAACAGTTTTAGCTATAGATAATGTTTTTGAATTTTAAAAATAATGCTTCACAGTGTTCTATATTCTTAAGAAGATTCACTTGAATAAAATTTTATGAAATCATAACGACCCTAATTGTTTCCTTTCAAACTAAATGTTTATGCCGTATATTTAAACAGGTCTAGTGCACCAGAGCTAATCCGACAGTTGATTGACAGTAGCTTAAGAGTTACTTTTGTATAGTTGAAAATAAATTTTTTATTATTACGTTTCATATTAAATTATTTTCGCAGAATTACATGATGACCTGAAGATAAATATCAAATAGGACTGATTTATTTTTAAAATAAATTTATGAGAGAGAGATGAGAGATGGCAAATAATATATAAAAAATGAGATGTACAGAATGAGATATCAGTTATGTAAATGAGAGAGGAGATACGCTAATGATACCGTGAATTAATTTAATTCGAGCATGCATATGAGAAATGAGAGAGATAAGATATGCTAATGATACCGTGAATTAATTTAATTCGAGCATGTGTAGGAGAAATGATTAATTCGAGCATCCATATGAGAAATGACATATGAGATATGCTAATGATACCATCAATTAATCTAATTCGAGCATCCATATGAGAAATGATAAATGTAAATGACAGATGAGATATGCCAATGATACCGTGAATTAATTTAATTCGAGCATGCGTATGAGAAATGATTAATTCGAGCATCCATATAAATTTTTACGCAGCATTTAACATTCTAGTGTAATGATTCATTGTTACGAGCTCTAGGAATATTAATTCGTGCATTTAATGATGTAACTGTCAAATAATCATATAGATTAATTATGCTTAATATGAATTTTAGTTCGTATAAGATTAACGGTGACGCGTATCTATTTAATAAATACAACTTTTACAGTCTTTTAATAGATTACCTCGTTGGTGTAGTGGATGCATTGGCTGACTACCATTCGAACGGTCCCCGGTTCAAATCCTGTTGGCTCCATTGGTTTTTTATAAAAAATATAGCGGGTTGCCTATCAACAGGCTCATAGAAATCTACTATACCGATCATATGACGTCACCGATAGATGGCAGTAGTAGTACTAAAAATTTGAATCTAAGGGCGGGAAATCCTAGATGACAAATTGAAAATGAAAGATACAAAATGGCAGATATGTTCGCGCATGCATATGAGAAATTATATATGTAAATGAGAGAGGAGATATGTAAATGATACCGTGAATTAATTTAATTAGATCAATTAATTTAATTCGCGCATTTAATTCGCGCATTTAATTAGACCACGCCTCATTTGAATATTAATTCGCGCATTTAATTAGACCACGCCTCATTTGCATATTAATTAGATCGCGGGTCATTTGCATAAAAAGAGTGGGGGGCGGCTCAACTAGCCCAATACCTACTAATTTTATCTTTTTTTCGGAACGAGGATAACCGGCGAAGACCAAGCGCTTTTAGAAGTCTCTACCACCTCATTCGTCAACATCTTATCAAGTTCTGTACTTATTAATTTTTGTTTAATGGGTGAGACTGGGTAGTACGTATCTCTGCTTTATGGGAGCAGAATCGGTAACAAATTCGTGTACTACGAAAGTATTTAGTATAACCAAGAGAATTTCCCACATTTTTCTTCAACAAGAAGGTCCAGCTATTGACGCTGAGAATTGGCGAGGACAGTTTCAGCCTGTAGAGAACAAACGCCTGAAGGGATTTCATTAGTAAAATGCCACTTACGTCGTCGCAAATCCGGGAGCACACCCATCTGATACCAGAAATCAAAATAAAATATAAAATCTAGATTATTTACCACAGAAAACCAAAAAAAAGTGAATATGAACCTCTACTGTCCAATAAAATAATTCCTGAAATCGTTAATAATCCGTAATGTAACTGAGTACACCGCAAATATGGTACGCCACGTATTTTGATTAGATTTCAAAATATTGATTGCTCTTGACATTAAAAACTTTTGAAACAAAAAACAAATTTAAATTTTCTATGTAGGTGTTTAACTATTGATTGGCTTGTTGGGTTTTCCACATCCTACCCGCACGAAAACCACCGCATGAGCGGTTTTCAGGTTGCACTTCTCCGTCGTGGCAATTAGTCAGGGGAGTTATTAACTAATGAAATAGACGCCAGTCATTAAGGAGTTCTCCTCGTACTAGAGTTGTTTAACTCTCGAGGGTCACAGGGTTTCTTCGCACCACTAACTTGACTGTTTGATTACCTATTTAGTATGCGGTTTACCTTATCGGTGATGGATAGTAATTAATTGCCTGCAAGAAATACACAGAAATTTGGATACACATCAAATAAGGTTTTCTTTGAATATTAATGACAAAATTTAAATTAAAAATGCAAAGCGCGCTTGTACAAGTGCTAATCTCGTCGTAAACATTAATCATTCGATGCTGATTATTTCAAACCGCTTCTTGGCTGCTGCCGAGACAATAACTACAAAGCTGCATAAGTTCCGCTTCGGAATTTTAGTACAAAGAAAGCATTAAAGCGAAGAGAAATTATAACTTATCCTTATTTGCGCTATTCCTTCTTAGTACGAAATTTATGAAAGAATACTCCTTCGTAGTAGATGCTGCTCTGTGCAGTATTTCATCTTGAAAATTCTTTATGACGTGCCTACTTAAGAAGTACTTGGCTTTTAAGTGCGTTTTCTTTTTTAATTTTACAACACATGTTTTACTTTTTTCTTTTTAGATAAAAAAATTGTGTAGTCTGAGATGAAGTCATTGTTTTATGAAATGGAGTTGAAACATACTAGTATTTTTTGATATTCATACTAGCATATTGATATAAAGCCAGTTAAGTGCATGGGCCTTCGTTTTCGAACAGAAGATTATATTCTTCTTGTACACGTGATGTAGCTTTATACGACAAACTTATGGTGTCGTTAGTCACTGTGGATCGATGGATTTCAAGCCTTTTTTAAATCCCATTAACAATTTATAAAATACAATAAGCAACCTTTAATGTCAAAATGAAATTTTCAAGCTGTAAAAATTAATAATTCTTTTTTTGGTGAAATTTGTAATTGGAAACTTGAAAAACAGAAAATGTTATCACACCAAAAACATATTTTATAAATGCTAGTTTTCTACAATTAATTATATTTTGTTTCTGAAAGACTCGGAGGAAATACCTAATTTAAATGTTTCAAAACTGGTCTTGGAATTATAAAATTGATTTGAATTGTGATAATGATAAAAGATAATATACAAGGGACTGTGTAGTCTGATTGTGTCATAATACGTAGTTAATTGCATGCATTCATCGCAAATAGTTCTAGACAATTTTGACTTTTTTATAATTATTTTAATTTTTCTGCCGAAGTACTGTTGCAAGGCTGACATTTTGGCGGAATTATTTGAAAATTGCATAAAGGTTTGCGTTTGTTTTCGTAAAAAATACAGTTATACATATTAATGTTTTTTGGTCTCCACATAAGTCAACAATAAATAAAAATTAGTTAGAACCTACTGTAACGTTGTTGTTAAATAATACTAAAGGAGCTGTTTTAAGTGTCTATTATCAAGCGCAAATATCTACACTAACCCTAATTACAAACAACTATAAACTATTAACAAACTTAGACTGATTGAATTACACAAATATTTATTTCAACACGATTTATATTATACTATTTTATATATACACATTTATTTTCTACTAGCACGCGATGCGCGTATTTAATTAACTCGTTGTTCACTGTCTTCGCGGTGGCGCTTCTACGAGTATATCCTATATAAGATTTACTGGAACGCGCTAGAATCTTCGTCGATGCGTCGTACATTCCGCCGCCAATCTCGAATGTTCACCGGCAATGCATAGGGGTTTCTCCCGTTTATTACACTACATAGAGCTTAATTATATTGGTAAAATAACTTTTTTAGAATTCGGCTGTTCATTTATCAGATTTGAAACAAATTGCAACAACGTTTTTAACATATTTTTAAAAACCTTAAAACCAATAGAAACTTTCGTATTTGATATTAAAAACTGATATTAAAAATAGATAAATTGTTAATTATATTTAAAAATCCCGTGGTTAGATTATAAACCAAGCAAAATGAATAATGGAAGCACCATCCATCGTATCAGGACGGGCGCTCGCTAAAAGCCGTATCACTATGTGTTCAAGAAAAAAGTGTTTTCAAAAACGGAAGCCCATGCACTTAAATGACCTTTCATATCCATTTATGACACAAGAAAAGCAATCGAATCCGCCATGAGCAGTTAAATCTCTTACCACTTACCTATTCCTTGTAAAACTTCAAACTATATGTTGAGGTTCACTACTTGAGTTTCCTTTTTACTGAGAAGTTTAGCAGCGCTTATTTACGTGCGCTGAGATTTAGTAGTGAGTTGTCATTGATAGGCGTTGTTGTGAAAATGGCGACTACACAGCTGAAATTGTGATCTTATTGCAGCAAGTTTTACGTACATCGTCTTTGGCGGATGCTAATCACAATTAATTTCATTCGTATTAATTTATTTTGTATATTATGTAAATTCCAATAGCTTGAGTGCGGATTGGATCTGTGGTGGTGTGCTTTTTCTTTTATCTGTCAAAGCAAGTTAACAATATTATCATTGCGCTCAATCTACTAACTTTGATATGGGTACCTTTCAGTAAACACGCAAAAGCAGAATATGATATAGTTTATCATCGATAAACTATATCAAATCCACTGTTGTTTTTAGAAAAATCTAAAAAAATTAATTAAAAACCTTTCATAGTTAAGAAAGGCATTTATTTGAACATCAAGTGGTAGTTTGAAACTCCTGGTTTTTTGCGTATGAAGGTTTTCCTTTAGTTCCTCGTCTTTAAATATTAATGTCATACAATGAGCAATTCAAACACGATGTTATTAACGGGCAATACCACTGGAAGACAAACAGGTTGATTAATCAAGTAAGCACTAGGATCTAGGTTGAAATATTTTCTTTAAAGGCGATAAATGGAATTGTTGACATAATTGTTTGTGAAAATTGAGTAGCGAAACCTGTCATTTACATACCTATGTGTTATTAAAATTATTTTTGTCCTGTGTCATTATGTATAAGTATGATTTTGAGCATTAAACGTAAGGTCGTTTCAGCAACAGATAACATTTTTTTTCTAAAATCCAATAAAATTATTACATTATATATACGTCTAAAAAATTGCATATTTGTGACAGTGCAACAAAATAACTATTTTCATATATTACTTAATTGAACTTGCGATAAAATCGTGTTATAGAGCAAGCACAAGCTTTAGGTAGCTTCTTTGTTCAACACAATGTATAAAAAGATCTTTAGTTTCAGCCTAAATGGCATTATAAGAGATGTTAAAACAACTCTCCATTAACAGCTAAACAATGTCCTAATTGGCCATACAAATAATTTTCAACATCTCTGCTGCAATATTAAAACATACTTCAGTTATTATTATTATTATTATTATAATGACAAAGAAATAGCCATTAGTTTAATCTGGCAACCTCTACAATATCAAAGCTTAGGTATTTCTCGACTTATATTAACAATCAGAATGAGTCCAACGGGTTTTTTTATACGGAAAGCCTCTGGGCGTCCGATCTGACGGAAAATCGAAAATTTGTAAAATTGTCGTTTTTCGACCGTCGATTTCGACCATACCACTGAACCGAATTTAAAGTCTTGGATACTCATCCGACGCAGAATTTAATGCTCTTTAATACTTGTAATAGTGAAGTTTTCGTTGGAAAGCACTGCTTTGAAGTTATAAGCGAAAAACTAAAAAAGATCCGAAGATTTCATGGTTCTTTTGATGTCATCAGGTAAGCTCGCGTCGAGGGAGCGTGCAAACCTAGGATACTTATATTTGACGTCAACTGAAGCGATCGAAACGATCTCCCGCTTTCCAACATTTATTTCCACCAACGGATTCAATTTTACTGGCCTATTATAACACTGTGTTTAATAGCAAGATCTATGACAATGGATAAATGTTTTTGCTCACTTATTTAGTATTGATTGAAATAAAATAGATGTACACGGCGCGGAAATTTAAATATGGCAGCACGAAAATCAGTCATTTTTAGTTGAACGCTTTCTGCACCAGGAAGCGTTGGGTGATAATATTCGCGAGACATTTAAAAGTAATTTAACTTTCCTAATCTTTTAACTATTATTTAATAAATTCCCGAAGTAAATGTTGTTTTTCTTTACTTAAGAGCATGTAACGGTTAATTCTTGAATAAACTATTTCACTCTTAATTAGTCCTGATTAATTTCTTAAAACGAATATATATTTTCAATATTTTAATATAGTAATAGTGTTCTTTTTCCTAAAACCAGCAAGAACAACTGATATTTTTAAAGATATTTAGCAGTTTTATATTCCCCTTTTTGATTTCAACTACCTTAAATTGTTTCTTGGCATTTAAAAATTAAAAATTTCAGTTAAACTTAAAATATTTTGAAAGTTCACGCATGTCTGGCAACACTGTGAGCAGAGAACTGCGATGCGATCAAATAATGTTTCTATTTACATTTTCAAATTTTAGTTTTAAAGAAATTAATTCCGTTTTGCGGATCGTAGCGCCATCTTTAGGTGTTTATAGTTTCTGAAGCCTCCTATTATTAACAGTGGCCGCGATAACGCGCACTTAAATAATCAAAATAAAGAATAATTTTAAATTTTAAAACAAATTTTTTGTAAACTGTCAAGAAATTCCAATCAGCCATCTATCAATCAAAAGAAATTTCAAGTAAGGTTTCATTGTTCGAATTGCCCGTTGGAGAGTATGATTAAATCTTCTTGAATCCTATGATATTTGAGGAGAATGAACACTTGAAGCTTAATCCGGTAGCACATATATTTGGGAGGTCCAAATGCTATTCAGGATTGATTAGTTGAATGTTATCAATGTATGATATCATGTAATGTCGAGTTGACAAGGCTCACGTGGAAAATTATAAGTCACTACTGTTATTCTTGCACTTGTGTTTATGGTGTATAACACGTCGGGGTCACCAGTTATATCGGTTGGGGGGTTTCCAGAAGTTATATTTAATGTTGGAGTAAATAAAATTCTTGTTTATTCTTGTTGTCATGGCAATCTTTAGCATTCAATGCCTTCTTGAGGGTATATGTATGTAATGATTGATTTTATGAATGAATATCATTACAGTGTTATGCCCTATATTTTGCCTGACTGCTTTTCCATTCTTAACAGCAATAAATAATTGGGGTAAGTCCAAAAGTGACCTAATTTTTAGATATTTTTTTATCGTTTCTATCCACAGAGCATCCATAACAACAAATTTTCTAGATGACCCATTTTTGCTGTGACGAATATTAATGATAATCATATCTTCTTTCACCGTTAAATCAGTCATAAGCAAATTACAAAGTTCATTGCCTCGGCAAGCCCCAGCAACTCCTATTGCAAGAACTGCCTAAAATTGTGAAACATTTACATACATAGCATACATATGCAATACACAGACTAGTTACCTTAACAACAATGTAAGAATCATCAGGTGCGTAACTCAGAAATTTTATTATATCAACTTGTGTAAAAACTAAAGATTTTTTAGGTGTGTGATTTGTATTTTGTCTTTTCTGGTACCTGACAAGCTTAAAAAAAATTAGATATATCTACATTACCCTTTAGCAAAAGTGTTGCTTTCAACATTGAATAATGGGCCCACAGAGTGGATGCCTTTTTGCCCTTGGAGTACTCTTGAAAATAAGCCAACACTACATTTTCAGAACTAACACTTGCGTTTTTCAGCTGGCACCAATTTTTAAATATTTCGTATGTTTTCATGTACACATTTCGATTTTTCAGGCAGTAATCGCTCTGAAAGTTCTTCGATCAAGTCTTTAATTTCTGGAGGAGTACAGTTTATGTCTGAACTGTCCATTTTTCCAGACACAATAAAATATTTCTTTTAAACCAATTGTCATTTATTTATTACAAATGTCAATTTTTAGGCTACTTGATTTTCTTATGAACAAAGTAAATAAAATTACAAAGTAATTCAAATTAAAAAATCTAATGACTCATTCTAATTAAAAAATTACTAGTAGTGGAAAAAATAGTATATAAACCACGGTAGTGAAGACCATTATAGCCCTCACGCCTTATAGCCCTCGATGCTTCGCATCTCGGGCTCTAAACTGGCGATCGGGAAATAATGATAGTCTTCACTACCTTGGTGTATAATATACTATTGTAGTGCCAAATTGATATTGCAATATAATTTATTTCTCGATATGAAGTCTTAATGGATGTTAAGAAATTGTGTAAGTGTAAAATGAACCTATTGCACAAATTCATTAAATTTCATATTTCATATTTCATTAAATATCTACTCACAACGAATACGAAATAAAAATATCATCTGAAGCAAAGCCGACGAAAAATATGAATTTAAATTGATTAGATTATTATTATTATTAAAGCAACTGCAGGAAGATCCCTCTTCATAAGCATAAAATAGAAAGAGAAATAATTCCCACTTCATATTACGTAACCGACTGGAAAGAGAAGAGGATTTTCGATCCCACGCCCAAATCCAGCTTGTTAGAAATTTCTGGTGGAAATGTTTATGTTGTATAACGTATAGATTTATATTAGCTTAGTGATGCGTGTGAAAATCTCTGCTGTTAGCTATTTTAAGTACACGCTAATCATGTTTGCTTAGTATCATAGCTGTTTACATAAGTTAAACAAAGAGTGATATTCGGCTTTGAATTAACCTTATATTTGGAATTCTCTTCTGTTAATGCAACAGAAAATCTGTACACTGTTCTGGTTTCTGCGAAAATTCCGATTATAACCGTAGCTACTATTTTCGTTTTTTTTCCTGTAACATAACCATGTAATTTGATGTTTCCTAAATTGAAGCCGCTCTTCATATATTATAGAGAACCAACCGTAACACTGGGGATCTTCCCAATAACTGGTTTATTTCCCTATTCCATTTCTAGTTGATTGGTTACAAGAAGGTAGTATACAGACAATTAGAAAGCCAACCTAAATTTATTATTGGCATTTTACCGTAAATGTTAAAATAGATTATTGACAGGTACTGGGTAGGTACAATTTAATTTGGTCTTTAATTTACGGTAATTACGAAATACACTTTAGGAAAAAATAAACGACAGTTACCTTCAACTTGTTATTTTAGCAAAAATAATTAAGGTGAATCGATTAATGTATCCGCGCCCTGGAAAAAAAAAGTTCCTTGTGAATCCATTAAATATAATTGCATGCGGTAACTTAAAACCGATTAAGGTTATCAGATTTCTACTGGCTGGTCAAATTTGATTCGACTGAAATCGATTATAGTTTTAGCTATCCGCATCTATTATGTTTGTTTACATAATCTCTTCGGGGATTGATTTACTGCTGATAATTAAAATTCTATTTTAAATAAAGCAATTTGGAATTGTGTAAGTGAAAATAGACAGTAAAATAGGACATACACGGTCTTCCCCGACGACGTCGGCGAAAACGTCGACGACGACGTCGGGGACAAGGTCGATATAATGAGGTAATGTTTTACATTTACTGTAATTTATAGCTGGACTGTATATAATAAAATTATGAGTATCGTATGTCTTTAAAACATCAAAATGAAAGAAAGCATTATTGATAATAATCAAGACGTATTTCGAAATAGCTTTTGCAATTAACAAAAGTCTTCATAAACGTAATAACCTTGACGTCACCCATCAGTTGGAATTACAAGTCAATCTTTTATTATGAAACGAAAACTTTAGTTTTTTTTTATTTCATTATTAATTTAGTTCAAAAATGGATATAGGTAATTAATTAACGCAGGATTTAGGATTCCGAGTTCCAGTGTGCAAATGATGTACAATTTTCCGAAAACAAAAAGAAGATTATCAATTACCAAAGAACAATGGTAAAAATCTGCTGATTTTTATCATATCTGTCATCTTTTATTAATAGTAGTAACAGCATTTGCTACATTTTATTCACATGAATTATAATGCTGATTCTGGTAAAATAAATATTTTGTCACATCTATTAAATACGTCCGTTTACCTTCCAAGGTTATCAGGTTATGACCCATATTGTAAACATGATTTGTAAAATAAGAATCAGTTTACATCAAATTCGGTTGTATTTATTAAACGGTCTCTACAAATGCAACAAAATATTTATTTTACTAGAATCAGCACATTCTTGATGAACAACACGAACAAAATGATATTTGATACCTAATAATTTGTCCATTGACCTCTCCTATACCAAAATCAGCAGATTTTTACCCCAGTGTTTTTTTACGGTAAGTTCTTTATAGGAAATTATTGTACATCGTTTGCGCACCAGAACTCAGAATCCTAAATCCTGCGTTAATTATATCCATTTTTAAACTAAATTAAGAATGAAATAAATAAAAAACAAGAGTTTTCGTTTCCTAATAAAGAGTTGATTTATAATTCTACCGATGAATATCAATATTATTCCGCTTATGAAAAGTTTTGTTAGTTGCATAAGCTATTTTGAAATACTTTAAAGAAAGAGATTCAGTAGGCATTTTATTATGCTCAAAAATGCTTTCTTTCAGTTTGATGCATTAAAGAAATACGATATTCATAATTTTATTATAACAGTCCAGCTTGGAAGTAGAAGTTGTTTATGCATTAAATTACAGTAAATGTAAACATTACCTTATTATTTCGATCTTGTCCCCGACGTCGTCGACGACGTCTTCGCCGACGTTGTCGGGGAAGACCGTGTATGTCCTACATAAGAGAAAGTTAGTTGCAGATGCTAATAACAAATAATGGTTGACAGTTACTGCTGATGTAATACATCCAATAAACTGCAGATTAACCAACTGCAACAGTTACATGGAGAAAGGTATGAACATATGGGTAATCAATTATATCAAAACCATACGGTTTAATGCGTCTGTTGCGGCTGGCTGGTAGTGATACGTGTATATTATGAAGGTGTTTCATTTGTTTGCTCTATTACATCCTATAAAGTTTTTCATTTTTAAAATATTGCAAAAACTTTAATATTTTTACAGCATACTCGTAGTTTTTGATGTCTGATCAAATGACAACTTGCTTGGGAAACCAAAGCTCTAATCAGATAAATAGAGGTAGGTAGTTGCTAAGGAAGGAGTAAAACATTTATTGCTGCACGTAGTTTTAACGTACCCTCCAATTTATCGTCTCTAATGGTGGTGTTATTCCTAGAACTTTCTGTTTACCAAAAAGAAAAAATCTGATTGGTTTCTGAAAGCAAAAAGAATTCTACGTGAAGTAGAGTGTTACGTGCACATGCTTTTCAAGTATTTTCAAGATCCCATATATTTTGAAACCTGATCAATGAAAAGTATTAATATGCTACATAACATTAACTGTCTATTTTCTTAATTTTATCATGAACTGATCCACGATTATGCTAAGTCTTTTCGGTAGTAACTAATATAATAAATGCACTGAAAATTATCAACAGAATAACCAATATATTCTAGCAGGAAGTTTGATAATTTAAGATTGTTCAATTTAAAAATAGACATTATTTTAGGAACTTATGTAATACATATTACAATGAATATAGGGGAAATTAAAAAAAACAAAAACAGACAAAAGACGAATTGCAAACAAATGATAACATGGAATGCAATTTCTTACCTTATAAAAATTTTATATAATGTCCGGCTATTATATAATCCGGCTTTACAAAATTATTGTTGTGAGTAATATAATCCTACTACAATGAGATTCTCTCAGGTTTGGGTCGCTGATGTAGAATATTCTTATTTAAATAAAAGCTGGTTGTTAAACAAATTAGATTACACAAATGACAAAACACATAATAAAGAATACAAGTTTTTATTTATTTAAACAAAATCTTAATTAATCACACAAAAAGAAAATAAAAAGAACAAAATTAATACTAAATTATATTTTAAAGAAATTAAATAATTAATTACTAATTACAAATGAGAGCAAATTAAATTAAACTTATGTTTAATAACAAATAAAAAAATTATTTATATGGATAATCTCTTGTATCATTTTATGGGAATATCTCAATGGAAATTACTTAAATTTGGAAATATTATCTAGACCAAAAATCTATTTTCTATAACTAATAAAATATAAACTTTGATTCAATAACTTATTTTTTCTTTTTAAATTTGGCGCCACATAGCTATATCTCATTTCTATTTACGAGGATGAATTGATAAATCTCCGGCCTAACCCATATGGGATACAAATTTTTGCAATGTTTTTACGGCATTTTATTTTTTCATAATTTATCAGTATGGCTGTAAAATAACAAAAATTTCTGTCAAACAATAATTGTTTGGCAAGTTGTCAAAGTCGATAAAGTTTTGTGTGGTGTTAAAATGGAAAAAGCTGAAATTCGTGCGGTTATTAAATATTTTCACATTAAGGGTGTATCCCCAAAAGAAATCAAAGCTGAGCTAGACGGGGCATTAGGCGAATCTTCTCCTTCCTATAGCACAGTTAAAACCTGGGTTGCGGACTTTAAACGGGGTCGCAAAAGCACAGATGACGCACCGCGTTCAGGAAGACCGAAAACTGCCACCACAACGGAAATTGTCGAAAAAGTCCATAGAGTTGTGTTGAATGATCGGCGATTGAAGTTGGCTGAAATAGCAGATACCCTGGGCATTTCAACGGAACGAACATATCATATCCTAACCGAAATTTTGGGAATGAGAAAGTTATCGGCACGTTGGGTGCCGCGGCTGCTCACAGTGGAACAAAAGCTGACTCGCAAAACAGTTTCAAGTGAGTGTTTAGACTTGTTTAATCGAAATTCAGTGGACTTTCTGCGACGGTTTGTAACAATGGATGAGACGTGGATTCATCACTACACACCCGAAACAAAGCAGCAATCAAAACAGTGGACTGCCAAAGGAGAACCTGCTCCGAAGAAAGCCAAAACAGTTCCGTCAGCCGGAAAAGTTTTGGCTTCAGTCTTTTGGGACGCCAAGGGAGTACTTTTCGTTGATTATCTTCAAAAAGGTAAAACAATCAACGGAGTATACTATGCTACCTTACTGGATGAATTAAAAAAAAATATTGAAGAAAAACGACCTGGATTAGCAAAGAAAAAAATTCTGTTTCACCAGGACAATGCACCTTGTCACAAGTCGGCAATTGCCATGGCAAAAATCAATGAATTGCAATTTGAATTGTTACCCCATGCCCCTTATTCACCAGACTTAGCCCCATCGGATTTTTATTTATTTCCAAACCTAAAAAAATTTCACGCTGGAAAGAAATACGAGTCCGATGAAGAAGTGATTGCTGCCACAAACGCCTATTTTGACGAGTTAGAAGAAAAGGCTTATAGGGACGGTATAAGAGCACTTGAACAAAGGTGGACCAAGTGCATTGAACTCGATGGGGACTACGTAGAAAAATAAAATTTTTGTTAACCTGATATTCTTTTGTTTTATTGCCTAGGCCGGAGACTTTTCAATTTATCCTCGTAGGTTCGAGTTGCTTGACAAACTCGTCAATCGGCTACCATCTCTGATCCAAATAATTCTGTCAAAAATTATTCTCATACATCAATCGAATTATGAAGATATTGATCGATCCAAACATATAAATTCCAGACCAATTGAAAACCTAATGATCGTTTGTTTATTAAAAAGGGGTCTTCTTTTAATTAACAGGTATAAACGTATAACAAGTATAATACTCGATACTTTTTTTTGGATACTGCCAAAATAATTTAACATTGACAAGTTAAATATTATTATGAATGTTATTATTTTTAAAAGTTAGTAAAAGATGTGTTTTAAAAATAAATGATTTAAAAAAAACCTTTATTTATTTTAATTTCACACCTACACTACGGGGGAACCAGCATCTAAGGTCATCTGTCCCCATCTAACATGAAACACGAATACACACATCCATAGTTGAGGTGGCGGAATTTTCCAATTAGAAAAATCCCGTCGCCCCTAGTGGGATTCGAACCCACGACCCTTGCAACACCAGTGATGCACTGACACCACTCGTCCACCGCCGGTCCCAAAAAAAAACTTTATTATATTCGATAAACAACTATTTATTCAAACACCCTTCAAACAAAATTATCTAATATTGACATTTCACATAACCTTAATTCTTTATTATTTCTGAAGTTGAATTCTAACCTTGCAGTATTAATTTAAGTAGCAGCTAGAAACACACCTTGTTCCTCTGATCGAATATTCCTACTTAATTGTCAAAAAATTGATTACCTTTTTATACAATTTTGCGAAACAATTGAATTATCTCAAAAAAAGGTCTTGACATTTCAGATTTTAACATAACCCAATTATTATTTATAAACTTTCATTAATGCAACAACTAATTATATAAACTTATAGAAAATAAATATAATCAAATTAATAGATTCATTCAAAGTTTCACAAGTTTTATTAGTTTATCTTAACCTGACAATATTGTTTCGACATTAAAATGTCATTATCAAAGGTAGATAAGATTGATAAACAAACAGGTTGCTAAGGATACATACATACAGAAAATAGGTAACTAGATACAATACATACAAAAACTAAATATCTAACATTTCTAGTAAAGGAGAATTACTAAGCTCAGTTTGTTCATTCATTAGAGGTACTGTGCGTTTATGTTTGTATATTTCAAAAGCTTCTAAAATGTCTAATTTGCGTTTGTTGTTGCAAAAATGCAAGAATTTAATGTTGTTTTGAGGTGTCATTGGGTGGTTCTGTTCCAAGATGTGTTTGGCATAATTCGATTTTTCTGGATGTTTAAGTCTATAAGAGCGTAAGTGTTCTTTGAATCATATGTCGAAATTTCTGTGTTTGTGCAATACAAACCCAGTTACAAAAAGAACAATTCAAACGGTAAATGCCGGATTTCATGATGTTTTGTGTTTTGTCTTTAGCATTGAATAAAAATGAAAAAGTGTTGGTGTTATAGTTGCAAGTACCAAAGTATGGTATTGACATGTAGTTTGTGTCTTGTATTTGAGTGTCAATTGGAAATATTCTTTTGATAGCTAACCTATAATCTGTTTGTTGAATTAAAGTGTCAATCATGTTATGGTTATAATGGTTTGCATATGCTAATTGTTTGATGATTGAAATTTCTTTATCAAAATGTGATCGTTTCATTGGAGTAGTTAAAGCTCGGTGTACTAAGGATCTATAAGCTGCTAGTTTATGAATTTTATGATGACATGAATCGTTAGGAATAGTGACGTCTGTGCTTGTGGGTTTTCTGTATATGGAAAAATCTAATTCATTGTTTATATTGATTGTAATAGTTAAATCCAAAAAATTAATAGTTCTATTTTGTTCTGTTTCTAGTGTAAACGTGATGTTTGGGTGAAGCCTGTTAATAAGAATTAAAAATTCATTGATAACCTCAAAAGAACTGTCAAAACAAGCTAAAATGTCATCAACATAACGAAACCAAAAAAATAATGTGTTTAGAAAGATCTAATTCAAATATCTGATCTTCTACATTATCCATAAATATGTTAGCTAATAGAGGACTCAGAGAATTACGCATAGGTAAACCATCTTTTTGTAAATAAATTATATTATTAAAAGTGAAATAATTTTGACTGATACAAAGCTCAAATAATTGAATTAACTCCAATCGTTTTACTAATTCTACATTACTATTAACTAGGAAATTATCTAACAAAGGAATACAGTCTTGTGGTGGAATCTTTGAAAACATGTTACAAATGTCAAAGCTTACAAGTTTTGAATGTGCTGGAAGATGTATGTTTTGTAGTTTTTCTACTAATTCTAATGAATTTTTGACAGAGTATTTTGATTTGTATCCTATGATGTTAATAATATGGTTGAGTTTCTTGGACAAGGTGTGATTAGGTGCGTTGATATAACATATGATACTACTGGTCGTATAGGCATGTTGTGATTATGTGTTTTAATCAGTCCATATAGTCTTGGTGGTTGTGGGTTTTTATGTATGATTTGTTGTTTTTCTAATTCGTTAAAGCAGATATTGCAGTTTGCTAAAGCTTGTTTTATTTCTTTTTGAAATTTTGTGGTAGGATCTTTGTTTAAAACATCTAAATTTTCTTTATCAATAAAATCATTAACCTTTTGTGTGTAAACCTCTTTCGAAAGGATTACCAAAGTGTTACCCTTATTTGCTTTAACAGAAATTAAATTGTTTTCTGTAATTTTATGTCTGATAGTGTAAAATCTCTTGGTAGATTTTACGTTAAAGCAGATTGGTACTACGACCTTTCTGTGGTCACCACTTCTTCATAAGGGTGACTGTTATTTTTACCTCCTTAGGTAATCAATACCGCTTGGTATCAGATTCTAAAGGAGATAATAATTGATTGATCAGTATACGTTACTAATAATTTATTTGAAAATTCCCTTTGTTTATATACAAATTATAATTATTTTTATAAATCTGTGATGCTAAAACATTTACATTAATTACATTAATTGACAAAAAATTTTTATTCTAACATTTTGTTATTTTCTGGTTTGTCTAGTTAGCTCTTTAAGTAAGTGATTATTTTAGCATAATAGCATTTTATACTAACCTACTATTTTTAACTAGTAAGCATATCTTGCAATTATTAGAAAAAATGTGTTTATATTGCAAGAAAGCATTTGTTCATATTTTGAAATGTGAGTTGGCCTAGAAATTATTAACCTTTTAATGTTACATTATTTTTTGAAAGAAATTAAAAAAAATTAAATTTTATGTTTAGTTTTAAACATTCTGGCGGCTCTCGGAATGGGGAGATTGTGATCTTAACGGCCGGAGCTCGATCATCTCAGGATGGCTGGGTGGCGTTTCTTCTGCAGGTGGAGTTAAAGTTGATTGGACATGACGATATTTTTTCCAAAGTCGACGAGTACCCCAGAACAGCAGCAGGAACATCGATATGATGATGATAGTGGTAATGCCACTGGATAATAGTGAATGATGACGGATGGTTCTCCATGTTGTTTCCTGAAGTTGTTTGCAGGAGCATTCCCTGTCGGTGTCTTCTCGCTGGGAATTCGTGATGAAGGTGCCCTTGGACATTTCATAAGGTGGTTTGAGGCTTCCTTATAAATTGTTTCGATCTGGTTGACGTATTTTGTTGTACAGTAACTATGTTGAGGAAGATCGAGGGACAGGATTATCTCGTTCTTTTCCTGAACTTCTTTCCATAGTTTTTCTAACTCGGCAAGGCGG